>QLSR01000070.1:44876-79475 GCA_031780015.1 Citrullus colocynthis | reverse complement strand
AAAAACAAAAAAAAAGGAAAATAAAAGCAAAAACAAATTAATGTACACCCTAAATTAAGATTAGTCAAATCTCTTATATAGTAAAATAAAAATAATCAAAAGTCAATTCTCCGGTAACGATGCCAAAAACTTGATGTGCCAAAATTTGGTTTTACCACAAGTGTACTGGTCAAGTTATAATATAGTTAAAACGGTTTGAAAGATCGAGTATCGTCCTCAAGGAATTAGTTTAATTATTCTTTTAGCTATTCAAAGATCGTTCCAATTTTATTTAGGGGACCGAATTGTAATAGCATTTATGCTAAACTAATCTAAGAAAACAAATAAAAGTGATCAAGATATGGAAAATATCAACTAAGAGTCATTTTAGGAAATAGATTTCATCAAAGGTATTATTAAACACAATTGCTTGAACCTTGAAGTAATTAACACAACATTTAGATCTAGAAGTCTTTTATCCAGATTTAATCTTTCAAAAAGAATCTTTTCTTTTGCTTAAACCCTAATTACTAAGCTTTTGAAACTAGGTGATTAAGCAAAGCATTAAGAACCTCCATCAACAATCTCCACTGTTATCCAACTACTTTCTGTGTTTTCAAACGATAGTCTAGCATGCATGATCTAACTTAAACATATTTTTCCAAGTAAGATTTAAACCATAGAATCATTCAAATGTCAATCAAACATTCAAAAACATTAAGCACGATAATGCTAAGTGTTCAACAATTAACCTAAAAATTCATTAACCCCTAAAACTATGAGAAGTTTAGCCTAACATGGATTCCATAGGCAAAACCTACAGTAAAATCACAAAATACAATAAATAAACCAAGAATAAAGAAGGGGAAAGAAAGTTATCCAACTTCCAAGCTCGTCTCAAGGATGGATTTGACTTGATCCTCGAACCTTCCAGCATCATGGAATCATCATATCTCGCACTAAACTCTCATTCTCGGTCTCTTATTCTCCAATTTTTGATGTCTAGAGTTGCTAGAAACCCTCCAAAAAATCTTTTCCAGATTTGCAAAATCTACAAAAAAGGAAAGCTGGGGTCGCTGCACCCTTGGAGAGCACAACGACGTCTGTCCATCATAAAAGGCGAGCGTAACGACGCTCCCTGTTCATCATGGAAGCCTAGTTTCAAGCACAGCGCCAGCATTGCGACGCTCCCTCCCAAGCGTAATGACACTCTCGACAAGCGTAGCTATGCTCTAGCAGATTTCCAAATTGATGCTCTCGGGTCTAAAGCACAGCGAGGCAGCACAGTTATGCTCTCGGCTGCGTTGCCTGTTTTCTAAAGTTTGTTCCACTTCTTTTTTTTTTTTTTTTTTTCTGTTTTAGCTTGGTTTTGGCTCGGTTTGGTTTTTTTGGCTTCTAAACCTTATTTTCTTCATTATCACCTGAAAACCACTAGCAAACACATCAAATCTAATAGAAAAAATTCCTAAATCAAAGGCAATAGTAGCACACTTTAGGTGCTTTTCACTAGTATATCGACTACTATTAGGAATAGAGCCTAAAAGATTCATATTATATTTGGCATCAACGAGTCTTCTCCATAGGTTGTTAATCTCTGTATTGTACCACCATATCCACTTACTTAAGAGGGCCTCATGAGAGATATTGATCTTATCAATGCCAAGGCGCCCTTTTCTTTGGGAAAAGTTATTCATTCCCATTTAACAAGATGGGAGCCCCCATTTTTTAGCACCTTCCCATAAGAAATCTCTCATTTGTCTGTTGAAGGCTTTGCAAACTTGTAATGACCCAATCCCTTAGGACTCAAGCTAGACTGTCACTTTGTGCATGCATACAACTCAAACGACACATTTTTCATAATATTAAAAAAATCAAAGAATTTTATGAAAATATAAATTTTACTAAAATCCAATTAGCTAAGCATCTTTGATCGGGGTACCCCTAAAACATTAATGTATTAAAACAGGAAACTTTGCATAAAGCCTCTAAAAGAAAAAAAAATTAAGTAAATAAAATAAAATAAATAAAAGAAAGCATAGTTCTATTTTCAAATGACAAAATCCAAGTACTAAAACTTAAAATATGAAAACACGTATGGAAGAATCAAACTAGTCCCAATGGCACAGTCAAAGTTTCTTCCGTCATTCGTCGAGGTGCCCTTTTCTTTACCTGTAGAAACATAACATAAAAATGATGACTACAAAATACCGAGTAAGTAACCCACCTACCAATAAGTGCAACATACTAGTGGAATATGCATATATAAACTAATCCTGAATAGTCATCTAGTGAGCGATTTAACTCAACCTAACACACCTTTGGTGGCCCAATAGTCATAGTACGGCACTTGTCGACACCCGGTAACATAGTAAGAAACCTGTTGGTTTCCAGGAACATAGTAGGAAACCCCTAAGCCTCCGATAACATAGTAGGAAACCCCTAAGCTTCTGGTAACATAAAGTGTTAGGAGGACAATCGTCACTTCTTAATTAAGATATAACATGCTTCAGCAAATTTCAACATAAATTACGACACACATAATCACATCAATCACAAGTTAGTGTAACATGCTCATCTAATCGAATAAATCGTGTCAGGCTTCTCAATTTTATTCCAATCTAACAATGCAATTAGCTATCTAAATCACCTAGCACGAGGGCGATTCCAGTAATGAGATAACAACCAATTCTCACAAAATTCTTGAATTAAAACGTGGAGCATAAATCCTAATTTAAATTAAACCTCTAGGCTTAATTCCAATAACATAATATTCAAAATTTAATCCAAATAGTTTTACCCAAAGTGTGACTTGACTCGTAATCGCTTCCAAATCTTAGCACGAAGGCACCAATCTACACATAACCCAAAATTAGGAATCTTACTCAATTAAGAAACCCACAACCCCCCTCCCCCTCCCCTCCTCTCCCCTCCCCTCTCATCCCAAAATCTCATAAACTTATTAGAATCCAACCAAAACGATGTCCCCACCTATTGTATAATGGCTTCGATACCTTCCAAACCTCGAATCTAAAACCCTAACACAACTGGTATAAGTATATTGAAGCCAAATATCAACGGGTACTCAAAATACCACCAAATTCTTCCCAAATAACTTATGCGCACTTTCTGTGTTAACCGCAAGTGTATGGGTCAAGTTATAATATAAGACGGTTAAGTCCAAATATCGTTCCACTAAGGATCCAATTTTGAAGGTTTAAGTTACTTAGCTATTCTAGAATTGAATCAATTTTATTTGAGGATTGGAATTTGAGTTGTGATTTTGGAAATAAAACTAAAAAGGAAAGCAAACAAATAAGAAACACAAAAGTCAAAGAGAGTTCTAGGGTAATGAATCCTTGTTTACTTCATGCAATATTCTAGGGTTCATAGATTCTATTGCAATTCTTATGCTTAAGTCTACAAACATAAATCCAAGTTATTTTCTCTCAAAAACAACATTTTCTCATGCAATTCAATTGATTGCTAATTTCTTGAAATCAATACAAATTACATGGCATTAAGCATAGTCTTTAGCAACTTTCATTGTTTACCTAACTATTTCAATGATAGATTAACAACAATTCTTTGTTATAGATCTAATTAGATATACAATCTTTCAACCATACATCTAACCTAACATTCAAACATGGCCATTCAACAAGAATTTAAGCACAATAACAAAGAAAAACATAATCATTACAAGAAAACCATGAAAAGTCTACAATATCAACATAACTTCATGAACAATTCATCAAAACCCTAAAACTAAAGAGTTTAACCACTCATAGCTTGAAGCAACATGTTCAAACAATATAAACAAAGAAAGAGTGTAAAGAAAGGGAAACTCTACTGAAAAGAGGCTCTTGATTAAGGAAGCACTGTCAAGATGTCCTTGGTCTTCACGTCGGAACTCGAACGGCACCACAACTCTCTCTTGAACTCCTTTCTCTCTTCCTTGCAGCTAACTCACTCTTTGAACTCTCTAATGAACTTTCACTCAATTCTCTTCATCTTGTGTCACTTGGTGAGTAGATTGGTGATTAGGGTTGCTGCAAACCCTCCAATTTATATAGTTGGCCGCCCAAAATTCTTTCAAAAAATATAGATTCTTCAACTTAGGAAAGATGGCACCATGACGTTGGTCAATGGCGCCATGGCACTGACCGACATTGAAAGGTGGTGTCGCTGCGCTACTGGATGGCGTCGTTGTGCTGTGCATCATGGAAACCTACCCTCGGCGTCGTGCCGCAGCGTCGCAATGGTGGCGCTCCGCTGAGACAAACGCTACTCTTGGGAAAAAGCGCTGCGGCTCTGCCTGTTTTTGGCAGATTTTGATTTTTATTCTCTTTTTCACTGGATTCTGGCTCGGTTTTGATCTTTTAGCTTTCACTTCTAATTTTCTTTATTTTGACCTGAAAACCACTAGCAAACAAGTGAAATCTAATATAAACTCCCTTAATTTGAGAGAATAGAAAGCACTTTTCAAGCATTTTTCACCACCCCAAACTTAGAGATTTGCTAGTCCCAAGAAAAGAATAAAATCAAATAGAGGAGTTTGGATGAAGAAATGTTCAATCGACTCATGTCTCAGACAATAGCATTTAAGAGCTTAAGTAGAAACATGCAAGGATATCTATATTGGTATAATCAGTTAAGGTCAAATATTGCTATCTCCCATGTGTGTGTGCAAACCCCATTCAATTTAAAATGCTAAAAACTCAAATTAGGATTTAAGAGAGTTTCCTCAGTTTTCCCCTTACTCTAGCTCATGCACCAATCTTCAAGCATCCACACATTTCAAGTGAGTAATATGTCTACTAAGGTGCCTTCAATCATACTTTTTTTTTTTTTCGTCATGGGCCCTAAACATGCATTCTTTTACCTAGGGGGACTAGCTTTCACACATTCATTGTAGGGACTCGTACCTAGTCAATTCCCAAGCGTCCTTACTGATCACAGCAAAGGCAGCTCATTTTACCCTCATCCATGCATACTCATTACAAGTTTAACATTTAAAACATAGGCATGAAAAGCTCATATATTTTTGTGTGCACTTCTTTTTTCAACGACATATATACTCTTTTCTTTTTTCTTAGTCTAAGATTACAAACTATCATGCATTTCTACTCTCTAACCAGTGGGGCCTTTCGAAGTGACAACCAAATACACCAAACTTAATTCTTTTTCCAGTTAAAGATTCTAAATTAAAGTGACTATGTGCTCAAAAATATAAGAGATTTTAAGAGAGACTTAAATGAATTTAACTTAAGATAATGCTCTTCTATTTCCACAATAAGTCATCTATTATGCAAATCGAATCTCATCATGGGCAATCAACATCAAAGCACACAACCACAAAAAACATTCCCATTAACTTTGAAAGCTCCAAAATTTTCCAAGTTTTTTCGAAATTTCATTAACATGCATATGATCATTAAAACCGTCACAAACATGCATAGCATAATAAGAAAACACACAAAAATACGAATTACACCTCCCACCCCAAACATAGAATCATGCATTGTCCCCAATGCATAAGAGCATCTTAACAAGAAAGAACAAGCTTGAAAGCAAGCGGGAAGCTACCAAACAGGCTTGGTGTAAGGAGTACTTTTTGTGATGAACCAAGATCCTGAAAATTAAGAAAGCATATAAGTGACTCAAGGATTTATTGAAAAATAAAATAAAAAGAAAAATAAAGAAAGCAATAAAATTGGGTTGCATCCCAATAAGTGCTTGGTTTAAGGTCTCTTAGCTAGACCGAACCAATGGATCATTCAATGAAAGCAAGGTTCTCAATTCGGCATTCTTCACCGCCGATGTAATGCTTCAAATGTTGACCATTTACTTCGAAGATTGTCCCATCATCGCTTTGCAATTCCACGGCTCCATGTGGGGACACTTTGACAATGACAAAGGATCCCCACCATCATGTCCTAAGCATACTTGGAAACAAACGTAAATGTGAGTTGAAAAGTAATATTCTTTGTCCAAGAAGAAAGGTCCTGAGGTGATCTTCTTATCATGTCATCTATTAGTGCGCTCCTTGTAGAGTTTGGCATTCTCATAAGCTTGAGCGCGAATTCCTCCATCTCATTGAGTTCCAAGAGGCATTTCACCGGCCTTCTCAAAATCCATGTCCAGCTTCTTGATGCCCTAATAAGCTCTATGCTCGAGCTCTACCGATAAATGACAAGTTTTTCCAAATACCAACCTATACGGTGAAGTACCTATTGGGGTTTTGAAAGCTATACGGTAGGCCTGCAGTGCATCATCAAGCTTAAGGGCTCAATCCTTCCTGTTAGTCTTGACGGTCCTTTCAAAAACCTGCTTGATTTCCCTATTAGATAACTCAGCAAGACCATTAGTTTGAGGATGATAAGCTGTAGCAATTTTATGATTGACATTATATTTTTGCATCATGGATTCAAATAATTTATTTCAATAGTAAGAACCCTCATCACTAATAATAGCTTTAGGTGTACTAAAACAGGTGAAAATGTTATTATGCAAGAATTTTAAAACAGTGCGAGCATCATTGGTCCTAGTAGCTATGACTTCTACCCACTTAGATACATAATCAACTACAACTAGAATATATGGGTAACCATCAGAAGAAATAGGAAAAGGCCCCATAAAGTCAATACCCCAGACATTAAAGAGCTCCACTTCTAAGATAGGTTTCATTGGAAACTCATGTTGTCTGGAGAAATTGCCAGTACGCTGGCACCTATCACATGATTTGACAAAGGTATAACAGCCTTTAAAAAGAGAGGGCCAATAAAAACCTAACTGAAGTACCTTAGATGCAGTTCTAGTGGGTCCAAAGTGACCTCCATAAGAATATAGACTTTTTTTTTTTTTTGAAGGGTTTTTTAATGATGAGAGAGAAAAATAGAGTCTTCCTAATATTTTTTTTCCATATGTAGTGCTTCGTATATCTATTTTTTTTTTTAATTGTCAAAATTATGTGCAAGGGTGTAAATGTCATTTGAGTATGATTTTTTTTTGAAATATCCTAGCCGATTAGGCTTTTTGTGAAAAAAAAATGGTGGTTCTTGGCTGTTAGTATAATTAGGCTTGCATGTTTTGTCCTCACTCACATATATCCTAGGAAAATTCCTAGGTCACCCAACATAAGATTGCTCCAAGCTAAGTATATTTAACGTTGTGCAATTCTTATGATTAAGCCACCAAGAAGGAAGGTTCACCTTGTTAGTTTAGGTAGTAACTTCAGTTATTTTAAACCTTTCTTAACTGTACTTTCATATACTCAAGATCCTTGACATTCATGGACCACAAGGCCAGCCTGACGAGGCAATCCAAATATGGCCCAATAATAGACCGACCATGGGTAAGCTTGGTTTGCAATGATCCATATCTAGTTCAATAAATAAATGGGTTGAGTTGGGCCCATTACTGGTCAAACGCTGACTTTGAGCCAAGCTTGCAGATCAGGCCCGGGCTTGGCTTGACATCGAATCCTATTGCTAATCCAATTTTGACCACCCTATTTCCTCCACAACAAAAACCACAAAAATTTTGATCTAAAATTTTGAAATATCCATTTGTATCAGACTTTGAATTGGGCTTAAAAGTAGTAAGATGAACAGATGGTAGGGTAGACTCAATAGGGGAAGAATGATTCTCAAGTTGAGCTTCTGTTAGATAAAAGAAGTGAGTAGATTTCTCCGTCATTGAACCAATTAGCCAAGAAGATAGAAGCTGGTCCTTTTAAACCAATCAAGATAGAGTGGATTTGGAGTTGTACACCATTTTTATCTTTAGGATCTTTGAATTGAGTGTCGTGAGACTTTTAAAACTCCGATACTACTTTGGATGAGCAAAATCAATTGAAGAAAGAACAATCTGATAAAATCTTTCAAACAGACTAAAAAATACTTTACTATCGCAGTTGAACAATTTTCAAGGGAAGATGACAGCAAAAAAAGTAACTTCTTGTCCAATGAGAAATAGGGAATAGCAGAAGAAATAAAATCATAACAATCAGTGGAAATTACAAATCTATCCCTTTACAACAATCAATGTTCAAAGCTCAAATAATGCCAAGAGAGAATGGAAGTCGAAAATTTACTGTACGTTGATTTAGGGTTTTTAGCCACACTCTAATAAGATTGAAATTAATCTTAAATACAACAAAGACTAAAAAGTCCAAAAAAACTAAAGAAATAAACCTAAATTAAATAACATAATATTAAAAACTCTAATACGAGTTGGCAATAACGATTCTTTTATTGTGATTGCAACATTACATAAAATTGATACAGAAAAGATAGGTATATATATGCTTGGAAAGCAGTACACAGACACCACTTATTCTGTCACAATAATAGGATGGGGCATAGTTTAGAATAAACATAAAACCAAATATCAAATTGTTCGAACTATATTAAATTCTATGGTTGGGACAGCGTGGGTATGCTTTGTTCATGCCTAAAGAAATTGGAAGGATCTACTTCAGTTTTAACATGTACCAACTTATTAAAATTGTTGCCAAAATACTTTGAACCCCAAATACGGGCTCGCTTGTAGCTTGTGTCTCCATACTTTTTATTTGATCCAATGTCAAGGTCTCTGTAGTTGACATACGCAGCTCTAGGAGATTTTGAAACAAAAGGAGTCATGTAACTATAAATTTCTCGTATCCAATTTAAGTGTCTTTTCTCGGCATCCACACCTTGCTCTTCCCAGCCCACAAGGTACCCAATCTTGTATAGATTTCCAGCTCTGTGTGAGAAAGGAATTGCTGACTCTGAAATTTGACTCATCCTCCCTCCATATGGAATAAATACAAGGTTTACTCCTGCTATATCTTGAGATTTCAATCTTTCCCATATGTCCTCAATTGCTTTTTTAGTGATGCGTTCCTTAACATAGTCAGATTTGATTTTGATGCTTCCGTTGGCTAAAGGTGTTCTATTGAGCAAAGCTTCCAAGGGTTGATCTTCAATTTGAAACCCATTGGCTGCATAAACAGCTGATTCAATCCAACTTGTTTCTTTGCAATCTTCTTTTGCCAAATTCAATTCAGGAAATGTTTTATTTAGGATTGCCATAAGCTCATCTGCCTTTCCAAGAAACAAAGAGAAGAATAAAGCTATTGGGTTTACTTTGCCTCCTTGAGCTAAAATTTTCCCACCTATCATCAACAGTAATATATATTTCAGTTCAAATCACACGTGTCAATAAACCATACAAATAACTCAAGAACAAAGTAGAACAACGAATACCGAAACATGTTTTAATGAAATAAATTTTAAAATAATTAATATTAATAAAAAAATAATAATTAAAAAAAAGTAATTAGATCAGCCTATCCACAAGTTTGAAGCTTCAAGGTCGGCCTAAGCCTATCAAGACAGGATCCAAGCTCAGCCAAAAGTCTAAATTTGACCGGTCTAATCAGCCTAACCGAATCTATTTAGAGCGAGTTAACTCAGGAGTTAGCATACAATAGCAATTAAAATAAATAAATTATAATATTTTTACCACTTATTTAAATTTAATGTTTTGTGTGAAAATATTAAAACCTTAGTCAAATTTGTAGACAGTTGAGTAAGTACAGGAGTACAACATAATTAATCTGATCTATTTAAAAACTATTTGGTGGGGTTTGCTTTTCATTCAAACATTATTAAATATTTTAAAAAGAAATCATTCAAACTTGTGGAAATATAAATAATAAATAATAACTCAGTCAAACAGTGAACAGTATACCCATCAAAAAGATGCCAAGAAATAGATCTTCGTCCAATTTGTTGGCCACATATTGCCACTGATCGATTAGCTTGATTGCACCTTCCTCGAAAGTTCTTTTAGCCGTGCAAGTCGTTACGGTAGTCGGAATTGGAACCAACTTCACCTTCCATGCCACAACAATTCCAAAGCTCCCTCCGCCACCGCCTCTAATGGCCCAAAACAAATCTTCCCCCATTGACTCTCTATTATGAAACTCTCCATTTGCATCAACCAAGTAAGCATCTATTACATTGTCAGCAGCAAGACCATATTTTCTTAGCAACATACCAAATCCACCCCCACTAAAGTGCCCACCAACACCAACAGTTGGACAACTACCAGCTGGAAAGGCCAAGGTTCGACTTTTCTCAGCAATTTTGTAGTAAAGTTCACCAAGAGTTGCACCGGACTGAACCCATGCAGTACTTTGTTGGGTGTCAACAGTGACCGACGTTAGATTGATAAGATCAAGTACAATGAATGGATGGTAGGCAACGTAAGAAAGACCCTCGAAGTCATGACCGCCACTTCGGATTCGGATTTGAAGGCCATGAGATTTGGAGCAAATGACGGCTGCTTGAATGTGGGAAATATTTGATGGGGTTATGATGAGGAGTGGCTTTGGAGTGTTGGGATTTGAGAATCTTAAGTTTCGAATGGAGAAATTCAAAATAGATGAATATGAGGAGTTGATGGGAGTGTAAACAACTTTGGTGATAGAGTAAGTATCTGGAGAATGATGGAGAAGGCATTGAAGAAACTTCTCATGTTTTACGGACGAAGATGCTTCAATCCGTAATGAAAATGATGAACATACAACAATAAGTCCAAGGGAAAGAGGGATTAATGGAGAAAACTTCATGGTTAGGTTGAGGAATTACTTTGTGATTGAAAGCCTCCCCTATTTATAAGCGTCCCAGAAACGACAACTAGATGTTAGTAATTAATATATTACTTGGTTAACATTTCATAAAGACCCATTATTAGGTCCAGCTTATATTCAATCGTTTTGTTATATAATGGAAATAAATAATATTGTTTATCATGTCAGGAGGTAAATTTTAATTAGACAACTAGTAGATTAGTTGCGTCAAGATTAAATGTAGTTCAATCAACAAATATATTTTTTCATCCTCCATCCCTAGATAAACTCAACGGTAATACTCAAGAAAAAGGGATAAATTAAGAAGAGTTTGTTATATAGGAAAACTAGATAATCTAAAAAGGATAACCCCAAGTTTTATTTATTTGTTATTTTCTTTTATTTTCACTAATTAAATTATATATTAAGATTAACTAGTTACTTGTCAAGTTAAAGTTTGTTTGAACTAATTTAACACATACTCTTTGGTAAGAGGTCAAGTATTGAAATTCCTCCACCCTCACATATTGGACTAAAAATGAAATCCTAATCCAAATGTAAAAAATTAAGGTATTCAAGATGCTATTTTGATTTTTTAAAAATAATAATATTAATAAATAATTCATAAAAGTATTGAAATAAGAAACTGTAAATATATTTCACCCTAATGGAGGAGCTCTCTCCCACCACAGTGATGAATCAAGAAGGGATGATCGGTGAAAGATGAGGAAAAACGTAGAAGAAAAAAAAGAAAGAACGAACATTTTTAGATATTTTTTATTTAATAACTAAAACATTAATATATATATATATATATATAATAAAAATTTGGGGTATAAGAGGGTGTTTGTAGTGAGAAGATGAGATGAGTTGAGATATGAACTCAACCTATTGAGGCCAACTTCATATGTAACTGACATTTTATACCATGTCAAACAACAGTGCACTTAGCCCTCATCACTATCGATGCCTCATTACTCAACTCCAACAACAACCTCCGACAAACAAGTCTAGCGACAACCTCCAACGACCAACTCTGGCAACCACCTTCGATAACCAACTCCGGTGACCACCTTTGATAACCAACTTTAACCACATCCGATGGCCAACTTTGTAGGATCCATATGGCAACTCTAGGAGGAGTAAATAGGGTTTCTTTAAACTAATTAAAACTTTTTACTAAATGTGGATCCAGTTAGACAAATTAATAAACTTTTGTTAACAAGTAATTTAAACAAGAATTTCATACAAATAAATTCCACCCAAAGTAATCAAGAAACTAAAACTAACACTTTTAAGTACCCTATTCAAGTCTAACTAGATTCTATAGGATATGTAAATGTCAATTCAACCCACCAATATAAGTAATTAATTTAAAGAACAAATATTACAGTAATTTCATGCAATAAACTATATAATAACAAATTAATTGCAAAATTAAACAGGAGAGGGATAGAGAAAATGACATAAAAGATTTATAGTGGTTTGATATAACCGGCCTACATCCATTTCCCCAGCTCCTCTTGGATACTTCTAGAAGCCTTGACTCTTTCGAAGACTTAGAGTCAAACCGTTACAACGTTCCTTTTTCGGGTGCAAGAACAAACCCAATCCTTTTCACGGTTGAGGATCAAACCGTTACAACAACTTATTTTTTTAGGATCAAGAGCAACCCTAACAAAAGTTTGGAAAAATAAAGAACACACTTACAACTCTCAATAGATCCTCACTGTACAATATATCTCTATCAAGAATAAGATGAAAAGAAAGAAAAAACTGAAAGCTTTGAGAGAATAACAATGGTGGTTTGGTGAATTATGAAGGATTGAATATTAAATCAAGAATAAGATGAGTTAAGAGATGGAAGTAGGTGAAAACCAAATTCAATTCAGGCCTTTAGATCTTTGTAAAAGAAAATTAAATGGTTGAGATTAAAAGTAAAAAGTAATTTTTTTTAAATGCAAGGACACAAACCTATATAATATTAAAAATCATTTTATTTTCAAAAATTAGCACACAAACATAAAAATAGTATTAAATTTATTTTTTACTTACTGCATAGCTGCAAGTGGCACATTTCAATTGGTCCACTTTGATGAAAAAAATCAGTCACGTCATTGGTTTAGAGTTTTTCCGTTAAGCTTGTTTCTACTGTATCTTCTTCGTTTGAACTCCGATTTGAGTGATTTCAATTGCGTTGGAATTGTTGTTTCAAGCTCCACATAATAGACACTTCAAAACACTCAAATTATTAATAAATAAAAGCAGGTTTGTTATCATCAAAATATTAATTAATTAATTCGAGATTAAGAACCAAAAAGCCAACAAACTTCAACGATCACCTCCGATATCCAGCTCCGCTTGACCACCTTTGACGTCCAACTTCGGCAACACCCTCCAACGCCCAACTTTGGCAACCCCCTCCAATGTTCTTTATAGCAATTTAACATTAATAAAATCCCTTTTATAATATAAGAAATCAAACAAACTTGTATGTAAAAACACTTTTGAGAAAAAAGTGTTGGACATGTGAGTGCTTTATCAAAAGTGAAAATAAAAATGACTTAACAAGAAAACTCACATGCACAAATTTGTAAAATTATTCCTTAAATTTAAAAGAAAAAATGAAGTGCACGATCCAAAAGTAAACCCTCAATCAGATTTTTGAAAATTTCCAATAATACATATGTGCTTAAAAAACAATAAAATAAAGTGCAATCTATAGTTTATTAAATATATATATATATATATATATATAATTATTGAATAAAAAAGTTTCCAAACAAAAATAATCATCATAAAAATAAATTATTTATGTAAAAAAAAAAAAAAAAAAAAACTACACCAAATACCTTGACATTTGAACTCTGCACTCCAATCACCCATATAAACTACACATACGTAAAAATTTCACTTATATATGAACTTATATATGAACTCAACTCAGTGCGCCAAACAGCCCTTAGAGAGATCAAATATGCTACCAAAAACAAACTTTAAACGCACTAAAATTTTTTAGTTTTAAAATTTAGAGACAGACACAAATGTAATGTAAACCAAACTTCACAAACAAAAATTTAGTTTTGCCTCTAATATTTTCAATAATGAACAACAATGGATATTACCATACAATTGTTTTTTCTTAAAATATTTTTTATTTTTGACAAGACGTGTTTAAATTGTTAATTTGACTATTAGTTTTAGTTGTGGATATATTTATTTGATATTTCTGTTATCAAAATAAAATAAAAAAGACTAATGTGTGATTACTTGGGAACAAAGAGAAACAAAGAGAAATAACTTAGGAACAAAGGAAAACAAAGACACATAAAATTTAATATTTCTGGAAAAAATTCAAAGCTTTGACATTTCTAACAAATAAAAGTTCATTTTTTACAACAGAAATTTTACTTAATTTTTAGTTTGAAAACTTAATCATAAATGAGATTTTAATCTCATCAAATTAAAATATAAACTTAAACTACTCATCTCTAGGAAAAAAAAGAAAATCATCCAAACTTTTAGGTCCTACCATGTATATGTTAAAACTAATTGCTCATTCATATATGAAGCAAGAAGGATAAGCTTTAGACTACAATTTCATATTATTGAAGAAATATAAATAAAAACTCATTTCTTAACAAGATTGATGATTTTGAATCAAATTCTCCCAGTTTTATTTAGGTAAATATTGACTATGTATATGGGATAAAATAGGTATAAAATTAAAATTTTGTTTCATTATTGTCAACATAACTAAACTAGTTAATGCTTCAGACCAAAAAAGGGTTATCAGAAATTCTAATCTCCACTCGGGTTAGTTTTAATAATAATTAATATATTTATTTTGAATAATTATTACTCTTTGTCTATACGTGTCCTATATTATAATGTTTTAATTATTTAAATATTCATCACTTAATACACCAATATTGACCAAAAAAGTTCTAATGAATAATATATATGTGGGGTATTGAACATATTGGTCCAACTTGTGTATTCAATAAACAAATGTTTTTGAAAAATAGAGAGGATTGGGTACACACCACACAAATGTCACATAAGATGCATCTGGATACACACTGAGACAACAAGGAGTAAAGAGAGATAAAAATACTTAAAGTTTGTTGAATTGTTGAATGATTTTTACACCTATGTTAGGAGACCGTACGTCAGAAAAAATAATTCACTAATATAATAAAGTCAAGCAGTTACAACGTTGTACTTATATGTGATGTAAAGAACGATTACAGTGACACCCGTATCACCTAACTTTACGAAACCATCTAAGTATATGTGTTAATGAATTAGCACTTAGGCTCTCTCTAAGTGTGTGGGACTCCCTCTCATAATGAAGAATCCTTCTCCCTCTGAGTGAATGATGTTTTTCAACAATGTCTCCCTCTGAGTGAATGATGTTTTTCAACAATGAACTAATCAAGAACATGCCGCCAATTACACAGAAATTTTCTTGCTCTAGAAAAATAGAATCCGCAGAGTGGATGTCACAAACTCAAAATACAGCTTCACAAAGACGAATGCGGGAAAAACTCAAAATCCATAGATATTTTTACTAGTCTTTCAAGTGCCGTTAAAATAAAAATCTAGTGAAAGAAAAACAACCATGCTTAAATAATTATTATCGTTGCTCCTCATATGATTTATAGTTTTACTCTTCTTCTGTTATTGTTATTGTAGGTGTAAAGAAACTAGTTATAAAATATAAAAGGGTCAAATAAGAAAAACTAAATATCGAATCTCTAGTTTTCATCAGACAACAATCTTTTAACTCATAATTTCTTTTAGGGAATTTGAACTCTTTTACTTTCAAAATCTTTTAACTCATAATCTCTTTTAAAGTTGGTGTTGGGAATTTGAACTCTTTTACTTTTAAAATCGTTTAATTCATAATCTCTTTTAAAGTTGAAATTGGGAATTTGAACCTTTTTACTTTCAAAATTTTTTAACTCATAATCTCTTTTAAAGTTGGAGTTGGAAATTTGAACTCTTTTACTTTTAAAATCGTTTAATTCATAATCTCTTTTAAAGTTTAAATTGGGAATTTGAACCCTTTTACTTTCAAAATCTTTTAACTCAGAATCTCTTTTAAAGTTGGAGTTGAGAATTTGAACTCTTTTTCTTTCAAAACCGTTTGATTCATAATCTCTTTTAAAGTTGGAGTTGGAAATTTGAACCTTTTATCTCCAAGCTAAATAACTACGTTATGTTTGGCTTCTAAAATTCATAATTGATCTGCTATATGTTTGGTGCAAATGTAACCAACACACTAAAGAAAGCTATTCATCCAATAAGCACTTTAATTTACTAAAAGGCCAACACATTAAAAGAAGTGACAAAGAAAAATACATATAAAGTACTCACAACGTAACCCTTTATTTTGCAACACCGACAGGGTTTTTGGGGGATAGTTTGAAAATGCTTAAAAACTAAATATCAAGTTCTTTCCAATATTTTATCACTAAATCTTAGAAGGTAGGTATACTTTGTTCATGCCTAAAGAAATCGTGAGGATCAACCTTAGTTTTAACATACACCAACCTATCAAAATTTTGCCCAAAATACTTCAATCCCCAAACACTTGCTTGCTTGTAGCTCGTCTTTCCATATTTGTTGTTAGCTCCAATGTCAAGATCTCTATAATTTGCATATGCAGCCCTTGGTGATTTTGAAACAAAAGGAGTCATGTACTCGTATACCTCTCGTATCCAACTTATGTGCCTTTTCTTTGTCTTTAAGCTTTGTTCCTTCCACCCTACGACGTATCCAATCTTATATAGATTTCCAGCTCTATGTGAAAATGGAGTCTCTGACTCAGAAATTTGACTCATTCTGCCCCCATAAGGAACAAAAAAGACTTGTGGTACTTCTATATCTTGAGCCTTTAATCTTTGCCATATACCCTCAATTGCAGCCTTGGGGATGGGATCCTTGATGTAGTCAGATTTAATTTTTGTGCTTTCCACGGTTGAGGGTGTTCTATTGAGTAAAGGCTCTAATGACTCGACGGTTTCAACTACCCCTGTTGCGATAATGAGGGTTGATTCGATCCAGCTCACTTCGATACAATCTTGTTTTGTTAAACCTAACTCAGGAAAAGTTGTTGATAAAGTTGCCACAAGTTCATCTACCTTGCCAAGAAATAGTGAGAAGAATGTAGCTGCTGGGTTCGATATGCCTCCTTGAGTTGAACTATTCCCACCTACATATATCATCAAGAATTGAGTTCAAATCATCCATATTTTTATTGAGGTGAGTTGTTTTGGAAGTTGGAGGCTTTATTTTTATTTCATTTTATGAACAAGTTTGGATTTGAAGTACGGAAGTTTAGAGATCCTAATAGGATTTAGAGCTATCTAATTAATATTAATGGTAATTTATGTCTTTTTTTTTTCAAAAAAAAAATTAAATTAAGGATAGTTTAGTACATAAGACACCTATAGATCATTAGATTTTTTTACAACTATTGTATTTAAAAGAAAAAATTATTGTTTTTCTCATAAACCTAAGTAAAGAAAATGGTCCATCAAATTCTAAATATGTTCAATTTCATAACATTAAAGATTGAATATGTCAACATTTTTCTCACTTAATGAGACACGTTTATAATATGTGATACATTTTTATCAAAAATCACCTTAATTTGTCATACTCTAGTAACCGGAAAACGCATTACAACCGTTTTCAGGAGTGCAAAATATTTTCCGATTTTGGTTTGGTAACAAAGGTGATTTTGATAAAAACGTGTTACAGATGATAAGCATATCTCATTAAAAATATCTACATATTAAAGAGAAAATTTAACTTATGCCACTCTAGTTTTTCATTTGTGTATCTCGAGGCCCAGAATGCTGTATTCTAGTAGTAGTGTATTTTTTTAATTCTCTTCTCACATTTGTTTCTCTTTCTTTGATCAGCTTAATATTCTCTTACTAAAATATTTATGAGTATTTTAACTTTTTATTTTCATGAATATTTGTTTTTAGAGCAATTAAGTGCAGACTAGGCTACATCAATCTTTATGCCCTCTTACATGATAAAGAGAAAAAAAAAAAAAACAATTCGATTCTTTTGTGTAAGAAAACTATTATTTGTCATGTGGTAAATTTTAGTTGGGAACCTACGTGGGTTACACAAAAATAGATGTAGCTTAGTCAATACCTAAAGTATTTTTCTTTATTAGATAAATTGTACAAAATACCTTTAAAGTTTGTACTTTGTGTAAAGAATATCCTCGAGCTGTCAAAAATTTCAAAAATATCTTTAAACTTTAAAAAGATAGTTCAAAAATATATTTATTATTAGTTTCTAATAAAAACCATGTTTTGTGTAAAAAAAATATGCGTGAACATTCCGCAATTTCAAAAATACCCTTGAATATTTTTTTTTTTGAAAAAATAAACTTCAAAATACTTTCTTTTAGTATATGAAAACTGGCCATTCATACTCATTTAAAGAAAAATATTGTTGAACTTTCAAAAGCTACATGATGAGCCTTACAAAAGAAATTGTTTAAAAATGCTCATACTATTAGTATAGTGATCAATTTATTTGAAATTTTATTGAGTTCGAAAAGAACCTAAATGTAAAGCAAATTATATAAATATTCTTTTTTTTATTCATATAGATACTCGTATTTTTCTCCCATTTTTCTAATTCTTACACAAATTTTCTAACAACAAAAAATATAAACTAAAATTTCAAGTAAAAGAATAAAATCTCACTAAATTACAAAATCAAAATCTCCCCTTAAAACTTACCGCAATTATAAATAGTCAAATACAAAAGAACCCAAATTTAGCTATTAACATACACTCAGGTATTGTAAAAACATATAAGTCCTAAAGTCCCCTTGATGCTTCTGTTATTATTCTATATACCGCAATTGAAGGGGGCCAAGTTATTTATTTATTTTTTATGAGATAAAGAAAGGTCAAATAGTTAACCAGAAGAAAATGAGTAAGAAGGGGAAAAAATATATAAAATAGAGATGTGTGTTAGATCATAGATATAAATAGAGAAAGAGAGGAAATGGAAGAGGGAAGTGATGATCAGGTCTACATAAATAGTGAAAGCAACCCTAAAAGTAGAGGTATTCTTGCAACCAGGTACTAACAGTTTCTATCCATTAATTAACGATAACATATTTTTTAACTTTTCTTTAAGTTTAATAGTATTTCTTAAATTTTTTAAAAGTTCAAGACTATTTTTTAAACAAAACACTGAAGGTTTTCCAAAACTAACAATAAGTATATTTTTTAGAGTTGTTTTGAAATATAGCAAAATGAGCAACTTATTTACAAATATAGCAAAATGACATTGTTTATCTAATAAACAATGATAGACACTTATACACATCTATCAAGGTCTATCACTAATAGACAACGATAGATGACAGTAAACAGCGATAGATAGTAGTCTATCAATATTCATCATTCATATAAAGTGACATTTTGCTATATTTAAAAAATATTTTTAGCAATTTTACCATTTAAAATAATTATTCTATTTTTGAAACTCTTTTCTAAAACTGTATCAATGTTCAAGGATATTTTGAAACATATCAAACATCAATATACTGTTCTTAAAGTTGAAGCGAGGGTCTTTTTATTTATTTATTTACTTTTAAAATATAATTTAACCTTCTTTTTCGTATATCTCCAACTGTATTTTGGCTAAGGAATTTCTCTCCCTCGACACTTTTATTTTTCTACCTTTACTTACTCTACATATTTTATTCTCGCTAGCATATTGCGGAAGTTTCTAATATTTATAAACAAATAGAAACGTAGCTGACAAACTCTAATTTAATATATATTTTCTTAAACAAAACAAAAAACACACCACAAACAATTTAATCAAATCATGTCCTATGGTTTACTTCACATTATAATATTAATTTAAGAAACATATTTTTAAAATAAAAGGAAGACTTTTTTTGTTTTTAGATTAAAAATAAAAATAATAATAATAATAATAATAATAAAAGAAAGAGAAATAATAACTAAACACTCAACCATAAGGTTTAGAAAGAATACCAGTCAAAATGAGGCCAAGGAATAGATTTTCATCTAATTTGTTAGCCACATACTGCCACTGATGGATTAGTTTAATTGCTTCTTCCTCCAAAGTTTTGAGTGTTGAGCAAACCGTCACAGTCGACGGAACTGGAACCAGTTTAACCTTCCACGCCACCACAATTCCAAAGCTCCCTCCACCGCCGCCTCTAATGGCCCAAAACAAATCCTCCCCCATTGACTCCCTATCAAGAACCTTCCCATTTGCATCCACCAAATAAGCATCCATCACATTATCAGCAGCAAGACCATATTTCCTCAGCATGAATCCATATCCACCACCACTGAAGTGCCCACCGACGCCAACCGTCGGACAAACACCTGCCGGAAATGCCAAGGTTCGACTTTTCTCACCAATTCTGTAGTAAAGTTCTCCTAGAGTTGCTCCTGACTCAACCCATGCAGAATTGTTTACAACATCAACAGAAACGGACCTGAGTCAAAGTATGAACATATAAATTAGAGATAATCGACGTGTACTATCTTACCCACCCACACTTTGTTAATATAAGAATAATAATAACAATAATAAACAAATAAGCATAATTCAACTATCATTAATTTGTACTACATTGTATTCCTTTTATTATACTAAAAAAAATAGTAACAAACCTTATCATTAATTTGTACTACATTGTATTCCTTTTATTATACTAAAAAAAATAGTAACAAACCTTACAAAAGTGAACATAACTTAGCAGTAATTAACACAAACACTACTTCATACCCCCACTTATTGTACTCATTAAACAAACAAACAAGAACAAACATGAGCTAAAGTAAACATAGTTCAACAGTAGTATTGAAATGTACTACCTCATACCCCACCTATTATACAAAAAGAAAAAAAAGAAACAATTACATATATAAGTCCAGATGAACATAGCTTAGTGACAATTGACAAATACTACTTCTTCATACTGCCACTAATAGTTGAAAGAAGGAAAAGAAAAACAAAAAAATGATAACAAACCTGAGATTTATTAGGTCAACCACGATAAATGGTCGATAAGCAACGTAAGAAAGACCCTCGAAATCGTGGCCGCCACTTCGAGTTCGAATTTGTAGGCCATGGGATTTGGAGCATATGACGGCTGCCTGAATGTGGGAAACATGTGAGGGTGTGATAATAACGAGTGGCTTTGGGGTTTCAGGCTTTGAGAATCTGAGGTTTCGAATGGAGAAGTCCAAAACAGAAGAATAAGAAGAGTTGATTGGAGTATAAATGACTTTGGAAATGGGATAACTGTCTGAAGAATGATCTGAGAGGCATTGAAGAAAGTGTTGATGTTTTCGGGAAGATGCTGAAGCAGCCCATAATGAAGATGAAGATACAACAATAAGGACAAGAGAAATATGGATTAATGAAGAAGAGTACTTCATGGCTTTGGGTTTGATGATTTCTGTTGATTCTAAAGTTCCCTATTTATATAGTAAATAAGATGCAAAAATTCAACAAAACTTACATCATCGTTTCATATCTCTCTACTTTGTTCGCCTTTGACCAAATTGTATATTCATTTTCTTAAACTGATAAGAGGATTCATTCAATTATTATTGTGTTACATATGTATTATGTCGGACAATTTATTGGTCTTATGTTTCTCTATATATAATATATACTTTGATTTGATCAACTTCCTAAAATTTTAATTTCTACGTCCTAAACCATAAACTTGTACCATCCTTAAATAATTAATCAGGGAAAGTTAAAAGAAGAGAGGAAAAAATGAAGCTAAATTATAAAAAATACTCTATACTTTGTTGTAATGATTCCTTTGAATTTATGTAACTCTTGCAATAATATTCTTATAAATAATTCAGAAATGCTCTTCTGGTTAGTGCAAGGATGGAAACAAATTATACATGTCCTTGAAGTTTATATCTCATTTAAGTAAATCTATGAACTCTAATTTAAATTTAAATGTTGTGTTAATACTTTTAACTTTCAAAAGAAGTTTAAAACGACTCTTATCATTGATATATGTACGAAAAGCATTATTTACATCTCATCATCTCTCTCTTCCATTTCTATATTTTTTTTTTTTTTTTTTTTGTCTTCCTTTTGCTTCAATCAATATGTGGCTTAACACTTTCTCATTTTCTTATACTTTTCCCACTCTTCTTCAATAGCCAATTAATTCTCTTCTCCTGTGCCTAATATATAAACAGGACGGAGCTCCCTGATCATTTCTAAACATGTTCAAGCGTTAGATGTGATTATAGTTAGCTTTTGTGTTTGGTTTACCCAAATGGTCTTATACCAAAAATGGAGATATTATCTTTCCCTTTACACAATTATGATTTTTCACATATTTCAATCTAGGTATGGTTGAAGCTGCCATATTGAAAAATCAAGGAACCTCACAATGTTTAAAAGATAAACGAGTTACTACTCTCATGGTCAAATAGTGTTGAGATAAAATTAAACCCCCATTTGGTCTAATAGAACTTTGGTTGCATTCCTAACAATCTTTTCATCAGACAAGAAAATCATCGAGCCTACTTCAAATACAGTTATCTATTTGTCTAGCCTTTATATATCCAGGCCAACTTCTCTTCTTCAAAGCATATATATATATATATATATATATATAGTGTCACCTTAGATATACCCACTTTCTTCTCCTTATTTTAACCAATGTAATACATTGATCGTCACTCATTCTCGACTATTCTAACCTCGAACAATGAGACCATTCCCTTCAAACAAAAAACCACACCTAATGTTCCCTCAAATAGTAATCTAACTTGCTCTTATCTAGTCCAACTTCTCTTCCTTGGTGCACACACCAAACAATAATAAAAGTTTAACCACATATCTCCACCACGACTGAATTCTTTTCTGGCTACTGATAGCACCTGAAATGTACTATCTTTCTTAGCTTAACTTGGGATCGTTGTACTATTTAATGTGTTTAAAATGTTATTTTGTAGGTAGTGAGCTTCTGAAAAGTAGAGTCGAGCATTAGAAAAAAAAGGGAGCTAAAATGAACTAATTTGAGGTCCTAACGAAGAAATTAGGTCAAATGGAAGCTAAAAAATACCAAAATGCCCCTCACAGACCCCGTTGCAGTGCAACCAAAGCTGCACTTCGGTAATTAGGTCATATCTTTTGATCCAGGTGGCCGTTTTGGGCAAATGACCATTTATTTTCTTTGTTATCCCCCCTCTATTCACNCTGAATTCTTTTCTGGCTACTGATAGCACCTGAAATGTACTATCTTTCTTAGCTTAACTTGGGATCGTTGTACTATTTAATGTGTTTAAAATGTTATTTTGTAGGTAGTGAGCTTCTGAAAAGTAGAGCCGAGCATTAGAAAAAAAAGGGAGCTAAAATGAACTAATTTGAGGTCCTAACGAAGAAATTAGGTCAAATGGAAGCTAAAAAATACCAAAATGCCCCTCACAGACCCCGTTGCAGTGCAACCAAAGCTGCACTTCGGTAATTAGGTCATATCTTTTGATCCAGGTGGCCGTTTTGGGCAAATGACCATTTATTTTCTTTGTTATCCCCCCTCTATTCATCTACAACCTTAGTTTTTAGGTTTTCTTTCATCTTCTTCTTGTAATTAAGCAAAAGTGATGTTGGGTTTTATCTTTTTCACCACCATGGGAAAGTAAGATCTATAGTTTTCTAGTTTAGAGAATTTTGGAGGAACCCATTGTATTTTTGGAGTATTTTGATAATATGATTGAGATTTTTTGTTTATGGGTTTTACTCTTAATTTATTGATTATGAAAGACACATTTTCTTGCTATTGATTGACAACCAATGTTTAATTATGCAATTCAATGTTTTATATTAACATATAATATGTGACATGTAATTATAAGTTAATCTCTAAGAATTGCAAAAGCTTAGATAGGCTTGTGATTTGTGGTAGAAAACAAAGAGCATTGTTACGGGCACTTGCAAAAAGAGCAAAACAAAATACATTAATTAGGTCTATACTTTTGCAAAAATGGCAAAAAAACAAGCCCAGCACTCATGATACATGTGATATACATTTGATGCATGTGTGTGATACACCTGATACACCTGATACACTTGATACACACTTGATATATCTGATACACTTGATACACTACTGTCTTAGGTCAAGTATATTGTTGATATACTTTTGTCTTAGATTTGATACACTCAAGTGTTACTTCAAGTATCTATTGATTGATGTTTGATACATTCATGTCTTTTCATTACTCAATTTCCTATAAAAAATTTTATTTCATTCCTGTTTTGCTACTTTTCCTCTCCCTAATTAATTTTTTTTAAAAAAAAATCCAACCAATTTATTTAAAGCAAGTACAATATTTTTCAACCAATTAATTCTAAAAAAATGTACTTCAGTTGATGATATATTGATGTTGAAATATAATATTGATATATTGTTAATATATTGCTAATAAAATTTATTTTAATTATGTTCATATACTTTATAATGATACACTTATTTATACTGTTCATACACATGACTAATATACTATTGCTATCCTTTATAATGATATATATTTTAGAATGATACACTCATTTATACTGCTAATACACTTAACTGACATACTATAAATATACTTTAAAATGATACACACTTTTATATTGTCCATACACTTGATTGATATATTGTTGATATAGTTTATATTGATTCATATGTTTATACTATTGATGCACTTGAACAATATATTGTTGATATACTTTATAATGTTACACTCGTTTACACTACTAATACACTTAAATGATATACTATCGCTATACTTCATAATGATATATATGTTTATACTTTTGATACACTTGATTGATATATTATTGATATAGTTTATAACGATACACTCATTGATTGATACTAAGTATTTGGTGATTGCTATATGATTTACTATCTACCTTATGGGCCTTTGTTGGGCTTAAACCCAAAAATTTCAAGCTACCCAAAAAGATGATGTCCATAGTAGGAATCAAATCACTCTTGGCAGAACTAGTGACCACCAATAATTATCCAAAAAAAATGATGTCTCTAGCAAGAGTCAGATCACTATTGCAAATATAGTTGATGATAAAGTTGGAGCATAAGTTACTCGTAGTTCAACTCTTGCAAAAAAATGGAAGCAAGTAATTTAAAAAAGTATATAAAAAAAAATGTGATGCAACAAAGAAGGAAAGAAATAGAGGGAAAGAAATTTAAAAAAAAAAAAAAAGAAAAAAAGAAAAACAATAAGTTTTAAAAATTTGCCGCAAGAAAAAAAAATTAAAGGATAAGAAAAAAAATATAGTGAATTAAAATAAATTGAATTAAAAGAAGCTCAAATTCAAGTTTTGTTCTTAGGAGAATATTTTTTTAAAATAAAAAGTTAAAAAAAAAAAAAACTGGAAGAAAAAAAAAAGTACGAAAAAAATGGGGGCAATTCAAGTTTTTAAAGAAAAAAGTACATACAACTTCTTAAATTGTAATTCTAAAAAAAAAAATCTTAAATTATAAAAATAAAGAAGAAAAAAAAGAAGGTTGAAATTGTTATAGGGCTACTTTGGAAAAACAAATAAACAAAATATCAAAACTAAGATTTTGCCATATATGCAAAATTTGAAATATTGAAGACATGTTTGCAAAGTCATATTATTAAATTACTACCCGTTGCAAATTTCCATCTATCTACCTAGGGAAAATTGAATTAAGTTTCTAATTAAGCTTTTTCAATTGGAAATTTATCTGCATAATCACTAGAGCTTAATGGGGTTAGTTAAATTGATTAGGTATTTTTCATCTAATCAAATTGGCTAATTTTGATTAGAATGCTTTTCATCCAATCAAATTGGTTAATTTGATATTTGAACCACTAGTTAGCCTTTCTAACCCATTGGGTTAGGCATAGTCTTTCTAATTAATTGATTAGAATGCTTTTCGTCAAAGCTAGCTGTTCCCTTTTTCTTTTGGTTGTACCGTTGGAATAACGTGTGAGAGGGAAAGAATAGAAAGTGAGAGAGTGAGAGAAAGTTGAGGAGCAGGAAAGAGAGAAAATAGGAGTGGGGTGTGGCGGCAGCAAGGTGAAAAGAGAGGGATTTAGGGTTTTTTTTTTTTATTTTTTTATTTTTATTTTCCTATTTATATTTTCTTTTCTTTTTTTCTTGTTTTTATTCTTTTATTCTTTCTCGTTTTATTTTTTTTTATTTACTCTATTATTTCTTTTGCTTGTCTTCTTTTTTGTTTTATATCAATTTTAAGAAACTTTTTTTTTTTTTTACTTTCTCTCTTTTTTTTAGGAATATATTTTCCTTTTTTTTTTTTTTTAATTTTACTAATTTAGTCCTATTTGCTTATTTTTTTAGAAGAATAAATCTTTGGTAACTTGTATCTCAAGGACGTAACTTTTATGCCCTGCCAACATCCACATATATTTGCAAAAGGTAGTTTCCTTTCTTTCTCTCTCTCTATCTCTCTCTCTTTATTTGCAACTACAAATAAAGCACATATATTTGCAAAAGGTAGTTTCCTTTCTTTCTCTCTCTCTCTATCTCTCTCTCTCTTTATTTGCAACTACAAATAAAGCAAGAGGCAATTAAGGACTTCAATTTTAGTGTTTCATTGGCTCTGACCTTAGTGTTTCATTAACTTCGACCTTAGTGTTCTACTAGCTTCAACCTTAGTGTGCTACCAACTTTTACCGAATTGCAGCCATATATAGAGGAATGACACTAGAAGGTTTGAACCACCTCAGTGTTCTATTGCCTCTTGGCCCAAATCACCCCCTTTTCTAGACAGAGGGATGGTATTGGAATCCTTGAACAACCTCAATGTTCTATTGTCTCTTTGGCTCAAATCACTTCCTTGTATAGACAGATAGAAGGATGACACTGGAAGGTTTGAACTACTTTAGTGTTCTATCGCCTCTTTGACTTGGATCACTTATTCGTGTAGACAGATAGAGGGATGGTTGTAAGGTTTGAACAACCTCAGTGTTCTATCACCTATTTGGCTTGAATCATCTCCTCGTGCAGACAGATAGAGGGATGGCACTAGAAGGTTTAAACAGCCTTAGTGTTCTATCGCCTCTTTGGCCTGGATCACCTTTTTATGTAGACACGTATAGGGATGGCATTGGAAGGTTTTAATAACCTCAATGTTTTATTGTCTCTTTGGCTCAGTTCATCTCCTCATGTAAATAGATAGAGAGATGACACTGGAAGGTTTGAACGACCTTAGTGTTCTATTGCTTTTTTAGTCCAAATCACTTCCTTGTCTAGACAAGTAGAGGGATGACACTGGAAGGTTTCAATAACCTCAGTGTTCTATTGCCTCTTTGACTTAGATCACCTCTTCATGCAAACAAATAGATGGATGACACTAGCATGTTTGAACAACCTTAGTGTTCTATCGCCTTAGATAGAGGGAAGGAACCGATTTTGAAAATGGGACAAAGCTGGCCACGTCAGACTTTGAAGATGGATCGAAGAGGTAGATTGGACATGATCTTGCAAATGAGGCATGGCTAGGCTGACCTAACTTGACCCTATAGATGAGGCGAAGCCAGGTAGACCAATCTTGATCTTGCAGAAGAGGCAGAGTTAGGCAAACCGGTCTTAATCTTGTAGATGAGGCTGAGCCAGATAGACCAAACTTGATCTTGCATATAAGGCGAAAGCAAACTGACCAAACTTGACCCTAAAGATGGAGCATAGTCGAGCACGTAGATCTTTAACTTGAAGACGCAGTGGAGTTGGGCACACTGATCTTGTACTTGAACATGGAGTGTAGCGGAACATGGCACATCGATCTTGAACTTGAAGATGGAACAAAGTTAAAACCAGGCACATCGATCTTAAGCTTGAAGAGGGAGCGATGCTAGACACATTGATCTTGTCTGTGATGGTAGAGCAGAGTGGAACTAGGCACACCGATCTTGAATTTGAAGATGGAGCGAAGCAAAACCAAGCACACCAATCTTGTACTTGAAGATGGAGCGGACTAGAGCACATTGGTTTTGAACACGAAGATAAAGTGGAGTCGGATACACTAATCTTGTATGTAAAGATGGAGCAAAGCGTAATTGGGCACACCAATCTTAAACTTAAAGACGGAGTAGAGTGGAACCAGACACACTAATATTGCATGTGAAGATGGAGCAGAGTAGAATTGAGCACACCGATCTTGAATTTGAAGAGGGAGCAGAGTGAAACTAGGCACACTGATCTTGAACTTGGAGATAAAACGGAGCAAAACCAGGCATACTAATCTTTAAGATGGAGCAGCGTCGGGCATATCGATCTTAAACTTGAAGATGGAGCGAAGCTACAAAAACTTTAGCAAACCTGCTCCAACAGTTTGGAGACTACCGAAGTTGCATCAACATTTCGAAGAGGGAACAGAGCTTTACCAACAATTTTGAGAGGAGGCAGAGCTGCACCAACATTTTTTAGAGAAGCAAAGCTATAACAACCGTTTAGAGAGTATTGAAACTGCACCAACATTTTAGAGAGGGAGCGAAGCTGTACCAACAATTTAAATATGAGCCGGAGCTACACCAACATTTTGGAGAAAGAGCGAAGCTGCACTAGCATTTTGGATAGGAGTCGAAGCTACACCCACATTTTGGAAAAGTGAAGCAGCATCAGTATATTAGAGAGGGAGCAAAGTTGCACTAACAATTTAGAGAGGAGGCAGAGCTGCAGCAACATTTTGATAAGAAGCTAAGTTGAACTACCATTTTCGATAGGAAATGAAGTTGCACCAGCATTTTAGAGTTGAAGCAAAACCGCACTAGCATGTTAGAGAGGAAGCGAAGCTACACCAACAATTTAGAGAGGGAGCAGAGCTGCACCAACATTTTGGAGAAGGAGCTAAGCTACACTACCATTTTGGATAGGAGACGAAGTTGCACCACCATTTTGGATAGGAGACGAAGTAGCACCACCATTTTGGAGTTGAAGCGAAGTCGCACCAACAGTTTGGAAAGGAGGCGAAGTTGTACCAACATTTTGGAGAGGAGGTGAAGTTGCCTAACATTTTGGAGTCGAGGAAAAGTTGCATCATCACTTTGGAGATGGAGTGAAGTTAAATTAATATTTTGGAGATGAAGTGAAACTGCATTCGCATTTTGGAGATGAAGCGAAGTTGCACCAACATTTTGGAGATAGATGAAGTGAAGTCGCACCTAAATTTTTTAGGCAAGTGGAACGAAGCCACACAACTTTTGGAGATTAACCGAAGCCACACCAAACTTTTTGAGGGAAAGTAGTAAAATGTCATTCCAAGCATGCAAAGCCTCAAAGTTGAAGATGCAATGTCGAACTTTAAGTGAGCAATGCTTTAATGAATAGGAATCAAGTCATAAAATAGTTCAACTTTTTTTTTTTTTTTTTTTTGTCGTTCACTTTTTAAGCGCATGTAGGCTAGGAGTACTATGCAGTTTAGGTTCTTGCGATAAGGAACTTCTACTTTTGAATTTCATAAGCTATTATTTAATCATGGCTTTGATCATCCTCTTCATTTGTAGAATTCGTAAATATGATGAGTTTTGGCTTCACTATCAAGGAACCTTCTGTATTTATGTCAACATACAACTTCCTTTTCATGTGTGAAGGGACACAACTGTGAATCTTCTCATTGTTGCTTTCTTCATGAAATGATTTTGCCTTCAAGGTATTCATCTTTTTTTCATGTTGATTGCTTGTCATTTTGAGACGGTCAAAAACAGATGTTGAAGGTTGATCTTTCTTCGATGTGGAGATACTTAGCCTTTTGAAGGCTAATCAGGTG
Source organism: Citrullus colocynthis (assembly GCA_031780015.1). NCBI lineage: Eukaryota > Viridiplantae > Streptophyta > Magnoliopsida > Cucurbitales > Cucurbitaceae > Citrullus > Citrullus colocynthis. The sequence goes on along the minus strand of QLSR01000070.1, from coordinate 50,037 downwards.
GAGGTAAATGTTAAACATTGATCTTCTTCTATCTTGGCCATACCCAATCTTTGGAAGACTAAAGATCGAGTAGTTGAAGGGTTCATACAATCGAAGATAGAGGTTCTCTGCTTAGTTTCTTTTAAATTGTCGACTTCTTCAGTGGTTATGTGATTGCTGTGGCAACTTTTTTGAGCATTCTGTAAATGGAGACTCACCCTTCTTACGTCTTTAGAAAGGAACATAGCACAAGATTGGAAGACTTGGAGATTTCTCATCTTTTAAAATTTTAGTCTTTGCAGGGGTAGCAAATGTCTCACTCTTTTGAGAACGAGAAGCACATGCCCGATTCCTTGGTGCCTTTCCTATGTTTTCTTGTAACTTCAACTTTGGATTATCCCACCCTTTATTAGAGGGATTTATGTAGGTATAACCTCACCGACATTATTGGTCTATAAGTAAAACTTAGCGTTTACAAAGTGGGATCCAACTTCTGAGAATGGATTGGAGTCTACTTCTACTTTCTTAATGCCATCTTAATAGAACTTGAAGCATTGATGTACTGTAGAAGTTATCACCCCATTTTCATGAATCCAAGGATGACCTAGTAATAGCTTATAAGTTGTTGTCGAGTCTATGACATGGAACAAAGTGTTGACCTTTCGGTTAGGATAGTGAGCGTCTAGGCGTTGCTTTGCGATATAAATTTTGCTCTTCGATTTTTTGTTGATATCTTTTGATCTGAGTGGCCGTATTAGACATGTGACCACTCAATTTCTTCGTTTTTTCATTCTCTATCTGATAGCACTGAAAACGAGCTATCTTACGCTACTTAGTTTGAGATTGTTCTTAGATTTTATATGTTTATTTCATTATTTTACAAATATCACGCGCTTGTAAGGAAATGGAGCAAAAACAAGCCAAAATAGAGTTTAATTGTGTCAACTGGGAAAGAGGGAAGAAAATGACCAAAATGCCCCTAAAGTCTCAGCACAGCAGCATCGCCTAGGCACCGCTGTGGCACATTTTCCCAAGAGCTAAGAATTTCTAGCAAGGCATTGCCACCGCTACGCTTGCCTTCGATCGTGAACGTGTGACCATTTTTGTTAGTGTCGCAATGTTGCATCCTAGTGCTGTGGTGCGATCGCGATTCTATAAAAAATTTCTAGTCGCCTAGGTCAGGAATCCCGACAGACTCTTGGACCAATTCTCTCCTATTTTCTCTCATTTTTTGGTTGTTTGATATACCAAAACAATACCTCGATGTCCATTATGAAGATCATGGGCTAAAGGTACTCGTTCTAGCTTAGGTTTAGAGTGATTTTCCCTTGTATTGTACACTTGTGAGATTCTAGGTCAATTTTTATAATTCTTATTATATTGTTCTTAGATTATTCCCTATTTTCACATGATTCTCGATTATGCAATTTCATAATTGACTGACCAACTGGATTGAAATGGTGTAACTGCATGCTAGAGATTAGTTGTAATACGTTACATGTAATTGCAACCTAATCTAAAAAGTAGTAATAGGTTAGTTAGGCTTGTGATTTGTTGTGTAAAACAAAAAACATTGATCTATCAACCGAGGGGATAATCAATTTGAATATTTAAATAAGCATTTTGATTGAATGTTCAACTTAGCAAATTCCTTAGACTTAATGCGATTGGTTAGGTTAACTAGAAGGCGCTTCATCTAGTTAATCCCACTAATTTGATAATTTGGACACTCACCTAGTGTTTTTAGGCAAGTTGGGCTAAGAATGGAAAAAAATGGGAAGTAATCTAATAGATCAGTGATCAAGGTACAATTGGGGAATAGCTCGAAAGCCTAGGATGAGTTTTTAATTATTCGAATTAAATTTCAATTTCAGTCTCTGTAAATTTAAATTCATACATTAGATAAAACAACTTCAAAAGCCACTTATTGGTTACATTAGAACTATTAGCAATTTGATTGGGAAATTTGAGGGCTCCTTGTGTTCAACCCAGTCTTGACACTACTATGGTTTGGTTAGTACGAAAAATTATTTGGAGCTGAGTTAAGTGACGGATTTTGTTTTCCACTATCCATCTACAACATTAGTTTTAAGGTTTTCTTTCATTTTTCTTTTGTAATGATGGATTGGGTGCTTCCTCTCTTCTTCATCTCCATGGATTATTGTTGAGGTAAGTGAGTTTTTCTAGTTTTTTGGAGCAAGGAACCGAATGTTATTTTGTGAGAGTTCTCTTTATTGATTAAATTCATTTTGGTTTACCTTTCTTTAAATCTTATTTGATTTAGATGTATGTTTATGTATGGATTGACTCCCCTATCCATAAGTGTATGTCTTTGCTCATGGATTATAGCTTGGCATGTTCTATTATTCATCTAGCTTAAATCACCTAAGTAGCAAGGTTTGAATGTATGTATGCTGAGGGTTATAATCTAATCTTGAACCTTAGAATGCATGCTCAACTTAGGTTCAAAGCTAACTTGATTAATTAGTTAGACTATCTAACTAGTTAATCACACAATGGAACCCTAGAGTTTAATGCAAATATTATTAGTTCTATATCGACACTTTCAAACCCAATAGAGCTAAAATCATTTAGTTTAATTAATGCTTAGGCTTTAATTGATAATTAGGGTATTTGCTTGGTTTAACTCAACAAGTTTGGTTGTTTATAACGCTGATGAGTTGGTTGGGCCAAGTAAGTCGTTATGCATGCGTAAATCGAACCCCCCCCCTCCTTTGTTCACGGCTATAACTAGAAAATTAACTTAATGAAACATACTTAGCGTCTCATTGTGGATCGACCTGGACATGCCATTATTGCTACGCTATTGTAGTAGTAGGAGTAGAGTTCGGTATTATAAATTATTTTTTATCGATTTTTTTTGGAATGTAATGACACAGAAAAGAAACTATCAGGGAGCCTAAATTGCCACACTTATGTTTGGGAGGTAGTATGACATGAAAAGAGAGTTTTACTAGTAGAGTTGAGCAATTACGAAATCCATGTTAGTTAGAAGTTAGCTTTTAGTAAATGAAGATAATGTAACTATCGGATAGATCAGTCCTATCGTTTGGAGACTTCGAACCTACTTGATGGTTGAGTGTTTTTTCTTTCTTCCTCATTTCAATAATAAACAAGTCAAATACATCCGTTGACAAATTCCATAGGAAGAAAAGTGTACTATTTTCCAAATATTATTAGAAGTGTACTTTCTTCAGAATATATGATTAATTTATAAACATAAACATAGTTATATGTATATTTATATTCTAAAAATGAATACGTAGTCACTAAGTAAATTTGACGACTTCTAATGCATTTGCTTGTTCAACTAAACTATATTAAAGATTTTTGTTTTGAAACACTATTAAATAATTCATTTTTAAATTAAATGTTAAAATCTTAATTTAACAATATTTATTTCAACGATAAATTTGTAATGTGAAAAAGAGATAGAGACATGCAAAATAATAAAACCTCCTACCCATCTAGTTTAGAGGTCAATTTGTAATCATTTAGTTTAGAGGTCAATTTATAATGGAAAAAAGGGATTGATGTCTGGAATTTGCCTAGGCTGCCTCTAAATTATATTTAACTTAGTTTAGAGGTCATTAGGATCTATTGGATCGAACATGAAGTTCGAGGAGAATGACTTAAGGTTTCTCTTATCACTTTAAGATTTGGACTTCATGTGTGGAACCTGCTTCACTTCACTAGACCCATAAACTTTCTGTAATGGTACTATCTTTCGTTTTTTATTTCTTCATGTTCTCCTCTGAGCTTTAATTGAGACACTAATTTTTTTGGTTGCAAATTCATAGCTTCGAGCCAGTTATTGATTTTCATGATTTTTTCCTACTCGACACTAGATTTGATCCTTTCCCTTCCAACATTCCTCCCAATTTATGTCTGATCCGAGTTTGACCTAGTTCTTGAAATTGTTTCAGCCTTCAAATTGGTGTAGTAATGATTCAATGGGTGCTTTTTTTTTTTTTTTTATGTTCGTCATAATAATTTTCTCTTTGAACATGTTATAGGTGAAAATGTGAATGTTTATTTGGCGAAGTATGAAGATTGATGCATAGGATCAACTATAAAACCATAAATTTATTTGGCCAATTATGGAGACCAGCCCATTGGGTTGGCCATATAAAGCCATAAGTTTATTTGTTTAAGTATGGAGATCGACCCATAAGGTCGGCCATATAAAGTCATAAGTTTATTTGGCAAATTATGAAAATCGACACATAGGGCCGACCATGAAATCATAAGTTTATTTGGCTAAGTATGGAAGTTGACTCATAATTCAACCATAAGGGCCAAGGAGATCAACTCCACAAGTTGGATCAAAAGATCAACAAACATTATCATGAAGGGTCATCCCATAGGGTGTCGGCAATGATGGGCAAATTATGCCCAAGTGTTTCTCATCTTAAAACTTTGACTAATATGTAAGGACGAAATTACCAAATTAAAATAAATTATGTTATGTCTAAAGAGAGCTTAGTTGATCCGTTCACAAAAGGCTTAGTGCGCCAGTGAGTTTCTGAATCAATGAGGGGAATGAGACTATAAAGCCCATAATATAGTCACCACAATGGACATCCAACCTCAAAGATTGGAGATTCCATGAATGAGGTTCAATGGGTAACAACGAAATTAAAGTGTGACTATGAGAGCACTGGTTAAGTAAAATTTGTCCCATTTCTAAGGTGGTGGTACTCATAATATGATTACGAGGAAGAGTTAAACTCTGATTGAAACCAAAACATGTATTATGCAGGGCGTTAGTCACAAACAACCTTTTAAAATTTCATCTATATGGATGTTGAAGTGAGGTCGCTACACTAGGGAGTTAGGTTACTCCTTTAAAACATTTGTGAAAATGGGATATGTGTGCATGAACATTTAAAGCGCAAAAGAGACCAACTATTGTGGTTTAAAAATCCTCTTTTTGAAAAATATTAAATTATGTTGGAGTTTTTTTTTTTTTTGGATAATTTAAGGTTATTTCCTTATTTACTTTATTTTATTTTATTTTCAATTATTTATTTTATTTTAATTGGTTAGTTAGTAGGTGAGAAGGAGTCATTTTCTCTCCCTTTTTTAAGGATTTTTTAACGTTACGTGGATTGTGCTTAGGCTCGTTTTATATCTTTATTGTCTTCTTCCATGAGAAGTT
>QLSR01000070.1:15675-44852 GCA_031780015.1 Citrullus colocynthis | reverse complement strand
AAAAAAAAAAAAAAAAAAAAAAAAAAAAAAAAAAGTAATCTACACATAAACTCTAATTTAATTTTCAATAATACGATTGCAAAAGTCAAAGTCCAATAAAAATTCGTAAAACTGCTTGGTTGCACACAAATTTTCTTGTAGAGTGTTGTATCCTGGGAGTGGAGTTTGCGAAAATACTCATTGCAAGGGAGGGCCCGTCTTCTCTAAGAACAGTGTTCAATAGCGTGCCTCAACCAAAAAAGAGCTGGCTTTTCTCAAACCATTTGTTATTGATACTTTTGGTTGTTAATTTGTTTGGTTATAGAATTTCTGTAAAATTTTATTTTTCGATTTTAATATTATTTTTTCAAACAAATTTGTTTCTGTTAACAATTTGTGCATCGGACACCTACTATGATTTATGAAAGGTGAAGATTAGAATATTTGATTTATAGGAATAAATCATTGATGTTTTGATTATTTGAAGTATGCTCATGTTCCTCAGGCTTTCATGTGTCAAAGCTTTGAAATTTTTTCTAAACTATTAAAATCTCATCCTTCAGTTGTGATCAACTGCTCTCATTAAAAAAAAATAATAATAAAAAAATAATAAAAAAAAAGCTTAAATTATAGTATTGATAAATCTCTTTGTTTAGTTGAACAAGAAAAGTGCATTAGAAATGGTCAAATTTACTTGGCCAATACGGATTCTTTTAATAATGCTTGAAAAATCGTACACTTTTTTCCGATCGTTTATTTATTTATTTATTTATTTTTTTTTACATAATTTTTCTGCTATGGAATTGGTCAACTGATGTAGTTGGCCTGTTTATGAGTGTTAGGAGGATTCAACTTCGATCATGTTTACTATTGAAATTTATATATTTGTCGAGAAACTTTATCTTTTCCTCTATCATTCTTATGTTTTTGAAGTTAGACTAAACAACTCTGCACCTAAGAGGACAAAAACACAACACTCAATAATCAACTTAAGTTCAAATTCTTCTCCATATTAACTCCAGATTTTATAATTCAATTTAGTACCCCAATTGCCTATAAGAGGATAAAATCACAGCACTTAATTATTGACTTAAGTTTAAAGTCTCCAACTACAAATACTAAATTTGTAATTTAATCAATATTTGTAGTACAACAATTTAGTGGTGGGAGGATTCAAACTTGTGACTTTTTGATAAAAAATGTATGTCTTATATTTGTTAAATTATGTCCATGTTTGACAACCAACCATCTTTATTCACCATCCTATTAAGATTATGAATATTTAAAATAATTATCAAATCTTTCGTTATTGTGATAAAACTAACGTAATGATATAATTAAACATGGAAAGCAATTCATAAATAAAGAAGAGACTTTTGGGGAAAAAATGAAAATACCTTTTACATGAAAGGTTGAAGCCATACATCTCAATGAATAAAATATTAATTATCATACTAAAATTTGATGTTTGGTCTCCTACTCCACAATGGTTGAATTTAAAAAGATTATAAAAAAATAATAATAATAATTAAAAAAAAGTATTATAAATATTAGAAAATAGATGTCAAATTACTTAGAGTCCTAAAAGGACCCATGTCATTCTTTCATCAAATCAAGTGTCAATCTTCAATTACTCTATGTGTATAATGCCAAAGCACCATGGAGAATTTCATAATTCTATATTTTCCAAGTTTGTTATTTTGATATTTTATTATATTTATTTATTATATTACATTATATTTATTATTATGAAAAATTATTATAAATAGAAAAAAATGTCGAACTATTTAAAAATATAGAAAAATTTCACTTTATATCTGTGATAGACCGCAATAGACCCAGATAGACATATATTACTTTACCAGATAGATGTCTATTTGGGTTTATTGCGGTCTATCATAGATAGAAAGTAAAATTTTGCTATATTTGTAATTATTTTCAACAATTTTCTATTTTTGAAAACATCCCTATTATTATTATATTTCTTTGATATTCAATCTCCCATAGTGCCTCATTTTGCTCCTCAATTTTACAACACGTTATTAGCATGCGCTCCTATTATTTTCCCCACTAAAGTTAGGTCCTTAAGGTATGTCAGTTTTTCCATTTTTATTATAATTAATAAATTAAATGTTATTTTCATATATTAAATTTCTAATATAAATACAATATTTTATGATATTATTACCATAATAAATTTTACAAAATTAGAATTTTTAGAATTTGATTTTAATGGTAATAATTATTTATCATGACTGCTTTATGCTAAAATACACATGGATACCATAAAGATATGATCATCGAAGAACAATTATTCTTCCTAAAGCTTATTATGAATGGATACACCTAAGGCTCCAAGATTTCAAATTAGTTAGTGGTCACAACTCCAAATTATCTAAAATTAGCTCAATATTGTAATTATGTGGAGAGAAAGTTACTCATGCAAATATGTTAAAGAATACATTTTCTACAATTCATATATTGAATATGCTCCTAAAGTAGCAATATCGAGAGAATATTTTAAAAGTATTTTGAACGCATTTTATGTCTTTTCAAGGCTAAACGAAATAACGAGTTATTGATTTAAAAAAAAAAATCATGAATCTCAGCCAACTAGATCAGCAACAACATTCCTTGAACTGAATGTTAAAAATTTTAATTATCATGAGTGAAAAATCATGAATCTCAATCAACTGGAACAACACCATTCCCTGAAGTGAATGTTGTGAATTTTAATTAATCGTGGTCGTCGTTGAGGTCATGACCACGATAGAAGAAGAAATAAGTATTCTTTTCTTGGTTGTCGTTATAATCATCCAAATTTTCAAGAAAACCACACACATGATATGATGATTAAAGGAAAGTTCCACATGTTAGATGTGATACAAAAAGAGACATATGTCTTGCACTTGGTATACATTTAATTTGTAACACCCTATCCCAGAACATAGGTATTCAAAATGGTTAATAAGGAAAGAAGTAAGACAAGAGTAGTGGAGCTAAGATTATAGGTATGTGGAGTCAAGAAAATTCTTAAAACGGAAAAGTTATGTTTGCGGAATTACTGAATTATGGCCAAGAAATTCTATGTGTTGAGATGAATGGTATTAGGAAAAGAGTAGATGTCGCACCCTTTGAAGGACTAAAGGTATAGTTGGAAATTAGTTAAAGTTAGATGTATCTTTAAAAGTCAAGTTGACGCATAGATGGTTAAGTGTTAACTCATGGTATTTGATATTGAAGTTTGGAAAAGGGACACGAGAGTTAAGAGGAAGAGGAAAACGCATGGCTCACACTTGATCTTGGAAATTAATAAGCTATGAGAATGGTTTTGGAGGGCGTTAAGCTAGAAAGAAAACTGAAGCTGAAGAACCTTGAGGCTTGAGCAACATGCGTTGAAGGTTTATTATGCGTTAGTAAGGACCTTGGTATTGGTAAGAAGTCTTTGGGTATATCGTAGCAAACACAGAAAAGGTCATTTAAGTGTTCCAAGGTAACTACGGTTGAGGAGTTTATGCATTGAAGGTGGCTATCAGCTATGCGTTGAGGAGTTTATACGTTGAGGGTGGCTATTAGCTATGCGTCGAGGAGCTTATGCGTTGAAGGTGGCTACCATAGGTTGTTAAGGTTATGCGTTGAGGAGCTTAACTCCATGATAAATGGAAATGTAACTTCGATCTCGGGTAAACGCATAGGAAGAAGTTAAGGAAGGAAGTGTAGCTTTGGCGAAGATAGAATGAACAAGCAAGAAGGTATAAAGTTAAGTCATGGAGTGTTGGAACGAGATCTAAGTCTCGGGAAGGAAGGATAAACGCATAAGGAGAAACCGGGGGAAAAATACTTCAGCAAACTGTGTAACGCATAGACTTCTATTGAGGGATATTCTCAAGTATTGGATAACGTAGAAGGTTGGGAAGTAAGCTTAAAGACTGGAGCAGGTGGCGGACGCACACTAATTTATCTTAAGAAAAATAGTTTAAGTGTAAGGAAAAGGTTAAATGAATAACCTTGGATTACAAGTACAAGAATGCATAAAAGGATAATCAAGGAATCCTCAAGGATAGGAGGAAGATCATGGACGCATGATAGTATGTGGTTCATGCTAACACATGGCCTTATGTAGTAAGGCACAAACACATAGTAGTGTGCGTTTGAGACATTGACGCCTAGTAGTATGCGGTGGAGAAATGAGTTCAAAGGAAGTATGGCCGAGAGTAAGGGAAGAAAGTAATGAAGCTAAATCCTTAAAGGGAAATTCAATGAACGCATAGGGGTATTATGTTGGATGAATAGTTAGAATATTGGAATATGTTGGACGCATAAGATAAACTTATAAAGGCTAGGTGGCTTCATATAGACTTGACACCTTATAAGTGGGAGGTGCTAGAAGATATGGTAAGTGTTCATGCAAGATGACGCTTGGATAAATGCATGGTTAGTTAAGCATGCAGCATGACATGTGGCAAACAAGTGGCAAAAAGAGAGGAGAAGTGGGATGGCAAGCCCTTTATAAAAAGGACCTTGAGGGAAAAGGAGCGACTGATGATTCTGAAGTGAGAATTCTTGAGAGAGGGGAGAAAGAAGGCAGAAAGGAGGAATCCTTGCGTCCGTAGTAGGAGTCTGCGGCCAAAAGAGAAGATGAACTCAACGTTCAAGGTGAACGCTGCGTCCAAAGATAGGCGATGCGTTTGTCCAGGAGAGGTCGATGCAATCGAAAGAAGCAAGAAGAGTTAGGCTGCACCTTGCGTTAGTCATCAACCTTGCGTTCAAGGGCAGGGTTGCGTCCAACGGAACTGACAGAGAAAAATTAGCCTTGCATTCCAGAGTTAGAATGTTGCGTCCAACTAAGCTGCCAGAGAGGGGAAACAACTATCTTGTGGGTTAGAAGCTTAAGGCTTGTGATTAAGGAGCTCAGGAAAGCGGAATTTGAAGGAAAAAGAGGAAATTTCTTTACTGATTTGTGAGTGACTCTTTTCTTCCTTTGAAAACGAAATTTATTATTCAGTTCAGTGTTCTTATGAGATATGGTTTTGAGATGACTGTTTTTTTTTTAAAGCATGATATTTGATTATATTGTTCACAAGACATGTTTTATCTGACTTTTATACGATGTTGAAAGGCATGTCGCGAGATGTTGTTTATCAAGAAATGTTCTGTTTTTCATGAAAGGTTTCATATAGAACTATTTATGTAAATTGGTTTATAAAACGTTTTAGAGGAGGCTCAATGCTTAAAGGCATGTGAGTTTCCCCGGGACCCAGTACTGAGGGACATGGAGAAGGTACTTGGGCAACTCGCCATATTCCTATATGCACATAGAGGTGATATTGCTGGTGCGTCGAGTTTTGCTTTGCATCAAGCCAGGGTTAATTTTCAATGTTGGGTGTGTTGAGTCTTGCTCCACCCCAACTAAGGTTGTTTTCGACGTGGAGAGCGTTGAGTTTTGCTCCGCCTTAACTAAGGGAAAAGATTGAGAAACCAGATGGGTTTTCTATATAATTATTAATAATTATTCTAAAACGATTCTTTACGATTTGAAACGGATTTATGTGATTTGAAAGAGTTATCGGAAAATATGTTTCTGCTGAATTGTTGTATTAAATCCTTGTTTTATGTGTACAAATTTAACATGCCTGTTTTCGAACAAAAGATAGTTTTTACAAAAACCAGTCAGGTCATTTTAGGTCAATAATGATGAGAAAAATTATTGAAAATTCACATGGACATCCGTTGAAGAACAGAAAGATTCTCAATCCAATGAATTGTCATGTGTTGTTTGCTCTCAAGGAAAATTAATTATTCGATCATCACCGGTTAAAGTGGGGACTGAATCAACTACGTTTTTAGAACAAATTCATGGTGATATTTGTGGATTTTTCTTTGATTCACCAATGGACCATTTAAATATTTTATGGTATTAATAGACAAATCCAGTAGATGATCACATGTGTGCTTATTATCAAGTTGAAATCTTCAATTTGCAAGATTACTTGCCTAGATAATTAAGTTAACAACACAATTTTCTAATTATACAATTTAGACTATTCATCTTGATAATGCTGGTGAATTTACTTCCCACGTTTTTTATAATTATTGTATATCAATGGGATAAGTGTTGAACATCTTGTAGCTTATGTTCATACACAAAATGGTTTAGCATAATCATTTATAAAACATTTGCAGATAATAGCTAGACTATTGCTTATGAAAGCTAAGTATCCTACATATGTATGGCATGATATTTTGCATGTTGCATCATTTGCATGCATAAGGTTAGTAGGTTATCATAAGTACTCACCATTGCAATTAGCTTATGGCCATGGGCCAACCATTTGAGAATTTATGGATGAGCAATATATGTTCCAATTGCTCGACCAAAACATGCCAAGATGAGTCCTCAAAAGAGGTTAGATATATATGTTGAATTCGATTCCCCATCAATTATTAAATATCTTGAATCCCTGAAGGGTGATGTTTCTACCTTCACGATTTGTTGATTGTTATTTTAATGAGACAAATTTTCTACATTAGGGGGAGGAATTAAGAAGTTGAAAAAATAAAGTACATGGAATGAATCATTATTGTCTCATTTAGATCTCTGTACGTATCAATGTGAACCTAGAGTTCAGAAAATAATTCATTTGCAAAAGAGAGCAAATTAGTTACTAGATGCATTTATAGATGCTAAGAAAGTAACTAAGTCATATACACCAGCTGTAAATGCTCCATTCAATGCAACAAACAAGTTGTCACTAATGAGTCTGGGACACACCAGAAGTGTGATAGACCATTCGATTCTAATAATCCAAAGGACTCACTTAAGAATATAGATATTCCAAAAGAAATCTTAAATATGAGTACTCATAAGTATATTGAAGTAAACGAGGATAATAATGAGATCTCGATAAATTATGTTATGACATATAAAAGATAGAACTACATAACTTGACAACATTTTTGTATACAATGTTACTCACGATATTATTTATGAAAGTGAGTATGAAAAATGTCGACACAAAAAGGATTGACTTATGTAGAAAGAAACAATCCAATAAAAAATAAACGCATTTTTCAAATAGTGAGGACTAGTAGTCCAGATATTAGAGAATGTCGGACACATGTGGGATACAAGTGGAGTACTTGTAAGAAAAACAAATAGAGTGAAGTCACAAGATATACAGCAAGAGAGATCCTAATAGTTCTTGCAATAGACAGATATTGATTATGAGAGAACATATTCTCTAATGGTCGATATAAAATACCATGAGGTATCCAATTTATCTGATTGTGTTGAAAAGTTTAATATAAATATTATGGATGCAGTCATTCCACATTTATACAAATATCTTAATAATGATATTTATTTATGAAAATCCTTGAAGGATTAAAAGTATCATAATCATATAATTCAAATATTAGAGAATCATATATATATCATAGAGATTCTTATAAAATATTCCTAACAAATGTGATATAATCTTCTTATTGAATATTTGTTGGTATGAGGCTACAAAAACAACCCTATTTGTCCATACCTTCTTATAAAAAAATCACAACCTGAGATTGATTATATATACATATATGTTGATAATTTGAGTAAAAACTCCTGAAGAGATTTCAAAGGCAATAGAGTTTTTCAAGAAAGAAATTAGATGATAAGTTTTGCCATAGCTCGCAAATAAAGCATAAAGCAAATGGAATTGCGTCAATTTATACATATAAACGATCTTTTATGGATTATGTACATCATTAAATACTCCTATAGTGATTCATTTACTCGATGTGAAAATGATATATCATCTGATTTGAGAAAGATGATGAAATATATTAGGTCCTAAAAAATCATAAATTTTGAAAAATGGGTCCACTTATATAACTTTACTAGTTTATATATTGCACTTTGTAGTATTTTTCAGTGATTTTGTTTCATATATATAATATTCCTCCAAAAGGAGAATATTGGAGTAACACATGGTATTTTATTTGAGAATTAGTTTACATGGATCTGTTTTATTTCAATAAATCTAATTTTGATCTAATTGGTTGTGAAGATGAACGTTATTTATCTAACTCATACAAGCTAGATCTTAAACAGGTTACTTAGTACACATGGAGAAGAATTTTTATTATCGCAGTCTATGAAACAAATTATAAACATTTACTAATTTAAGTTATATTGAAATCCTCATGATTCATGAGGTTAGCCAATAGTGCTCTTGTATGAAGACTTATAAACGAACGTGTCATCTGCAACAACATTTGAAAAGTTAACACACAACATTGGAATGCGAAGACTAAGAAATCTCAAATGATGTTTCCATGAGAAGGAGCAAATATATCTTATTATTTTATAATTATTAGATTATATGAACTATGTACTCTTTTTCTTTCAATATGATTTTTTCCCATTAGATTTCTTCCTAATAAGATTTTAACGAAGTATATTTTATATATAATGAGCATCTAAGGGGAACTATTATAAATATTAGAAAATAGATGCCCAAATTGTTTAGTGTTCTAAAAAGACCAATGTCATTTTTTCATCAAGCCAATTGTCAATCTTCAATTACCCCATGTTTCTAATGCCAAAGCACCCGGCTCGTTTAATAATGTTCCCGTTTCCTGTTTCCCATTTCTCATTCCTTGTTTTTTGTTTCTTGTTTCTTGTTTCTTCTTTTTTTAAAACAAGAAACATAACTATGTGTGGTAACTATTTTTGTTTTTTGTTTTTTGTTTCTTATTTTTTCTTTTCTTTTTTTTACAAAATAATATAAAAAATTTAAAACAAGAAACAGAACTATGTGTGGTAACTATTTTTGTTTTTAGTTTTTTGTTTCTTATTTTTTCTTTTTTTTTTTTACAAAATAATATAAAAAAAAAAGATATGTCATACATTAAACATCGAAAAAGTTATTATCAAAAGTTTATGTTATCTAATAGAAGTAAAGTCTTGATGACAACTAAATATAATAACAAAGTTGTATCTTATCTTTCAGATGTTGCCCAAATTTGATTGACACTTTCGTCTCTAATTCAAGTCATTTGTCTTAAATGATGTCACGTAAAATCTAACTTAATTATATAATTAAGTAAATGTCATAGTTGTAAAGTAATAAAGTTAAGCTCAATGAATGTTTAGTTAGCAAAATTTATATATTGTAAAATTCTACTCGATTTCAAATATATTAAAAATATTAAAATTAAAATAATATATAAACACACATATTGCAAAATTTAATACTTAAAAATTAAAATATAAAAAAAGTTAATATACATATAGAAAATTAAAATAATATATAAATCTAAATATTGGAGAATTTTAAAATTCAAAATCAAAATAAAATATAAATATAGTAGAATCATTTTTGTAAATAGCAAAATTAAAAAAATAAATAAAATATAAAAGAAAAAAAAAAGTGTCCATCATAGGAGTTGAAATTTGAAATATAAAAAAATTAATATATATATTGAAAATTCAAATAATATATAAATCTAAATATTGGAGAATTTTAGAATTCAAAATTAAAATAAAATATAAATATAGTATAATTATTATTGTAAATAGAAAATTTAATAAAAAAAATTAAATAAAATATAAAATTTATTTTTGTAAATAACAAAATTAATAAAATATAAAAGATGGCAAAAAACAAAAATAAAGAAATGTGATGAAAAAACATATTCTTCAAAATATAAAAAATGTCCAAAAATTACTTCAAGTAGGATCTGACACTAGAACAAATATACCTTTTAATAGCATCTTAGGATAGCTTTTCTTATAAAATGCTATAGAAAAGAAAAGGCGGGAATGCTAAATATAAGGGCGCACTCGAAGTTTTCCTCTCCCAAAAAAATTATACGATTTTCTCCACAAACACATTATGCATTTTTTTAACCTTCTATTTCATTCTCTCTGTCTTCCCTCTTTCACTGATCTCTTTCTTTGTTCTCTTTTCATTCTCTCTCTTTCATTGCTCTCTTTCACTGCTTTCTTTCATTCTTCTCTTTCGTCTTCTCTCCATTTCGTTCTCTTCCGTCTCTTTCGTTGCTGGGCAATCTTCTCTTTCGTTAAAGCTTGTGGACTGATTCAAACTTCCAGCCTTCTCCTTTGATCGATTGCGTTTTGAGGTCTTCTCCTTCGTTCAAGCTTGTGGACCCATCCGAAATTCCAGCCTTCACCTTCGTTTGGCTGCTTTGTGCTTCAAAATTCCAACCTTCTCTCCTTCGTTCGATTGCATTGTGCTTCAAAATTTTAGTCTTCTTTGTTCAACTGTGTTGCGCTTCAATTTAAGGTTTCTAAGTATTGTGCACTGATTTGAGCAATTCATGAGGTCAAATACCATTTTTTTCATCCCTTTTGCAATGTTGCGGCTAAAATTTTTAGATTTATGGGTTTAATTTCTAATTTTGTCAATACGGAGCTATTTATGGTAACAAGCCCAAATTTATTACAAAATGTGACTACAATCGTGAAGTCTTGCAATTAGTTCACAAGTTCTGTGGGTTTTTTCTTGACCTAGTTGTTGGGATAGTGCTGGACAAGTGGAAAGAAGATGCAAGCATCACATAAAGAAAGCGATGGCCGTAAAATTAATGACAACAAGCTCCTCTCCAAGAAGAAAAGGTACGTTCTTTCCAATAATTTCTTCCGTATGAGTTACCTGTTCTATATTTGTCTAGACTATTTCTTACAATTTCTTAATGGCGTATTAATTTGTACTTTAGAGTGTTTGGCTGTTGGAGAAAATACAAGATGAAAACTTTGGATGAAAGTGTGAAATATTTTTTTTAATATAGTGATGAACCAAACAGAGACGAGAGGAAATATCTTCATTTGTATTCTTGAAATGAAGCCCCCACCATAGATATGCTCCAAAAACACTTCACCTATAAATTCAAACTTCTTTAACTATTTAATATTCAAATTCAATGTGTTGAGGTGTTATGTATTATTTAAACAGGTTCTATCCTTTCTCTCTCTCTAAGAAATTTGAAGTTTGAATTGTAATTAGTCAGATTACAGAGTGAAAAAAGATTTTGTTAGATTCCATCACTAGAACAAAATATAAAAGGAATTGTGCATAAATCAAGCCATATGAGATGTTGGAAAATATTAATGATATAGAATAATAGTATTTTAAGCAGAGCCTCAAATAATGTTCTCCAATTGAATTGTTGCCTTGATAAGCTTTGTTGTGGGCATAGGATATAGAAATCTTCTCATGTGTTTTCATTCTGCTACATTTGATTTGGTTGCAAAAGAATCCCGAGGGTGAGATTAAATCAAGTAGTTAAGGATGTTCAATTCACACATTGTTTTAATCCATCTTGTTAGTTTCTTCTCCATTGTTACTCACTTGGTTTATAAATTTTCCTTGTTTCCTTTGATTTTTGTCAGTCTACAGTTTTCATTTGAGGAGCAATTTGATATATTGTATAGATGTTTGTTATGGTTGTATTGTACTTTATAATATTTATTTTGTAAGAGTACCTTGTGATTGAGGATTACATACCTCGATTACATGAAATCAACTTTCAATCACAAGTAAATTGAATATAATTTTGTTTTGTAAAGATTTGTTCACAACTTTGTTGAATATCATATTGATGTTAAGCATTTATTTATCAATCGAATTTGTTCATAAATATTGTTTCCCTACTTTGTAAAAATATCTAGGTGTACGTAATTGGATAAGCTACCTCCACTATGGTGAAAACACGAATGACGGTAAATATTTATATTGTATAAAGTAGTTCATTATTATTAACATTTAGTGCCTACTGATTACCTGTTACTATTGCTTTTAGGTTGAAATGGAGGAGAGTAAGCTGCCACCTTAGACTAAACAACACAAAAAAGATATCTTAGAAGTGAAAGTTATAGGAAAGAAGAATTCTTTACGAAGGAAGATTTGTAGTGATGAAATGTTGCATAACCACCAACTAGAAGAGGTAAGGGTTCAAATAGAAAAATCAAATGTGTCTTCTAATGATCACGATAGTTTGCCTATTCTAGATGACAACAATGTGGAAAGATCTCACATTAGTGCTCACCATGAACATTTCACACCCAATCATAATGAGAAGACAGTTGAAGGTAACCCTATTTCAATTCCTACCTTAGACTCACCATCTACTAAAACAAGATCAGCTCTTCGTAGGAAAGAAACAACTTCAAATGGAAATAGACTTGAAAGTGAAGACCATATAATCAGTGAACATCCACTTGAAACAACAATTCTGCCAAAAAGAACAAGAGGCCCTACAAAGATGAAGACAATAGCCATTAATAAACAATCTAAGGTGAACCTTGTTTTTAATGAATACGGTCAACCCATTGGGGATGAATCTGTAGGATTAGCTTCTTTTCTTGGTCCACTCGTGCGAGAGGTAGTCCCAGTGACTTTAGAAAATTGGAAGAAATTACCTACAAGGTTGAAAATAGTGGTATGGAAGTCTATCCAGGTATGAAGTTACTTTATTTCATTTCATAGTCTTAGTTGAAGGAACATATCATTTTCTCTAATCTAACTACATGATGCTTTAGTCGAGGTACAATGTAAATGAAGATTGGCAAAAAACGTTCTTTTTCCAAAAGATGGGTAGATTATGGAGGGCTGGAAAATCTCGTTTGGTAAAACAAATTCGAGATGCCCCAACAAAGGATGCACTTTTGAAGCTAATGCCTGATAATTTGCAATCTATAGATGACTGGATGGACTTTGTGAGTGAAAAAACTAGTGCAAACTTCATGGTATAAAAATATCTACTTGAAAAGGTATAGTTTTACATTTTCATATTATTAGTATGATATAAATATGGGATATGTCTTTTGTTTGTGTAGTTGAAAAGTGAAAAATACACAGCCATGAAGAAGAAACAACTCCCACCTACATGTAGTAGGAAAGGGTATGCTCGTTTAGCTGAAGAGATGGTAAAGATCATTATCATTGTAATTAAATTTTGCTTTCATATTGAATGTGAGTTCACCTTTTTAATTTTATTTGTAGAAAAAAAGTTCTTTAGATCCGACTTCAATCACAAGGATTACATTGTGAATAAAGGCACACATAAAGAAGGATGGACAACCGGTGAATGCAGAAGTTGTTGAGACGCTCGTATGTTTTTTGCTATTTTCTTTATAATAATTGACTTTGTTGGATTACATTGTTGTGACATTTTGCCTATAGAATTTGTGTCATTTTGACTTTGTTGGAATCTCTTGTTGGGGTATTTTTCTTATAGAATATATGCACTTTTGTTCAAGATGACTTTATTGAATTATAATACGTTCATTTTTTCGGACAAGAGAGGGGGGGGGGAGGGGGTGAAAAAGTTTATAAGACTTGACTTTGTTGGAATCTCTTGTTGGGGTATTTTTCTTATAGAATATATGCACTTTTGTTCAAGATGACTTTATTGAATTATAATACGTTCATTTTTTCGGACAAGAGAGGGGGGGGGGAGGGGGTGAAAAAGTTTATAAGACTTGACTTTGTTGGAATCTCTTGTTGGGGTATTTTTCTTATAGAATATATGCACTTTTGTTCAAGATGACTTTATTGAATTATAATACGTTCATTTTTTCGGACAAGAGAGGGGGGGGGGAGGGGGTGAAAAAGTTTATAAGACTTGACTTTGTTGGAATCTCTTGTTGGGGTATTTTTCTTATAGAATATATGCACTTTTGTTCAAGATGACTTTATTGAATTATAATACGTTCATTTTTTCGGACAAGAGAGGGGGGGGGGAGGGGGTGAAAAAGTTTATAAGACTTGACTTTGTTGGAATCTCTTGTTGGGGTATTTTTCTTATAGAATATATGCACTTTTGTTCAAGATGACTTTATTGAATTATAATACGTTCATTTTTTCGGACAAGAGAGGGGGGGGGGAGGGGGTGAAAAAGTTTATAAGACTTGACTTTGTTGGAATCTCTTGTTGGGGTATTTTTCTTATAGAATATATGCACTTTTGTTCAAGATGACTTTATTGAATTATAATACGTTCATTTTTTCGGACAAGAGAGGGGGGGGGGAGGGGGTGAAAAAGTTTATAAGACTTGACTTTGTTGGAATCTCTTGTTGGGGTATTTTTCTTATAGAATATATGCACTTTTGTTCAAGATGACTTTATTGAATTATAATACGTTCATTTTTTCGGACAAGAGAGGGGGGGGGGAGGGGGTGAAAAAGTTTATAAGACTTGACTTTGTTGGAATCTCTTGTTGGGGCTAGAATATGTGCACTTTTGTTTAAGATGGCTTGATTGAATTATAATATGTTCCTTTTTTAGGAGGAGGGGGAGGGGGGGAGGGGGGAATGAAAAAGTTTAAATGACTTGAATTTGTTGGGATCTTTGTTGGGACATTGAAAGTTCACATTTTTTTTTCATTGTAGATTTGTATTATATAATTTGCATATGTTTGTTGCTAGGATCACATTGAACAAACGGAGGCTATGATGATAAATTCTACATATAGTGTGGTTGATGATGCATTGAATAAAGTTCTTGGCCCTGATCGTGGGCATGTAAGAGGATTTGGGTTTGGTGTGACTCGTTCAAAATTATCTCTCTTGTCTCAACAAGATAGCAAATACAAGATTCTTGAAAACGAATATTTAAGGATGAAGGAGGAAATGATAGAAATGAAAGCAATGAAAGAAGAATTGATAGAAATGAAAACAATCATGTCATGTCTTTTAAAGAAACAGGTAAACATTTTTCATTAAGTACCTTACATTCATATGTTTTATGTTTTGAATTTACTCTATTTATTTCATTTGAAATTATCATAGGTTGAACCAAGTGATGAATTTTCAATTGGTACTACAAGTGTACTTAAGCCCACAAATATTCCTTCAACTTTTCCAATTTCTTCTCCATCGGTAAATTTATTTGTAATGTGCTTAAATTTATTCTTGGTTTATTATTATCTAATTCTCATATATCATTTGTCATATCTTTTGATAGAGTATCAATAATAATACTCAAGCTAAGTGCAAGTTATTAGATTGGCATGACTCAGGAGAGATTGTTGCAGAAGGTCGATGGTCTTTTNTATTATCTAATTCTCATATATCATTTGTCATATCTTTTGATAGAGTATCAATAATAATACTCAAGCTAAGTGCAAGTTATTAGATTGGCATGACTCAGGAGAGATTGTTGCAGAAGGTCGATGGTCTTCTAATGATCCAACTACTCTTGATCATCACATTCCTCTTGATCCACATGCAGTTAGAGTATGGGTTGATATAGCAAAGAAACCTAATGCATATTTGTGGAGACCTACTTCAGAAATGACGTGTATTGAAGAAGTTGTGGGTAGTACAGTTGCATGGCCATCTGATAAAATGATTATTAGTACATGATAATCTAATCTTGAACACTTGATGAATTGTGTATTTTGAGAGCTATTTATGTTGGAAATTACATTTAGTGGATAATCTATCTACCTTGTATATTGTTTGGAAGGCAACTAGATTCTAGACAATTATTGAATACTTTATTTTGTAATGTTAATGCATTATGAATGAAAGCTATGGTATTTAGTGTGCTATGAAGTATTTCATGTGTGTGGATTTCAATTAAAAATGATTACTTGAAGTAAAATTTATTAAAATCTAACTAATTTTAAAATATATATATATATATATATATATATATTATTAAGGAAAAAGTTATATCTTTTATAACCATTAGTAAAAGCTATAGAAAAATTTACATAGCAAAAAAGAAATGCTATAAAAAGGTTATTATTATAATAACAACAATTATAAAAGAGTAAATAACATTGTTATAGCATAAAATTATAGCTATAAAAACCATATTATAGCGTTGGAAAAATATTATTATATATTAAAGATAGCACATTATTTTAGCTATATAAACATATTATAGCTTTAATAAAAAAACGCTATCAAAAGTTTTTATAGCAACATATATAAGCTATATCTTCATACTCTATTATAGTGTCCATTATAGCTATACAAAAAGACTATAAAAAGTCTCAAACTTTTAATAGCATGGGCTATCAGGACCCTCGAAAAATGCTATAAAAGGTCTATTATAGCTTTTTTTGTTAACTATTATATCTGTTATTTCTTGTAGTGTGAACTCATGAGTTATTACTTATGGGAATGGTAAGATAGAAATAGAAATAGAAATAGGAGAAACTATTTTCATTTTTTAGAAATGTTCCTCAAAATTTAGAAACAAGAAATAAGAATAGTTATCAAACAAGTCCATTTTATAAAAAATGAGAAACAGAAACAGGAAACAAGAAATAAGAGCATTATTCAACAAGTCCTTAGTGTCCATAAAAATGTCACATCCTAATTGCCCATTGTCTATAAATAGTGACTTATTATGGATATTATATACATACACATTTTTTGTGAGAAAAATCAAAGTAGAGAACTTCATAATTCTATACTTTCCAATTTTGTTATTTTGATATTTTATTATATTTATTTATTTCTTATATTACATTATATTTGTTAATTTTATTATATTTTCTTGATATTCGTTTTTATGTGTGCCTCATTTTATTCCTCCATTTTACAACAACCTTTTTTTAAAAGATGTCATTTTTGTGAAAATAAACTTCAGATAATAATAATATCATTGATTTTGGGAAAAAAAGTCAATGTTGCCTCTAAATTTGTCTACTTTTGTATCAATTTACTTTAAGTTGCATCAATCTCAAGAATAAATATTGAAACCTTAACCCTAAATTTGAAAAATTATAATACAACTTTTACCCCTTGATCATAAGCTTTCATATGAAAAATCCTTAAAAAAAAGTTCTCACATGTTTGTTGGATGGAATTATAAACATATATCTTAAAATGAAACCAGACACTAGAGCTAGATTTTTAGGAAATTTGTAAGTTTTGGTAAAAACTTTTTATGCAAAAATTGATATTATTGAATTAGTCAATATAATTTATATATAAAGACTTTTATTTTGAGTCTATTTTGTTAAAATCTGTGGGTGTTAATTACTGGAAACCGAATAAAGGGTTTAACTGCAATACTTAAATTATTTTAGCAAATTTAGAGTAAACTTTGATGAAATTGAGAGTTTAAAGTAAAAGTTGATATACGACTAGTTTATAAGTAAAAGTTGAAATATTCCCTAAAATTTTTTTGTGAAAATTGTCCAACTACACACTTTTACAAAACTTTTACTTCAAGGCAAATATCAAGTTCTATGTCTAAGCATTAGGGTTATATTAGTGTAAACGTGAAACATAATTGTATGAATTTAAACTTTAAACTTTTTCTTGAGTGAATTAATTTAGAAGCTCCATTAGAACTTTATTTAAAAAATTGTTGAATGCAAATGTGTAGAACTTCTTTAAATGCAAGGATTACTTTCAATCAAAGAAAAGTGTGAGAATCAAATGCATAATAATGATATTTCAATAAACTCGAGCAATTTTCATCTTTCTATATTCATCTTTACCTATTTAAAAAGACTCAATTACAATTTTTCATGTTGCTTGGGTGAGATAAGATATTTAGAGAAGAATAATTTTATTTAGGTGATTTTGAGTGACTTTAAAGGGAATCAAGTGAATTACAAATCACTTACAAATAGCCTAAATTGATTAACTTATATAAGTTTAGAATTTATTAAATTAATACAATTACTAGAATATAATTTTGATTGATTGAATAATCCAAAGTTTATGATATATTTAACCATCCTGGGTTGGCCTAGTGGGTGGGTAGGGTCAGGTGGGTCTCGTGAGATTAGTCGAGGTACACATAAGCTGACTCGGACACTTACGGATAAAAACAAAAAGTTTATGATATATTTAAAAATGGATACATTGCCCTATTTTTTAAAAATCAAGTTCTTAAACAGACCATAAATCGAAGTATACAAAATGATTAGAGGCATTAGACCAAGAAATTATTCAACATTGTTCATATAGTTAAAATGAATGGTACGTGATTCTTTGTTAAGGCTGCATTCTTTCCATTCTAGTTGCATTCTTTGATGAATGGATATATCTTTTCAAATTTTAACCAACTTGGAGAAGGTACATGACTATTCAAATAACCACGAATTCGCCTATCTTCTTCAAATTGGTTTTTCACTTAGCGATCAACACTTTTTTCCCATAAAACTTTTCTTCGGTTTAAAAATTTATTGACATTCAGTTGTACTCCACAAAGTAGAGTTCGTTGGATCATGTGAACGAGGTGCTACTTCCATAACAAAAGTAATTTATTCTATCATGCATGGAAGACAATTACTTTTGAAACGCAAGTACTAACCGGACTAAAATTGTTTTAAAGAGATAAGGTAAATTTATTAGGTTCAGATTCTCTANTGTTGAATGCAAATGTGTAGAACTTCTTTAAATGCAAGGATTACTTTCAATCAAAGAAAAGTGTGAGAATCAAATGCATAATAATGATATTTCAATAAACTCGAGCAATTTTCATCTTTCTATATTCATCTTTACCTATTTAAAAAGACTCAATTACAATTTTTCATGTTGCTTGGGTGAGATAAGATATTTAGAGAAGAATAATTTTATTTAGG
This sequence comes from Citrullus colocynthis, assembly GCA_031780015.1. Lineage (NCBI taxonomy): Eukaryota > Viridiplantae > Streptophyta > Magnoliopsida > Cucurbitales > Cucurbitaceae > Citrullus > Citrullus colocynthis. Next base: position 26,309 of record QLSR01000070.1, on the reverse strand, counting down.
TGATTTTGAGTGACTTTAAAGGGAATCAAGTGAATTACAAATCACTTACAAATAGCCTAAATTGATTAACTTATATAAGTTTAGAATTTATTAAATTAATACAATTACTAGAATATAATTTTGATTGATTGAATAATCCAAAGTTTATGATATATTTAACCATCCTGGGTTGGCCTAGTGGGTGGGTAGGGTCAGGTGGGTCTCGTGAGATTAGTCGAGGTACACATAAGCTGACTCGGACACTTACGGATAAAAACAAAAAGTTTATGATATATTTAAAAATGGATACATTGCCCTATTTTTTAAAAATCAAGTTCTTAAACAGACCATAAATCGAAGTATACAAAATGATTAGAGGCATTAGACCAAGAAATTATTCAACATTGTTCATATAGTTAAAATGAATGGTACGTGATTCTTTGTTAAGGCTGCATTCTTTCCATTCTAGTTGCATTCTTTGATGAATGGATATATCTTTTCAAATTTTAACCAACTTGGAGAAGGTACATGACTATTCAAATAACCACGAATTCGCCTATCTTCTTCAAATTGGTTTTTCACTTAGCGATCAACACTTTTTTCCCATAAAACTTTTCTTCGGTTTAAAAATTTATTGACATTCAGTTGTACTCCACAAAGTAGAGTTCGTTGGATCATGTGAACGAGGTGCTACTTCCATAACAAAAGTAATTTATTCTATCATGCATGGAAGACAATTACTTTTGAAACGCAAGTACTAACCGGACTAAAATTGTTTTAAAGAGATAAGGTAAATTTATTAGGTTCAGATTCTCTATACTATATAAGGATCTATATATATATATATTATTAGTTGAAGACAATGAATATAAAATTTGGTCAAAAGACAAATAAAGAAATTAAAAGACATCAAGAAATGATGCGAGTTTTATATTTTATTATTATTATTTTGCATATTCTTAACTATAAAAATAGTGGAACTTTACTATGTACACAGAAGTAATCAAATTAAAAACAAAGCCATGAAGTACTCTTCGCCATTAGTCCCTCTTTCTCTTCTCCTTATTATTGTATCTTCATTTTCATTATGGGCTGCTTCAGCATCTCCCCAAAAACATCACAACTTTCTTCAATGTCTCTCAGAACATTCTTCAGACAGTTATCCCATTTCCAAAGTCATTTATACTCAAATCAACTCTTCTTATTCTTCTGTTTTGGATTTCTCCATTCGAAACCTCATATTCTCAAAGCCTGAAATCCCAAAGCCACTCGTTATTATTACACCCTCACATGTTTCCCACATTCAGGCAGCCGTCATCTGCTCCAAATCCCATGGCCTACAAATCCGAACACGAAGCGGCGGTCATGATTTCGAGGGTCTTTCTTACGTTGCCTATCACCCATTTATCATCGTTGACCTAATAAATCTCAGGTCGAATACTATTTCTTTGTTTGTTTGTTTTGTGTGTGTGTGTGTGTAATAAGCTGCAGTATGAAGTAGTATATATATTTTAATTGTTGCTAAGCTATGTTTAGTTGGGCTCACATCTTACTATTTCTTTTCTTTTGTATAATAAGTGGGGTAAGGGACAATATATTTCACTATCACTGTTGAATTTTTTTTTTTTTTTTTTTTTTTTAATATAACAAATGAGGATATGAAATAACATGTCAATTACTGTTGAGCTATATTCACTTTGGCTCAGGGTCATTACTATTATATTAGATTTGTTACTGATTGTTTCTTGTCTCTTTTAGTAAGTGTGAGTATGAGATAGTACATGTCAATTATCGCAAATTTATATATTCATTTTGACTCAGATCCGTTACTATTGATGTTGTAAACAACACAGCCTGGGTTGAGTCTGGTGCAACTCTAGGAGAACTTTATTATAGAATTGGTGAGAAAAGCCAAACCTTGGGATTTCCGGCGGGTGTTTGTCCGACGGTCGGCATTGGTGGGCACTTCAGTGGTGGTGGATATGGATTGATGCTGAGGAAATTTGGTCTTGCTGTTGATAATGTGATAGATGCTTATTTAGTTGATGCTAATGGAAAGGTTCATGATAGAAAGTCAATGGGAGAGGATTTGTTTTGGGCCATTAGAGGCGGCGGCGGAGGGAGCTTTGGAATTGTGGTGTCATGGAAGATCAAGCTGGTTCCGGTTCCGGCGACTGTGACGATTTGTTCAACAGAAAGAAATGTGGAGGAAGATGCAATTAAGCTGGTCCACCGGTGGCAATATGTGGCTAACAAATTAGATGAAAATCTATACCTTGGCATCATTTTGACTGGTATTCCTTCTAAAGTTTATGCTTGAGTTCAATTATTGTTTGTTTAATTTTTTCTTTGGAAAATATGTTTCTTAAATCAATAGTATAATGTGAAGTAAACCACACGACATTATATAATTAAATCCTGCGCCGCCCGTGTGTATATATATTATTTATTTTGACAGCTAATTTTCAGCTTTTAAAATTTTACGAACTTTTTTTTTTTTAATTTTTTTTCTTTTTAAGAATAAAATATGTGGAGATACAAACATAAAGTTAAAGTGGGTAGAAATATTTTAGTCAGAGAATATTTACTATTGTTTTCTAGAAATAAAGTCAGAGAGAGAAAAAGTTGAATTTTGAGAGAGAAAGTGTTAAAAAAGTGTTAGAAACTTGCATTGGAGAAATATTTTCTGTTCTTAGATTTAACAGAATGGCAATAATTTTTTGCTATTGAATGTAATTGGTGTCTTATCTATAAAATAATCCTCAATTTTAAAGATATTAATGGATAATAATTGATGATTTATATTAATTATATAGCTCCAACTCTTGCTAGAATATGTAAACTTTCCTACCTAATTCAAATCCAATAAACTTGTTCATAACAAATTCACTCCAGAAAGCAATTAAAGAAATAAGAATTGAAGTTTTGGTTTCCCTCTCCCCAATAAAAGTATGGATGATTTGAACTCAATTCTTGATGATATGTGTAGGTGGGAATGCTTCAACTCATGGAGGCATAATGAACCCAACAGCTACTTTCTTCTCCTTATTTCTCGGAAAGGTAGATGAACTTGTGGCAACTTTGTCAACAACTTTTCCAGAGTTAGGTTTAATAAAAGAAGATTGCGTCAAAGCGAGTTGGATTGAATCAACCCTCATTATTGCGACTAGGGTTCAAATAGTTGATTCTTTAAAACCTTTACTTAATAGAACACCTCCCACCATGGAAAGCACAAAAATTAAATCTGATTACGTTAGAGAACCTATTCCCAAGGCTACAATTGAGGGCATATGGCAAAGATTAAAGGCTCAAGACATAGAAACATCACAACTCGTATTTGTTCCTTATGGGGGGAGGATGAGTCAAATTTCTAAGTCAGATGCTCCATTTGCACATAGAGCTGGATATTTGTACAAGATTGGGTATATTGTATGGTGGAAAGAACAAAGTTTAAAGGCAGAGAAAAGACACATAAGTTGGATACGAGAGGTTTATGAGTACATGGCTCCTTTTGTTTCAAAATCACCAAGGGCTGCATATGTCAATTATAGAGATCTTGACATTGGAACTAACAACAAGTATGGAAAGACAAGGTACAAGCTAGCTAGCATTTGGGGGTTGAAGTATTTTGGGAACAATTTTAAGAGGTTGGTGCATGTTAAAACTAGGGTTGATCCTTATGATTTCTTTAGACATGAACAAAGTATACCCACCCTCTAATCAATGCAAGTCTTAGTGCTAAAATATGAGAAACAATTTGATATTAGTTTTCAAGCAATTTCCAACAGTGTGCCCCAAAACCCTATTGGTGTAGCAAAATAAAGGGTTACGTTGTGAGTACTATTTATAGGTATATTTCTTGCTCATTTCTTTTTATGTGTATCCGTTATTGTAAATTACAGTGTTTTTGGATTGATAGCACCCGAAATGTACTATCTTTCTCAGCTTAACACGGGATCGTTGCACTATTTAATGCTTTGAAAATATTATTTCAAAGGTTTCGAGCACTTAACAAGTAAGACGGGGTGTTAGCAATGAATTGGAGCTAAAAAGGACCAAAACAGAGTTCTATTGCATCAACTGGGAAAGATAACTCCAAAAAGACTAAATTGTCCCTAAAGTAATAGCGTAATAGCGCTGCCTAAGCGCCGCTGCTTCCCTGAGGACTTATCTTTGGCAAGTGCAGCAAGCGACGCTACATAAGAGCGTCGCGGCTCTCTAACTGATTTAAATCTGAAAGCTTCGATTTTTAGGTCACTTTTTTCATCCGTTAGCCCTCCAATACCCGATTTCTCTCTATTTTTCCTCTCTTTTTCATCTTTCTATGCATTGAAACTCGAACCCGTTAATTGGTACGTCAATTATGGGCTAAGGTACTTTATTCTAGCTTGGGTTTTAGGAAATTTTCTTTGTATTTAACATTCTTATGAGATTTTGAATTGAATTCTATTACGTGCTTGATTGATTCTATATTTTAAGTATTACAATCATATTATGGATGCTGGTGTACACTTTGATTATCGCTTTAGATCGATTTACAATTGGTGACACTTGGTTGTACGTTGATCATAGAAGCAATAGGTTAGGTTAGCTTGCAAATCTAATTTGTTGATGAGTATTGTTCTAGTCAACCTAGGATTAAATCAACGGAACATCTAATCTCGACCTTTCCAGTTGAATGTTTCACCTAATTATCCCTAGAACTTAATGCAGTTAGGGTAAACTCAAATTTTACATATCTTTCATCGATTCGTCTTATCCTAATTTGTCGATTAGGAAAATTTAATTTTTGCATTTTTCAATTAAATTGATTAGATGCCAGCTATAATAATGATGTATCGATGATTAAAAACATTGAACAAAGAAAATTACGTTGTATCCCAAACTATAACTTTCTCATACAAATTTTATCTCTTTAATCTCTACATTTAATTTTATGCAATTTACATTTTCTTGCAAACAATCCTTTCACAAAACCCCTCTTCAGTTACCTACAACTGTCAACGACCTAGGTGAGAAATTCAAGTGCTCCCTGTGTTTGTCCCAGCTTGCCACTACTACGACTAGGTAAGTTCCGTAAATTATTTGATATTGATACGGGATTAGGTGATGAATTCTGTCTTCCATGGATCAATATAGTCTTCTTTAATCAGTTGAATACATTTGCGACAAAACATGTAGTGAGACTATAATTTTGAAAAATGAACATGAGCATAGTTTTTTTTCTTTGATCTAGAGTGAATATAAACAGAGGAACCTCAATCATGCCATATGAACATCATGAAAGACACCAAGAATCCACAAAATATGCTATTCAGATTCACAATTAGAAGAAATTGCAATTATGTGAAGTCAAGTGAAATTTATGAAGAATCAAGCTTCATTTGATGAACAAAGACTTCAAGCTACTTCAAATGGGTTATCATTTACTCTTGGATGGTTACAAATGTATGAAATATTGATGAAAAATACTAATCTCAGATTTATTGTATTTATTAAATGTAATTTTTAGTTTTGAGTCATTTTATGTGATTTTATGTTACAATTTGATCATGGTTGATGATCGTGGTCATTAATTACGAGTGTTACAATATCTTAGATGTCTCATAGAATGTTTAGGGTTATATTTTGAGGCATATATAATGTCATGTAATTGTTCAAACAAAGAGACTTGGAAGGGACTTGGAAAATGTAGTAAAAAGATCATTTGAGCTTTCTTTTAGCCTTGTGCTATGTGTCTTTTGCAATTCTATGGTGTTTAGGTTGCATGTCCAGAATCATTCAAGCTTGACTTGATTGATCTTGCCTGTGGAGTGATTCGAAGATCAAGGGTCGATGGGAGCCGCAAGCTTTGTCCGATCCGTAGTTTTGTTGATCGTCTAAGTAATCTGTCCTCTAGCCATTCTTAGGGGCTAAGATCATCTTGATTTGGGGTGTTTGAGTTTGAGATCTAAATGTCTTATTTGTCAACAAGGTTGTTAAATCCAAATTCTCGAGTGTAACCTATGAGTTTTAACACCAAGTGATGAAAATCAGTCAGGAGAAGAAAAATTGCTATGAAAAATTGCTATCCTTGAGAGCATTTGTTCTTAAGTTGTTTTTTCTTTCTTAAAACCTTGTTAGATCTGAAGTTGATGTCATATTATGGTCATTAATTTCATCACTTGGTGTTAAAACTCATAGGTTACACTCGAGAATTTGGATTTAACAACCTTGTTGACAAATAAGACCTTTAGATCTCAAAACACAAACACCCCAAATCAAGATGATCTTAGCCCCTAAGAATAGCTAGAGGACAGATTACGTAGATGATCAGCAAAACTACAGATCGGACAAAGCTTACGGCTCCCATCGACCCTTGATCTTCGAATCAATCAACAAGCAAAATCGAATAATTCTGGACATGCAATCTAAAGCCATAGAATTGTGAAAGAAACATAGCACAAGACTAAAAGAAAGCTCAAAGGCTCTTTTTACTACATTTTCCAAATCTCTTCAAAGTCTCTTTGTTTGAACAATTACATGACATTATAGAAGTCTCAAAATATAACCCTGGACATTCTATGAGACATCTAAAAAGTTGTAATACTCATAATTAATGACCATGATCAACCATGATCAACTTGTTTCCTCCTTTTCTTCTCTTCTTTTGGTTTCTATTTTATTTTATTGAAGCCTACAACACTTATCTTGATCATTCCAAGAATTATGGGTGCCTGAGGTAATTATTTCAATTTGAGAAAAGGATTTAGGATAAATTTCTTTTGAGGATTGTGCTTGTCTTGGACTTTCTACTGTAACTTTTAATCTATGCTTTATTTCAATGAACCTCTCCATGATTAAGCTGACATTTCTGATTGGATGTTCTTTGTATGCTAAGTTTATTCTAGCGTTATGTTTACGTTGGGAATAAACACTTACTAGCACGATTAGGGAATGTATGTCCAATTGCTAGGCTTCTTTTGATTCGACATTCATGAAATAATTAAGATTAAAAGTAAATCGCAGGATATACTTAGACTATCAAGTTTTTCATATGTCGCAACAAATTTTCCATTGCTCTTAATGTAAATTTGAATTATTTCTATGGACACTTTAGTAACAAAGTGATTTGAAGAGTTTAGTTTAATTAGGGATATTTCTGAAATTAATAATTTGATGAGTTTAATTACTTAAGTCCTATTTAATCTTGAGACAGATTCTAAAAACAAAAACAAATTTTTAAAAGTTATAATCTCATTTTATAATAATTATGCCCTACTTGTTTTGTTGTGGGCTAAACATATTCATTCATAGCACACTCATTTTAAATGCAATTTCACTAGGAACATTAGTATATTAGTAATATCTGATAGTCATAAAATTGATTTCAAGCATAATATTGGTATGTATATGATATAATATATATATTATATCATTATTCAATATAAATGCATTTAAACTTTAAAGTATATCTCATTCATGTGTATGCTTAAGCTCGAAGCATACTTTATTTATTTATTTTTATTGGAGATCAGATATGGAGAGACATCATTATTTATTGATATAAGAGGATTTTCAATAGCTCAGAATTTTATTTGCCAATATATTCAATATTGAATGTATAAGTCTATGGTGTAGAAAAATTAATTTGTAATATTTTAAAACTACTTGTGTCCTAAGAATATCATGATATATACATGATCATATATTTATTTTAAATCCTTATCATTTTCCTTCTTCCTTAAAGTCTTTGATTGTGTATATAATAATAGTATATAAACAAATAAAACATAAAAGTCATTGTAAAGAATTAATTAAGAAATGGATTCATCACACATAAATAACCAAATATTCATCAAAAGTGTACTAAAAAAAATATTCAACCAAAAGTTTAAACGCTTGTGTTAGGTGTTGAATATATATATATCAAATGGATAATAAACTTTGAACTAAAGAAATTTTCTTGTGTGTATTCAAATGATGAAATAATTACTTGAAATAAACAAATATTTTTAAGAGAAAACCTAAAGGTAATACCTGGCAGCCCGTGAATCACAAAAAGGGATGTGCAAAATTTGGTCCAAACCAATGAGTCATATTGAATCGACGGGTTTCGTCCGATTTTTTATACTTTTTATGATTTTTAGGGCACTACCTAAAAAAGCCTGGTTTATTTGGTTCGATTCTTAGTTTAAGTCATAAAAAATCAAACTGAACAAAATTTAATATATATATATATTATTATAAATATAATAGATATCTTAAATATACTATTTAGTGGAGATATCCATAACCTACATAGGTTACCAAATATCATAAATTTCCCATTTAATTTCATATTGTAACATACCCCCATTGAATTCTATATTGTAACATATATCATTTCATGTCCTATAAATATTAGTGTATGGTACCTTTGTAATATATACCAACAATTGAATGATATCACTTGCTCTGCTTAATTCGAGGTTATTCCTAGATTTTACGGGTTCATTTGGCTATTTGATAGTTTTCGAGCACTTGAGACGTAGAACCAGGCATTTGAGCTTAAATAGAGCTAAAACGGGTCAAAACAAAACTCAATTGCATCAATCAAGAAAGAGAGGGTCAAAATTACCAAAGTACCCTTCAAGCCACAGTGTAGTAGCGCCAGCTCTGTGCTTTTTCCCTAGAGTGAAGTTTTGATGAAATGTAGCTAGCATCATGGCGCTCCAAAGTGTCATCCACGCTGATTCCCATCAAGCATCGCGGTGTTGTCGCGATTTTATAAAAGGAAATTTTAGTTGCTAGGTTCATCATCTTCGATTTCTGTCGACTCTACCATGGATTCTCTCCACTTTTCTTCCCTTTTTGGTCAATTTATGTATCTTAAGTACTCTTCCCAATTGATCAATCTATCAATTATGGGTTGAGGTAATATTTTCTAGCTTTGGTTTTTAGGAGTTTTTCCTAACTTTGATGTATTTGTGAGTTTTCAAATCAATTTTATCTTATACTGCTGGTTCAATTTTGTCCTCATTTAGATTAAGACTGTATTATTATGCATTTCAAGATTTTACATTCATTGTTTTGATTAATGTACAATGCACGAGTTCTTTTAGCATGTTTTGTCCTCACTCACATAAAACTAGAAGAAAATAAAGTACAGAAAGAAAAAAAAAATGGGGGCAATTTAAGTTTTTAAGGAAGAAAGTACATAAAACTTCTTAAATTGTAATTCTAAAAAAAAAATTCTTAAATTGTAAAATATAGAAGAAGAAAAAAAAAAGAAGGTTCACATTGTTATTGGGGTCATTTTGGAAAAACAAATAAACAAAATATGAAAACTAAAGATTTTGTCACATATGCAAAATTTGAAATGTTGAAAACATGTTTGCAAAATCATATCCTTAAATTGCTACTCATTGCAAATTCTCAATTTTAAATGAATATACTTTTAATTAAATTTAAATAGTAAATTTTTAATGTGAAATTTAAACATAATGAAAAAAAAAATGACTAAAATTATGTATATATTTTATTTGGTTAGTTTAGGAGAAGGAAAAACAAAAAGATGTATATTTATTATGTGAATTGATGCAAGAAACAGACTTATGAGGATGTATTACGTTAAAAATAAGTAATTAGTAAATAATTATGTCTTCTTAAAATTAAAAAAAAAAAATAGAAAGAAATTGTTTTGATACATAATTTCGATTCTGTTGAAAAAATTGAATATTCATAAAATCTAATATTATATCACATAATTGAGGTTGTTACCGCGAGGGAAAATAATAATAATAAACTATCTGTAACCTCTGTTTTTGGAGCAAAAATTTCAAATAATTTTTTGAATTCTATTTATATGTTATTTTTTTTATTGTAAGAAGTTATCAATAAATAGTTATATCTCCTTAAAATTAAAAATAAAAAAAAAGTTTAAATATTAAATCTAGAAGATACAATAATAAAAGTAAAATGTAAAATTAAATGGAGAGAAAAAAATAAAAGAAAAAGAATGAAAGGCGCGTAAACACAATGAACAGGTGTGATTGTGAGGGTAAAATGGACATTCTAAGAAAATTTGAGTGCAAGTTAGAAATCTAAAGATTCTCTTTTTGTGCCTTTTATGTGTAGTAAGATATTATTCAAACACATTTTGAAAAAATTATTTAAATTAGAATTTAAATTTTAAATCTGCTACCAAACCCATATGTACATAAAATACAACTTTGTTTTAATTGAATCACTTGTTTTCAAATTTCTGTTTCCAAATTGCAAACATGACATAAATCTTTTTATACGTATTAGAGTTAAAAGGGATAGGCAGTAGCCTAAGGCCACTAGCCCAAGAAGAAAATCCTATGTATCCTACAACACCTTTCCTCCTTCAATAACCACTAGGAGTGCAACAAAAAATTGAAAAATAAAAAATTCAAACCGATCCAATAGTTTGGTTTGACTTTTTAGTATAAAATTAGACATATTGATTTGTTTTTGGAGAAAACACAAAAGTATTGGTTTTGATTGATTTTTTAATAGAAAAACCAATCAAAATAGAACCGAACCAATGATATACATATCCTTGAAAAAACTCTTCATGAGTTATTCTTTTAGTGTTTTAATTATTATAGTGCATGTATATTTGATTTTTAAATAAAAGACCAATTATTATTGAGCGTGAATTTTTTTTT
>QLSR01000070.1:0-15267 GCA_031780015.1 Citrullus colocynthis | reverse complement strand
CAAAATCATATCCTTAAATTGCTACTCATTGCAAATTCTCAATTTTAAATGAATATATTTTTAATTAAATTTAAATAGTAAATTTTTAATGTGAAATTTAAACATAATGAAAAAAAAAATGACTAAAATTATGTATATATTTTATTTGGTTAGTTTAGGAGAAGGAAAAACAAAAAGATGTATATTTATTATGTGAATTGATGCAAGAAACAGACTTATGAGGATGTATTACGTTAAAAATAAGTAATTAGTAAATAATTATGTCTTCTTAAAATTAAAAAAAAAAAATAGAAAGAAATTGTTTTGATACATAATTTCGATTCTGTTGAAAAAATTGAATATTCATAAAATCTAATATTATATCACATAATTGAGGTTGTTACCGCGAGGGAAAATAATAATAATAAACTATCTGTAACCTCTGTTTTTGGAGCAAAAATTTCAAATAATTTTTTGAATTCTATTTATATGTTATTTTTTTTATTGTAAGAAGTTATCAATAAATAGTTATATCTCCTTAAAATTAAAAATAAAAAAAAAGTTTAAATATTAAATCTAGAAGATACAATAATAAAAGTAAAATGTAAAATTAAATGGAGAGAAAAAAATAAAAGAAAAAGAATGAAAGGCGCGTAAACACAATGAACAGGTGTGATTGTGAGGGTAAAATGGACATTCTAAGAAAATTTGAGTGCAAGTTAGAAATCTAAAGATTCTCTTTTTGTGCCTTTTATGTGTAGTAAGATATTATTCAAACACATTTTGAAAAAATTATTTAAATTAGAATTTAAATTTTAAATCTGCTACCAAACCCATATGTACATAAAATACAACTTTGTTTTAATTGAATCACTTGTTTTCAAATTTCTGTTTCCAAATTGCAAACATGACATAAATCTTTTTATACGTATTAGAGTTAAAAGGGATAGGCAGTAGCCTAAGGCCACTAGCCCAAGAAGAAAATCCTATGTATCCTACAACACCTTTCCTCCTTCAATAACCACTAGGAGTGCAACAAAAAATTGAAAAATAAAAAATTCAAACCGATCCAATAGTTTGGTTTGACTTTTTAGTATAAAATTAGACATATTGATTTGTTTTTGGAGAAAACACAAAAGTATTGGTTTTGATTGATTTTTTAATAGAAAAACCAATCAAAATAGAACCGAACCAATGATATACATATCCTTGAAAAAACTCTTCATGAGTTATTCTTTTAGTGTTTTAATTATTATAGTGCATGTATATTTGATTTTTAAATAAAAGACCAATTATTATTGAGCGTGAATTTTTTTTTTTCATTTAGAAAAGTGGCAAGAAAAAAATAAAAATGTCAAATGTCAATTTATTAAAAAAAAAGAAATAGATCGAATTTTAATTTAAAATTAGGAAAAATGACCAATTCAAACGAAGTGGAAATAAAAATAAAAATAAGATTGGAAGGAAAAGAGAAAATGCCAAAAATTGAGTACCAAACCAATAATAAACCGATCCAAATAAAACCAATTCATTGGTTTTATTCTTTATTGGACATTGGTTTGGATCTCTTCTTCATAAAACCGATTAGTTAGTTTGGTTCTTGGTTGGCCCCAAAACTGACAAAACCAAACTGACTATCACCCCTAGCAACTACGCATGGTGCATGCTCCACTCTCGAGTAGTTGGCTTCTTCTTCTTCTCCATTTCTTTCTTCTTCATATCATTGTTTCTATTATTCTTCACCAATTTTTCCTTCTGTTGATTCAATATTACAATAAACAAATGGATTCTCCATTCAATTTTGTTTTGTTTTTTTTTTTTTGAAATGTAGTTGTGGTCAATAAAATTTACCTACATTTATTTCTAGTTTTTCTCTTGTCTGTTGAGCTTCTATCAACTTCCAAGATTTGAAAGTGATGGATTAAAAAAAATAATAATAATAAATAAATAAAATAAGAAGAAGAAAAAAAAACCGATTTTAACTGAATCAAATCAACCTAAACCGAATTAGGCGGTTTAGTTCAAAAACCAAAATCGAGCAGATTTGGTTTTGGTTGGTTCCAAGGCACTAAGAATTAGCCAATTTGGTTCGGTCTCTGGTTTTGCTCAAAACTGGATTGAACTGAACTATACACAACTCCAGTAACAATGGAAAAAAAATATTTCCAAGTATATATATTTTTTTTCTAAAAAAGTTGCAACATGACAACTCGTAATTAGACACTTTGATGAGTTACACAAAAATAAGTGCAAGGTGGGATCACCCAAATACTTTTCAATCCTAAAATGCCCTAACCGAATAACTCAGCTAACCAACCTATTTTACTGATATTTTCTTAGAAACAAAAACTAATCACACTTGTGCGGGATTTGTAAAAATTTTAAGTTCCAACTAACCTATAATTTTTAAATTAAGAAAGACCAAAAAAAAGGTAAAAGTAGCGTAATGATATTTTGATGAGCAAATTAACTTTTCAAGGGTATTTGATGTCTTTAATTTGGGATGATAATTAGTCTACGAAGTTATTTAATATATTTATTTTGTAGGTTTAAAGTTATTGAGACTGTATTTCATATCTTGAGTTATTAAATTTGTGTTAGGGTGTAGAGATGGGAGCCGCTTAACTTTCTTCCTTTTCTTTTCTAATTTGAACAAGTACCACATTATTTGTAGGTTGCTCGGAAAATGAAAACATTAATGGCAGCCGAGGAAGATAAAGCACCTATAAACAAGACAATTAAAAATGACACAACTATTTGTTTGGGTAAGTCAGCCCTGGTCTAGCCAAACATGCCAATGGTCCCGTCACTAAGTTTTCAAGTCTAATAATGTCCCACCTGAACCCCTATCAAGCCAACAATCTCATCGAGCAAACCTCAACTCGATCGAGGTCATCATGGGACTCGTGGAAATTTCTTAGCAAGGCAAACCCACCCAACTCCAATGATCGCATTGGGCACGTGATCATTTTTACATACCATACAAAGTGACAAAAATATGCGGTATGTCAATTTTTAATATAGTAATTGAGTTTCAAGTATATCATCTACAGGATTGGGCCATTAACATCATGTGAGCAGCATTATTTAAGTTAACACTACTCCCACTTCTTAACATAAAAGCACAGCTAGAGGAAAGATTTAAAAATCAATTTGCGTGCTTGAACAATTTGATGATCCAATGATGACTTTATGAACATGCAAACAAGTATAAGCTAAAGAGTTACAAAAATAAGTAACATCCTCTCTAGAGTTTAGTTTAATCTCCTATTAATTCAGAGAATCCAACCTCCAAATCATATTATTCCTACAAATTTAGGGCATTATGAAATTCTTCTTTAAAGCCTATAGTAGAACAACCTCATGCCGTCATGAAAGTTATTCTACTAGTGATGCAACCTATTGTTTAGTTTGAATTTTATTTTCCGGAGCTAAAATTGAAATCAATTGAACAATAACACTATTGGAAGCATTAACAACAAAAAGTATGAATAATTAATTGGCATATACAAGTCATTCATAAAAATCATTGAGATCAAATACAAAACTTTATAACAGTCCCCAAAACCATAGAGTGTCAAAATCAATCACAAATTTAAGCCACTCTACAGAAATCCTAATATGTAACTACAAAAATAAAGGAAAGAAAAGAAAAAAATCTTGAAGAGCGAATGCCACACTCGTTTCCAACGTGAAGTCTATGATTAGAGAACCTTGAATTCCTTTCACTGGCTCAACAACACTCCCAAAAAGACTCCAAAATTGTGTAGAAATCCAATAAGACTTTTTTCCCTCTAACTTGTTCCCCAATATCAGTTGAAAAAGATGCATATAGAAAACCTCATCTTCATTACCAATTCATACGAGTTGGCCATTCTATCATTTTCACAATACACCATATTGTTATCTCTCTCCCTCTTTAGGATAAAAAGGTGAGTCAACAAAATAGCAATAATATTCCAAAGGCCAAGGATTCTCAACCTCATTTTTATTACTACTAAAGTACAAAAGAAGGTATGCTTTGTTCATGCTGGAAGAAATCATAAGGATCAACCAACCTTAGTTTTCACTAGCACTGGTCTCTTAAAATTATTCCCAAAGTACTGAGTCCCCAAATGCTTGCTTCCTTTTAACTAGTATGTCTCCCAAACTCCTTATTCATTCCTATATCGAGGTCTCTATAATTTACATATGCAGTTCTTGGTGACTTTGAAACAAAAGGAGCCATGTAATCATAAACGTCTCTACTCCAAATCAAGTGCCTCTCAGCTGCCTTAACTCCTCTTTTATTCCACTCAACAAAGTATCCAATTTTAAACACATAACCAGCTCTATGTGGATATGGGATTTCTGACTCAGAAATTTGATTCATTTTTCCTCCATAAGGAAGCAACACAATTGAAGCTGATTCCATGTTTGTAGTTCTTAACATTTGCCAAAGCCCTTTTAGGCCAGTTTCTGAGATGGGTTCCTTCACATAACCTCATGGTCCGGTCCGGTCCGGTCTTATGAGATGGGTTCCTTCATGGT
Source organism: Citrullus colocynthis (assembly GCA_031780015.1). Classification (NCBI taxonomy): domain Eukaryota; kingdom Viridiplantae; phylum Streptophyta; class Magnoliopsida; order Cucurbitales; family Cucurbitaceae; genus Citrullus; species Citrullus colocynthis. Next base: position 10,758 of record QLSR01000070.1, on the reverse strand, counting down.
CCAGTCTTATGCAAACTTATTACATAGGATGCCCCCACTCACATGTCTCTATATGAACGATATAGGACCATCGTTTGTATCATATACAAAGTGGGCCGCATCCATAGTGCCCCAGGATAAGGTACCTAGCCTTATCTCTATATTATAGACCGTTTTGGCTATTACCTAAATTTGATTCACTTTTATGTCTACACATAAAGTTTAAGTATTCAACCTAGAGCCAGGGATTCTTAGTTTATTGGATTTAATAAATGCAATTCACATATCCAATAACAACTTTACTGAATAAATCTTGATAACAACTTTATTGAGAATAAGTTCCAAAGTTTACAAACTACAAGTTTTCGGACATAAAACCCAAAAATTTGGACCCTAAGCATTAGTTATATGACATATGGCCAACACATGGGGTAATGAGAGTGTGATACTTAGTTTTTGAACACTAAGCATGGGCATCTATATTATACCTAATTTATAATATTTATAATAATATATATTTTATTAATATATATAGAATTCAGGTTGGGTTGGGTCAACCCAAATTTTTTTTTAGCCAACCTGCTATCCAACTAAACCCAACAAAAATAGAAAATGTTGAACCCAACCCAACCCAACCATTTGGGTAGTCTGGGTTGTTCGGGTTGTCGGGTCCATAAAAGAGATACATTTACTAGCCTAAATTGTGTTGATTTGTAGGATTTTATAGTGAATGTGCTTTATTGCAGATAATCGAGCTTGAGAAGCCATTGGGACTTTGTAGGTGAATTTAGTAGCTAAACAAAGCACTTAGGAACCATTTGGAGAAATTGGGTTCAATAACTTTTAAAAAGACAAAAATACCCCTATAGAAGAGTGTTGTAATGCTAGGCTCAATGGTGCAAAATGAAGGCATAGGGTCGCGATGTTGTTCAATAACATTGAGACATTGTCCATATGAGATAGTATGATAAAAGGATCAAGAGACCAAATATTGTCCTTTGGAGATTAAATGGTTAAATTATGCTTAGCTATTCTAAAATTGTGTTGATTTTATCTAAGGATGCCGACTTGTGATGATTTGATTTTAGTTTCGAAAATAAAGAAGACAAAGTAAATGCAAGTTTTGAAGGTTCAAGAGTCAAATTAAGGTGTTCAAGGCTGATGATTTCCTTAATTACCTCATTAAGTCATGCAAGGATTTCTACAGAGTATTGTGTTAATAATATGTTTAAGTATATAAACTATTATCCAGAATATAATCTCTCAATAACAATCATTTTTCATGCAAACATAATTGATTATTAATAACTTTCAACCAACTTTAGAACCAATATGACATTAAGAATAATCATGATTAACTTTCATATTCAATCTAATTATTCGCATGATCGATTAGATAATGATCCAATATTATAAGTGATAGCACCTAAAATGTGTTATCTTCCTCAGCTTAAATCAAGATTCTTGTGCTATTTAATGTGTCAAATATGTTATTTTGTAGGTTTCGAGCACTTAACACGTAGAACGGGGCATTAACAGTGAATTAGAGCTAAAACGGACCAAAACGAAGCTCAATTACATCAACTAGAAAAGAGAGCTCTAAAATGACCAACATGCCCTTGAAGTTACATCACTGTAGCGCCTAGCGCTTTTTCTCGAGAATAAATCAGCTGGCAAAGAGTAACAGCGTCGCGGTGCTCTGAAGTTGAAGCGCATAAGAAATTACCATTAGTACCATGGCGCTGTCCCAAGCGTCGCAGCGCTCCGACTGTTTTATAAAAAGGAAACTCCACTTTTAGGTCAGATGAGCCACCAACCCGAATTGTCACCTCTTTCTCTCTATTTTTCTTCTCCCTTTTCATTCTTTCATGTATGATCTCAATCCTTGGATGCATATAATGATGTATCGAGGTTAAGGTAACATATTTCTAGCTTGGGTATTAGGGATTTTTCTTGTAATTGATGTTCTTATGAGGTTTTGAACTGAATTCATTGTATGCATGATTTAATTTCGAATTTACAAGTATTATGATCATATTGTGAACATTGGTGTATGTAAACCCTACTTTCATTTGTAAAAGCTAAATGTAAGTATGTAGTATCGATATGGACTAAATTGTTTTTCCTCTTGTAGATTGAAGGAAGAAGTGAAGGAAGCCGAGTATATTTCTGGTAAGTTAAATTCTAAATCATTATGGGATAAATCAAACTTGGTATATATAAGACTTAAGAAGAGTGTCATTGTTTGAACCGAGGTGGAAGGATATTATTATGAATTTTGTTATTATTATTTTTGGTGCATTTAATTAAATAGGGAAAAACAAATTAATGAGAAAACATACTGAATTTAGTAATTAAAAAACAAAAAAAGAAAGAAAGAAAGTGGGAATTGGATCGATGGTGGAGATGGACAAAGGGAGTTTAACTTTTATTTTTCCTCCATTTTTCTTTGTCGACAATCAAACTTCTCCAAACTCAAACCGACGCAATTCCTCAACTTGGTATCAGAAGTAGGAAGAAGAAGACGCCCAAGGTAAATTGGAGTAGAATTTTGGAAGAAATCTTGTTGGAAAGTGAAGAAAAACCGAGATTGGTCTGGAACCCGAGCAAATTACGCAAGGTTTGGTATTTGGAGAACAGCGAGTTGAAGAGATCAAGTTTGAAGCTGAAAATTTGAGGTAAGTAAGTCAACTCAGTTCTTAACAACTCTTGCGAATGATGGTTGAGCTGAATATGAAGAGAAACATGTTTAAATTTAGGTGGAAGTGACCTATACGGATTTCCCGAGTGATCTAGAGCATAAGGTTTTAGGAAGTGTGGTCATGTATAGTAGTTATGAGCATGTTGAGTCTGTAATATATTGATATTATGATGTCTTATAGGAAACATGCCCAGACGACCAGACGTGATAGGCAAGCAGACGTCGGGACGTCACATGCTACCGGTGACATGAGGGAGGCCTCCGAGGGAGAGTCTAGTAACCCTTAGGTGATTGTGAACATGGAAGAGCAAATTTTCAATAGAATAGCTCAGAGACTGGTCGCTAGTGTGGAGTCGGCTCAAAGGGATCCTGAGAAAAAGTATGGAATAGAAAGGTTTAAAGTCTTAAGTGCCCAGGTGTTTGAGGGTACTACTGATCCTGCAGAGGCCAAGGTATGGCTGAATCAGGTAGAGAAATGCTTCGAGATCATGCACTATTCTAAAGATAGGAAGCTTGATCTGGTTCCCTATATGCTCCAGAAAGGGGTTGAGGATTGGTGGCGACTAATAGAAAACAGAAGTGCAGATGTAGGTTTCCTGACATGAGAAGATTTTAAGAAGGCTTTTCAAGATAAGTATTATCCCAAGTCTTACTGTGATGAGAAAAGAAACAAATTTCTAAGATTAGTCCACGGACGTATGTCCGTAGCAGAATATGAGAAGAAATTCACAGGGTTGGCCAAGTATGCCTTGGCATTGATAGCTGAAGAAGCAGATAAGTGCAAGCGTTTGAGGAAGGCTTGCGAAGTGAGATCCATACTCTAATGACAGCAAGCACAGAATGGATAGATTTTGCTAAGTTAATTGAAGCTGCTTTGAGCGTGGAGAAGAGTTTGGCAAAGGGAAAGACAAACAGAGGAGGAAGTAGAGCTGGATAGGCATTTGGTACATCTCAAGAGTAGTTTCATTGAGGTAAGGGACAACGTTTTATACCAGGAGTTTCTGGCAAGGGAAAGTTTAAAGCTTGGTCAAGTGGGTTGTACTTTACAGGTGGTTCTCGAGGTGGTGGTTTGCAGAAAAGTCAGGAGGTTTCCTCAGACTTCAACTCCTACAAGTGGTTCACAGTTTGGCCACCCTAGTGAATCCATAGCCAGTGTAGCAAGAAAACAACTGTGTAGTGCATGTGGTAAGCACCACTGGGGACAGTGCGTAGGAGGGGCTGGTGTTTGTTACAGTTGTGGCTAGCTAGGACATTTCAAGAGGGACTGCCCTCAGCTAAGATTAAGAAAAGAGGCAGAATAGAGAACAGTGTCACAAATAGTAATTCAACCGAGGCAGGAAATAAGAGTTGGTGAAGGTAGTAGTGGTGACAGACAGAAAGGCCAGGTAGGCAGGCCTAGGCAGTAGGGGAAGGTGTATGCCATGACGCAGCAGGAGGCAGAGGAGGCTCCAGATGTGGTGATGGGTATGCTCACTGTTTGTTCTAAGAATGCTTATGTGTTAATTGATTCTAGAGCTACGCATTCATTTATATCCCATGAGTTTGCTTTATTGGTTTAGTGAACCAGATTCAATACCTTATTCAATCTTCAAAGAATCCTTTAGGAGACTAAGCCTTAATCCTATATATTGTATGGTTAATGTAAACTTAGATAGTTAAAACACAATCCTTTAGTTCTAAAGGTTTGTCCTATGTCTAGGATAAAAAACAAAGTCCTATTTCTAGGCTCTTTCCTTAAATCACTTTTATGATAACCAACTTTCACCTAACTGTTTCCGTATTAGATTCAATTTTAGTATACTAATCTAAGTGATCAAGCTAGACTAATAATAATGAAATTAAAATTAATAAAAGTGAACCAAGCAATGAAATTAATGAGTGGTTTATAAGTGACTATCACTGATATCTACCTGAGTCATATCACTAATAGCTTCTATTAGTGGCTATTACTGATAGCTTTTAGCAGTGGCTATCAATGATAGACTTTTATCAAATGGAATTGACTTTTATATCATCGATACATGGATATCACCTAATTTCTATCATTGATATCACTTATATCGTGGTTATCGATGATAACTTCTATCACTAAAAACATGCTATTAGAGATAACTTTTGTCATTCATTTTTACCATTAAATAATATGCTATCGTTGATAGCTTTTATCATTGATAACATGCTATTAGTGATAACTTTTAAGCATGCCACTTACACTTTAGTTTGAGATTCAACTTTATTAATTAATTCCAGTCAGTTGGCTATTAATGATAGATTTCTATAAGTGGCTAATAACGGTGGAAGAAAATCATAAAAAATTAAGCTATCAATGATAGAAAATATTAGTGGTTATTTCTGATAGACTTCATTAGTAACTATCAATTTTGAAATATTAACACTCAAAGCAATCAATGGCTATTATTGAGAAACTTTTATCATGATCATCAATAATAGACTTCCATCACTAATATCTACCTAAGTTTGATATCTACCTAAGTTTGATATCACCGATACATAAATATGATTGATATCTATCTAAGTCTTATCACTAATATCACTGATAATTGATATTACTGATACACAAATATTTAGTGAATTTTTTTCTAACATTTAAAAATATGAGTGATAATAATTGAATTCTTCAATCAATAGAATTCTTTGAGTGACTAAGTTATAATTATATTAGTGGCTATCACTGATAGATTTATATTATTATATCATAATAATGAATCACTAATTGCTACTAATAGATTCTATTAGTTTTAGACTTTTAGTTTTATCTTGAGTATTTATTAATAATTTAGTATACATTAGTTGCTAAATTAGTATACATTAGTTGATAAAAGTCTATAAGTCATATACTTCTATCGCTGATTGAAGTAATATGTCAGTAATAGAAGCCTATCATTTGATAGACTATAATAGACTTAGTTTATTAGTGATATCATAACCTATCAGTGATAGAAATTTATTACTGATAGATTTCATATTTTTAAGGTCCTATAAAAAGAAAAAAAAAAACTATTGGCCCGTTTGATAACGTTATCATTTCTCATTTTTTAAGAAATCAACTTGTTTAATAACTATTATTGTTTCTTATTTCTAACTTTTAAGAAATGTTTCTAAAAATGGTGCAAATTTGAGGTCTAAAAAGATTAGTTTCTTTCAAATCAATTTCCATTTGTTATTTATATTTAACGTTTCGTTGTAATAATCAAACTTGATGATTTTTAAGTCACTTATGAATTGTACACTTTCAGATCCAAAAAGAAAAAAGAAAATATGAGAAGATTGAGAAGATGGAAACAAAAACTGGAAAAAGAAAAGGGAAGGAAAAAAGAAAAGAAAAAAAGATTGGAAAGATGGAAGAAAAATTGGAAAAAGAGAAGGAAAAAAGAAAGGGAAGAAGAAAATATGAGAAGATGAGGGAGATGGAAACAAAAACTGGAAACAGAAAAAAAAAAAACAAAAAAGAAAAGAAGTCTTGCAAGACAAAGGAGGGGAAAGGTGAAAATCATAAAAATTCAGAAGTTGACATTTGCCATATTTACAAATATTTTAAAGAGGTGCTATATTTTTAGATTTTTCCATTTATTTTGTTATCTATTACATATATCCTAAAAATAACTTAATTTTATCTATCCCTCTAAGCTAACCTTTTTATTTTAATATCTCTTACTTTGCTTTATTTTTCTCATTTTTTCTAGTCTTTTTGTCAAAATGTTTTTCTTTAATAATATGTAGTTTTTTGTCTCTCTAAAAATCTTTATTTTCCTTTTTCAAACTTTTATTTTCCTTTTTCAAACTTTTGTGTCGACCCTCTAAATTTAAGAATCTTAATAACTTTTTTTCTCCAAAATATTTATTTTTTTTCTTTATAAATCTTTTTGTGTTACTCTATTTTATAAATTTACTTACAATTTTATAAAGGAATTCAAAAACTCGATTTTTATATGCTTTACTTAAAAAAAAAAAAATTATTTTAAACTTTATTTTACCTTCAAAGTTTTGTCTGTAACGACCTGCCTAGACAGACCCCTAATCGATCATTACTCAATGCATGCTCAACCATAAAACAACACATTACAAAAAGAATAGTTGAAAGCGGAATTACGTGTAACACTAAGATTTTTGTTTTAAAATGTGTCCTTTATAGAAAATGATAAGCAATCATGGAAGTAGGCAAAAATGGTTCGGGGTACGCCTAAGGATAACATTTTCTTGGAAATGTTCAAAGAAATATAATAATAATAATAAAAAATAAATAAATAAAATATTTAAAACGTACTCCAAAGGTTCAGCCAAAAGATAACCTATCTAAATAAATAGAACAAAACATGTGAAATGCAAAACTACGCTGAAGCCACTGTGGGTCCCATAATGCCTTAAGGATTCTTCTTATCATTCGCCGACGCATCCTTCCCCTTACCTGGAGGCATAAAAAGAAAAGGGTGAGTACAAGATTACTCAGTAAGTAACCTCATTACAGGGGTCTGGCTAAATACTTAACCGATAAGCACAATAATCATGGAACTAGCTCAAGCACACTCTTCGTGCCTCATTTAACTTAGTGCAGGCTAGACCCGCCCTATCGTTGGCAATTGGCATCCACGAACTGGTGACCCTGAAGGGACACGAACTAATGATTCCGAAGAAACAAGAACTGATGTTCTCGAAGGAACACGATTTGGTAATCCCGAAGGAACACAAATTGGTGATCTCAAAAAACACAGACTGGTGAACATGCTGCCAATGTAGGGGGAAAATGTCATGCATTTAGGGGTAAGCTACACAGAGAGTCTCCTATCATAATGTCATGGTATTTATCATATAATCATAGTCATGCCAGTAATGCATAGCAAGCAAAGTACATAAGGGTCTCGCATCAGGTTTCACAACACTTCTCATGCAACTTATTCATGCTCAGTAATACATAACAGGTAAGGTACATAGAAGGTTCCACATCATAGTTTCACAACATTTCTCATGCAAACATAGTCATACTCAGTATTAGTCAAACTATTGGGGCACTCATAGTATATCCAAGATAACAATCAACTCTTGGGTGGCCCAAAACAACTTACTAACCAAAACGTCGGGCCTACAGACAATTCCAGTAGTAAAGTTACTTAACTTGGAATTAGATCTTATTAGCTATCCAAGCTGCCAATTTCCACAAAAATCTTGGGTTAAAGCCTAATACATAAATCTCAATCCTAAGTTAAACCTTGACTTAACTTAAATTCATAAATACAACTAGATTAAATCTCACCTTCTAAAACGAGGTAACTTTAAGACACCAAGCTTAGCCCACTCTCTTTTGACTCTAAGACCCCTCCAAAACCGACGGTTCCAAACTTCAACTGAGGCACACCAAATGATAACCCAAAATTCAGTTAGTAAACAAGATTCAACAAGAACCCAAAAAGGAGAAGCTCACTGCCTTACCTGGACAAATTGACGACAAAGACGTCCCTTGACAGTGGCGACGACGGCGGAATTTGCGACAGAACAGGGTGCACGATGAAGTAGCGCGCGACTGGTGCAAACAGAGCCCGGCAGCCCGATCTGGTGCAGCGAGCGGCGGCGTTGGATCGAGGACGAGAGCCTGTCGAGAGAGAGAGAGAGAGAGTCTGCCGAGAGAGAGANTAAATCCCCTCTTCACCAACCCAACTCCCTACAAAAATTCCTTGACTTTTGTTTAACCATTTCCACTTATCATTCAAAGCAAATTTAGACTAAATCATTTTAAATAATTAACCCAACATACTTGGAAATTTGGGGTGTCACATTGTCTCTCTAAAATTTTTATTATTTTCTCTAAATTTTGATAGTGTAAAATCATTTTTTAAAATGGTAACCAAACATGTGCTTTTTTTATACATGCATCTAACTCCATAAGTGAAAGAATACACCCAGTTCGACATGTAACGATCTCCACTAAACAATCGTAACGTATTGGTATCAAATGTATCTATTAGAAGGATTGAAAAATCGTGGAAAATCAGGGATATATTGCCGATATATCGGCAAAATGACATATCTAATAGAGATTTGGGAGGTAAGTTCTTTTTTCACGAAATTTTGCTATCGGCAATATATCGTCAATATATCATTTAATGGAAATGTCACCAAAATATCGTAGGATTTGTGGAAATGTCGCGAAATATCGCGGATATTTAGTCAAGTTATCGTGGATATTTTTTAAAAAATTTTGTGGATATACCTTCAGATGAAGTTATTTTTCCTTTAAAAAAAAAAAACATTTCACCTAACCAATCAATAATTCAAATTGTTTTTCAATTTTTCTCATATATGTTATCAATTTATCAACTTTTTCCATTGATATATGTTATCAGCCCTTTCCAATGTAAAATATTTCTCAATTTTTAATCCACGAACTTATATTTTCAAAGAAATTGAATTAAAAAAAAAACATATATTAAGTCTTGACTTCATTCAAACTTCTTTATTAAATTTTTACTTATTTTTATTAAATTTTTACTTATTTCATTTCAAAATTTGAATGATTTGAATGATGTGAGTTTTCCTTCCTCACTCTCCAAAATTTCATTTTCAAGAAAAATAATTAAAAAAAAACATATATTAGTGTTTAACCTCATTCAAGAACAATGAGAAAACGGCTGAACACACTTTGATGCAGTACCATTTTTCTACCTCATTTTGGTCATCTCTTAATGATGTTGCCTCACAATTTCTGCCAACTTCCTTGGAAGAGATATTATATGTTATCACACATATCAAGCAGAACACGAAGAAAAAAAAATCCTTTAGTGCAATCTGATTGGAGCTTGTATTTGGTGTATTTGACTGGAATGCAATGACCGAATACTAAAATAAGACCAACACTCTTGGTAGACTTTTTTAGGATGTCATCTTCCTGGCTGCTAACTGGTGTACCAAATCAAATCTTTTTTGTAGTCATGATGCCTCTTGTATATCTCTCAATTGGAAGGCTTTCCTTTAGCCTCCTTTTTATCTTCTTCTTTATTGAACTATGGGCTTGCCCTTCTCTGTACCTTTTATCTACATGAATGATTATCTTTTGGACTAGAGCATGATGAGGGCGCTATAGAGGTGTCAACCTAGTTGAGATGTCGTGGTGTGCTCACTGAACCCAAACCTCTAAATTTTTTTTTTAAAAAAAAAATGTTTAACCTCATTCAAACATTCAAACATATAGTAGCGTTTAACCTCTTTCAAACATTTTTTATTAAATAATGGTGATGATGATCATCATCATGATGGTAGTAACAAGGGAGAGTTACATACCATCGACATTAATTGCACCTATTAGCTTTAATGGACATCTATACTAAGAAGAATTGTGTTTCATCTAGATAAAGTTTAAAATATAAATTTATATTAAAAAAATAATAATAATAAGGGGCAAAATAAGGAGATATAGATTCTTTTCTGTCGTAGCACCTTTATAGATTATGTAGTTTTTTTCTCTTTTTGAAAATTAGTATTTTAGATTTATTTGTTAGATCTTTAAATGGTACCATATCGATTATTTGTCCCGAAGCTTATGGGAGTGGGAAGAAAGTACATATGCACATATTTCTCCAATTGACTATATTAGATTTCCCATGTGATGTGAACAGAATCTTGTTGTCAGAATATTAATTGCGATATGCCCCCATAAAATGGCTGCTTTTTTTTTTCTAATAAATAAATAGGTTTCTTCATTGACCAACAAATAATAATTTCCTGAAAACGAATATCAATTTCACCTATAAATATTTATTTATTTGTTTGTTTTTAACAGTATGAGAGTTGGAGGTCAAGTTTCAGACTTTAAAGTTGATACAACAAATTTATGTTAGTTGAATTATGTTCCTCTTTGCTATATTTGTCTAATTGTAAAAGATTTTTGCTATAAAATTCTAGCTGTACTTCAAACATACATGATTGCATCTATAATCTTATCATAAAATTCGAAAAAGTGTTGCAATGTTTTCTCTTTAATAAATTTACGTATTAAAAATCATTCAAAAAAATTATTTTCTTATGTTTTCAATGACTTATATATAAAACATATATGTATGGAACTAAAA
>QLSR01000069.1:2349654-2381488 GCA_031780015.1 Citrullus colocynthis | reverse complement strand
TCGGGGTCACCAGAGGTTGTGTTCCTTCGGGTTCACCAGAGGTTTGTGGTCTTTCGGGATCACCAGAGGTTTGTGTTCCTTCGGGATCACCAGAGGTTGAGTTCCTTCGGGGCTCCAGAGGTTAGTGGACATCCAAAACCAACTGTAGGGCGAGTATAACCAGTTCCCTATAAAAGTATGTTAGATGCGCATGTCTTATTGTTGTTGCACTTAAAGGACTTGAGTGCTTAGCTCGGCCCCGGTAGTGGGGTCACTTACTGAGTAATAAAATTACTCATTCTTTCATCTTATTTTTTTTCAGGTAAGGGAAAGAACGTGCCGGCGAATGACAAGAGGATACCTTGATGACATCACGGGACCCGGTGTAGCTTCCGCATAGCACTGCATGTTTTTTTTATATGAGTTTTGTTCAGTTGTTAAATTCTGTTTTGAGGCTTGTCCTTTTGTTTTGTATTTGGATTCCTGTCCGTGAAATATTACTGACTTTATCAGGGGTACCCCGATCCAAAATTCTTTTTTTTATGGTTATTCATTGTTTTCTTTGGTTAAATAAACAGAAATTTCCATGAGTAGCATTGTTTCTTTCTTACTACTCAGCATCGTGTCTTTTCTTGAAATTTGCATGCATTGTGTAATGGTCTGATTAGGATGTATTAGTCGGGTCGTTACAGTTATTCATTTGATCTTTTCCTTGTACTTAATTATTTCTCTTATGATAAATTAGTGTGCGTCCACCTCCAGCCTCATTCCTTTAGGCTTACTTCTCAACCTTCTTACCTATCCAATTCTTCAACAAAATCTTCCTTGATGGAAGTCATGCGTTTACCTTAAATTATAATAGCATCTTTCCTCGATTCCACCTTATGCGTTTTATCCTTCCAGCGCATTATTACTCAACTTTAGTCCTCTTACTCATACGTCCCACTTAAGCCAAGCTTACACCTCCTTCCTTAATTAGCTCTTATGCGTTTCACTTCTTTCCCTTCAAATTCTCGGGTTACTTCCTATGCGTTCACCTTTTTCCCCTGAGCTCTTAGGTTATTTTACCATACTTCAACGCTTGCCCATTTTTTTCCACAATGGTTACTTTCATCATGTGTTTCCTTAGTCTTGACCATGCGTTCAACATGGTCTCTTACTAGATATGCGTCCAACTTAATTTAGCTCCCAGCTATACTTTTTAACTCTTTCCATCATTTGGTGAGATTTCTTTTCCTTTCCTTTCCTTAGATCATACTTCCAAGCTTAAAGACATAGTTGGTTCTTCTAATCTGATTATTCTACTTGGAAGAATTCTTAACTCCAAGAATTACTTTAATTCCAAGATCCAGAAATCACTCAACGCAACCTTCCAATCCGTTCCTTTTAATCTACCGCTTATACTTACCCAATACTTAAAGCACAAACCTCTTCAAGTTCAACGCATACTCATTCCTAGTTTTAGCAATATTTCTCAGCCAACTCCACAACCTTGTGATCCAATACCACCTCTCTTGTCTTCTTTTCTTTTTAAGCTTTTAACTGCATAGGTTCAAGAAATAGGGTGTACATAAGCATATCTAAGTATACCTAAAAACTTTGGGTTTGAGAAACCATCTTTCGATGTTTTGATGCCACATTAATCTTATCTCTAAGGCGCATGGTAAGTTTGCGTTGGCGAAAGATGAACCACATCTCTGAAACTCATCTAGTCTTGATAAATGCTAAAGATTAACCATCTATTCTCTCGAGCTAGACAGTCGTGCTTGTTAAATTTGTTTGTCAGACAAAGCTATGCAAGCTAATGATATACATTAATCAAGATGTAAACATATTTAATATTACTTAAGAAAAACTAGTTTCTAACGTCTACTCATTCTATCATACAAGTAACATGGTGTAAAGTATTTAATATATGAATGAATGGAAGATAATCGTCAATCAAACTTATATTGAGTAAATAAATCATTCTCTCGAATGTCATTAACAGAGTATAAATAAGAAGGAAGGAAAAAAAGAAAGAACAGAAATGGAGGACGTCAAGCTGCTACTGGCAATGTCTTGCTTCATGGAGGCTTGAGATGGTTGCTATCTGATACATAAATGGCATAGGGTGAAGGTTTTCATTCACTGAGAGATGACTCTGTAAATTCTCAGAATCCTTCTCACAGAAGATCTTCAAATAGAGGTTGGTTATAGTGAGGGAGAATTTGTGTAGAGTTTTTCGCTTCTTGAACTCCTTTCTTTCTACTTGAATTGAGAAGCTTTGGGTTATTTATAGGTGTCGAAAAGGTGAACTCATGATGACCTGACACCTTTGCATTAAATTTCATGCCTTGCTGCGCAGACTTTTCACATCGTCAACCCATTAGTTCTGCCATGATCTGATAACGTGTAATCCTTTTGCATATTGACATGACAGTTATTGCCCAGACGTCTGTATCTGCTTTTTCTTCTCAACGCTCGGTCTTGACGCCTGGGTTTTCACTTCTTTTGTTCTTGCAGCAGCTTCCTCTCTAGCACTTGGGTTATTTGTGCTTCTTTTCTACTTAATCCTGCGTTAAAAACAGAAAAGTACATATTTTCTTAAGTATATTCTTTTGTAAATGGTGTCAACGCACATGGTAATACATATTACACAATTCAACTGCCAAAATCATTCGTTTAACCCTAAAGTTACTCTAATTAATTCAAATAGTGACTATAATAACTTGTAGAATTAATTCAAATAGTGACTATAATAACTTGTATTTCTACAAGTTATTAAAAAGCATGACCACTGAAAATATGTGTTTATGAGACATATGTTATTGAGACACTAAACATGAACATCTAATTTACACATATTTTTAATATTTATAATACAGCTATCTTTTTAAGAATTGTTGTACTAATTCAAGCATCATGTTGATTGTTGTTTTTGCAAGCATTGTTATTTTTATTAAACAGTATAAATTGTTTTATTTTTAAGAATAAAGATTATGGTGTTTTTTATTTGTACCTTTTAAAATCCATTTTTTATTATATTTGACCTTTAATTAATTAGTGAAATATATGTGTAGCATTTTTCTTATAGTCGAGGGAATGATTATAATAATGCAATGTTCACCTGTATGAGTTTGTTCTTTACATTACAGGAATTAATACTACAAAAAATAGTTTGCTATTCTTTTTAAGAAAATATAATTTTAAAAAACTAGAGATTTTTACCCAAAAGAAAACTTTTGTACACCATGTATCTCATAAATGTTATAGATTTTGGACTAATTTAATATTTTCACCATTATTTTAAAATTTTAAATGATTTGATTCTGTTTTATGGACTCTTTTTAAATATAACAAAAGAAACCAAAATATTTACAAATATAGCAAAATTTCGCTGTCTATTAGCGATAGACTACTATTTGTGTCACGATAGACACAAATAGTAGTCTATCGTGATCTATCATAGATAGATTGTGTATTTTGCTATTAGTTGTAGATATTTTCAGCAATCTTGCCATTTAAGATGATTTTCCTTTTATTTTTTCATTAACATCATTTTCGAATTATGACTTTGTTTTTTGTCATTTTATCAATTTTAGTTGATAATCATTTGATGCAGGATATTTCAAATTAATGTTTCTTTAGTTTTAGGAGATTTTGTTTATTTCCTTCCATATTCCTAGTGAAAATCGATCATGTGTCCATTAAGATCTCAAGTATATGTTAAATATACTGGTAATATACTAAAATGTAAATATGCATCGCATATATCATGATTTATTTTTTAGTGTGTTTACAAATATAATGTAAATATACATCAAACATATTATTCTTTATATACGACTTTATACATTGTACAAATTGTCTTGTGCATGTTGTAGAAAATTCAAATATATGACAAATGTATTATGCTATATATCAAATATACTTTATTTTCTCATTTGAAACTTCTTGCAATTCTTGTTTTCGTTTATGAGGGGAACAATCTTTGAATTTTTGGAGAAACTTTCTCGTACTTGTGTAGGCCTTTAGAAAAAGACAATTGTGGAAAGTTTATAACCGGGAGAAACTTCCTTATAAACGTCTTTTGGTATTAATACTCTTCTTTTTTTTTATCCAAATTGTAAAAATGTTGAAAAAGTGAATTAAGTCAAACTTTTATGCAATATAGAAATAGCCGATTAGACTATTTATGTAAAAAAGAGGAAAATTTAGATAATGGTATAGTTGGGCCTATTTATTTAACTTATATTTCTCAAAAGCCCAAAAACCATTATTCAATGATTTTTTATTTTATTTTTTCTTTAAAAACTAAAAACCAGAAACAATTATCAAACAAAAGTTTTCTGTTTCCTAAAAAACCAGTCTTAAAATTCTAACTATTTTTTTAAAGGAAGTTTCATCAATTAAAAAAAAAATGTCCTCGAGAGAGAGAAAAGAAGAAGAGAAGGAAAAAGAAAAAACTCAAACCAAAAATCAATTGAATTGAATTAGTTACTTTTTTTTTTTTTTTTTAGTTTTGGAAAAAAAATTATTTAGTTTTAATTTATTTGAACAACATAATTGGTTCAATTTCACAAAGTATAAAATTGAAAATAGTCCGTCAGTGTGGTTTGCATTTATTTTATCAATTTAAAAAAAAAAAAAAGAAAAAGAAACAAACAATTAAGTTAAATTTTATTTTATTTTTGAAAAAAACAAAACATTGAAATAGTTACAAAGCCAACAAGACCAACCAAACTACACAAACAAATAGGGAATTAAACTAAGTTGGATTAAGCAAAAGAAGCTTAATTATTACATCCATACATTTAAATGGTAGATCAGGATATTACTCTTTTCTAAATTTAACATTTTCATTTCTTAAAATACAAAAACTAATTATCAATCATCAACAAATATATGTTAACTGTTTCATTTCTTAAAATAAAATAAAAAATTAATTATTTAACTATCTTATATAAAATGTAATGTGTTAATTTTTTTCAATAGAAATCCTCAACAAATACCGATATCAACTAATATTTCTGAAAAAATTATAAACACAAGTATTCTAAAAAAAATACTTAAATTAATATAAATATCTTATCTTTCTTTAAATGAGTTAAAATGTTTATTTTTTGTATTATATTTACATAGTGGATTTTGTTGTTTATTATTATTTTTTCATATTTCATTAATTTTTTACAACATAATAAAAAGAGCGATTATTCATCTTTTATGTCGATGACGAATCCATAAAAATGTTGAAATATCAACATATTAATAGAAATTTAAGAGCATGTTTATATTTTATATTTTTTTGAAAAAAAAAAATCGTTAGAAAGACCTAATAATGTTTGGTAATGGGTGCAGCTGTGCAGGTGCAACCAATTGTAAGATAGGATTTTCTTTTTTCATATAATTAAATCAAAACAACTCTATACATTTAAATATAAATAATTAACGTAAGGAATAGGGTTAAATTAATTATTGTATATTATAAAGTTTTCATAAGATATGATTTGGCTTTGAGATCTTTTGGGAATATTTACCAATAATTTATACAAAGATTGGATCAACTTGTCACTTTTTTAATACATAAAAATGGGTTTTTTTTTTTAATTATATTTTTACTTTTATAATAAGGTTTTGAGATTTGGATATATAATGGAATAATCATTCACGACCCTAAAGTGAGGTGTCAAAATATATATTTATCCTTCTTCCATTTTCCAAAGCTTGGCGTATCTTTTCTCTTCTCTCTTTGTTTAATTAGATGCATTTAATTTGGCATAAACTTCAAATTTTGAAAGGACTTTAAAGGAATCTTTGGAGTTGTCAAACCCCTCAAACCTAAACCCCAAATTTTGAGACATGTTATTCAAACTCATTTAATGCACTATATATCACTAAATCAAAAATCACCCGTTTTAATTAATTGATATCTTTAAATATTCTCTATAAATATTCATAAAATATAAAAATACATCTTTAAATTAAAAGAAATTGTCCTAAATGACAAATTGCTAAAAATATTTATAATTAATAGCAAAATACAGTATATCTGTGATCGACCGCAATAAACTACTGTCTGTGTCGATACAGATAGTAGTCTATCTGCGATCTACTGCAGAAAGACAGTGAAATTTTACTATATTTATAAATATTTTGGTTTCTTTTGCTATATTTGAAAAGAATCCTTTAATTAATTATGAATAAGATATAATATCATTTTGGTTTCCTTACTGTGAAGGTATTCAATTTTAGTCTCCATACTTTCAATTAATTTTAAAATTAGTCTCTACTACTATTTATTGTTGATTTTTTTTAAAAAAAAAAAATTGCTATCTATTAACATACATTTTAAAAATATATTATTATTGTATTTACTTGAAATTTTTTATTGTTATTAATATTTTCGCATAATTTGCATGTGTTAATATATATATTCGCTATATGATGGTTAACCATTAACCATACTTTAAACCAACCTTTGTTTTTACCCTTTAAACCAAACTTTGTTTTGTTTGTTCATTTAGTTTTTTATTCTTTTTTGCCATATATTGGTTTAAGGGTAAAAACGTTAAACCTTATCATTTTTAAATTAAATCTAATATAAATTTGTTAATATAATAATTGAGAGGCTTTTTAATATTATAGAGATTAAAGAATTTATCTATATTTCAGTTGAGTTGTGTTCATTGTGTCTTAAACATTAAAAGATTGAAGCTACTAAGCTTCAATAGATGAAAAAAGAGAGAATATAGGTCGTAATTCAATATTCTTACAACAATCTATATATAATTTTTATTTATATTTTTATTTACTTTTTAAGATAATGAAAAGAATATTTTAGTAATTTTTATTTATTATACTTCATTAAAAGAAAGGAAAAAAAGAGATAAATTGCATGTGAGAAACTATTTTATTATTTCTTGTTCTGTTTTTTTTTTTTTTTCCCCTTAACGTTAAAAGTTAAAAATATTGCAAAAATTAAATACCAAAAATTATTACATTAATTTTTTCTTTTTATAAGTCAATGATAAACTAGCAGTTTCCCTTCTTAAAAGTGAACCAAGAAATATGGAGCAAAATAGGGGGAAAAAAAGATCAAATATCTTTTAGGATTTAAACCAAACATCATATATATTCTAAAATTTAGAAATTAAAGTGATAATAATATTTTGAGCAATTAATTAGTTTTTATTAGTTGATGTAGTTGGCTCAACAAGCTATATATATATATATAGCTGGCTAGATATTGCATAAGTAGATTAGTTGTGCCTTTATAAGGTTTTGATATGGTTGACATAACCTTAGAAATTAATAATTAATTTAGTTTCTCAGGTCAACTAGTATTTATTGATATTTGATTTTTGTTCACTATTTTTCCTTCTTAGATCTTATT
This sequence comes from Citrullus colocynthis, assembly GCA_031780015.1. Classification (NCBI taxonomy): domain Eukaryota; kingdom Viridiplantae; phylum Streptophyta; class Magnoliopsida; order Cucurbitales; family Cucurbitaceae; genus Citrullus; species Citrullus colocynthis. Next base: position 2,374,134 of record QLSR01000069.1, on the reverse strand, counting down.
ATTAAGTTTAATAATTTTAAAAACAGTCAATACAAATGTCAACCACTAGTTTATTTTGTAAAATATATAACAAGTTATATTTAAAAATTATGAATTGACTTTATATATCATCTTTTCTTCAATTGAGTTTCACTTTAATTACAATACGAGTATCGAATAGAGGTTCACATGCAAAAGTCTCTTAAACTATTTTGTTTTTATGCGGACATTTACAGACTCATTTAATAAACTGTTCTTATTTTTTCATTTTAACCCTTCCGAAAAAATATATTCATGTGGTGTGAACTTTATTCTAAAATCCTAACAATAGTGAAAACATGTGGCCAAATAACCATAGTCAAAACAAGTTAAATATCCAAAAACAATATTGTTATTAAAAAGATATAGTTCTAAACAACCCATATCAATACAAACAAAACCAACTCAAAGTTACAATAACTCAATTCTCTATAAGCAATCCATCCGATTTGTAATAATTTGACCAACATACAAAAATATATAAAGAACAAGTTTTTTTTTTTTAATTACATTTCAAAATTTAAATTTAATTAAAACCACCTTTATCTTTGAGAAATAGTTCAAAGATTTTTTTTTTTCAAAAGTGAAATTACCTAGGTCAAATAATTATTTATTGTCATCTACAAAGAAAATTTGGATCGAGATTGTATTATATTATGAAGATAGGCAAATCGAAAGATATCAAACTTTATAAAGAGAATTAGCTTGAAAATATTTTGAGTGATGCCTTCTAATTACAACTTGAAGTCTTTTATAGACTCCGCAATTCAAATGAGAATTGAATATGGAAAATTAAAGGATAAGAAGAATCTTTCAAAGGTATTTTAATAGTGTATGAAATTTTTTTAGGAATTAAATTACTACTCTATGTACGTAAATTTTAGAAACCAACAAATTCGAAAATGTTTGTTAGTTTTACCAAACACTAAAACAGTTAAATTTCTACGTAGTCAATCACTTTAAATTTCTACAAAATCAATTCCAAATGTACTCTTACTGTAGTTTGACGAGCATACATCAAAAGCATATAGACGACGGGTAACTTTGGGTGTTATATTTCAAAATTGAAAGGGAGGTTAACAATGAAAACTTATAAAGTTGAGAGAGAGAGAGAGAGAGAGAGAAAGGAAGTAGAGAGAAAGAGAGGGGACCATGGTATCAAAGAGAAAGCCCTAAGACAGGGAAAAATTGGGACCATATATGTTTGCTAAAAAGCCAATGCCAATCAGTACTATGCCTTTCAAATTGTCTATGGCAAACCCCATGTGGTTGGGTTAACATTTGCCTCTTCTCTTTCTCTCTCTCCCCACTAAAGTTTTCAATTTTCATTTTTTTTTTTTTTCAATAACCTCACTTACACTACATCATAACAAACCCAAGCTTTTTTCACTTAAAAAAAAAAAATAAAAGGCCAAAATCATCTCTTTCAAAGAGAATAAATCAATATCCTGTAAGGGTTTGGGAGAGAGCCTCTAATCTCTATACTTTTTGTCTGGTAAATTTTGTATTTGTTTTTCTCTTTTTACCATTTTTTTCCACTCTTAATCATAACCAAGACACGACGAAAAATCATAATTCGTGATGATTTCAGAAAAATATTATGGGTGTGTTTCTTAACTGACTCTCTCAATGCATGCTTCAAGATCGAAGAAGCATTTTTTAAAATAGACCTTGTGTAGATTGATTCATGACATATATTTGAGTGGTTCACTTAATTATTTACTTATTACTTTATTATATTTTAGTTTTAACTATTTCTTTTCCATTTTTCAAAATTTGCTATAATGTTAAGAATGTTCTTTACATATATATCTTAGAAATGAAAGAAAATATGAGTAGTTTAAGAATCTCTTTGCTTTAAAATCAGCTTCTTTATTCTCTTTTTCTTATATTCAACAGTGAACGATAAATATATATATATATATATAGTTTAGAAAAAAGGGAGGAAAAAATTGTTCATCCAAAAAACTATATAATTAACTCTTTTTATTTCGCCTTTAAACTTTATGTTAAAACTAGAAATAATTGAAGTATATTTAGAAATTTAACCCCACACGTTTTTATTGAAACTAATAATAGGTAATCCACAGTACAAAAAAAATGTATTCATAACATACCACGTGTTTTTATTGAAAATTAATGACAGATAACCACCAAAATGAATTTTGTAAACTAAATTAAGGAATTAACTTTAAAAAATAGTTGAAGTTAAATAAAAATGAATGTGTATATATATGTTAGTTGTGATATGGATGAGTTTCTTTGACACCCAAATGTTATAGGATAAGACGAGTTGTCTTGTGAGATTAGTTGAGGTGCACGTAAATTGGTCCAAATACTCACGGATATTTAAAAAAAAAAAAAATAGATGAATTGGGGGAAAATGAAGGAAAAACATTAGTAGGGACAAATGTGATGATGAAAAAATGAAAGTAGAACATGCAAAGGTTCCTAAGTGGTGGACAAAACCTGTTAGAATCTTACCATTGCAGAGTGATGATCTTGGGATCTTGTCCAAGATTTCAAAGTACTTTCCTCTATCAATGCCCCAACCATATAATTATAAACAAACTTCCCCTTTCTTTTTAATTTTCTTTTCCTCGTATTTTTTCTATCTTACTACCTATTTAATCTCCCCTCTCTATATTTACTCTTTTTATGTATTGGTTTTAGTTCCCTTCATTCTTTTTCAATGGTTTTATATCCGTTATGTTGGATGAATATCTAAGTCCCATTTGATAACTATATTTCGTTTTGTATGATTATGCTTTCTTTTCTTCTTTTTTCATATTTACTCATTTGGTTTTAGCTTTTAGCTTTTGAAAACTATGTTTCTGTTTTTTTTATAATTTATTTATCATAGTTTTCATTTTTTTAATCAATCTGTTTAAAATGTTGATATGGACGAAAATTGCAGAACTCTGAATTTTACGAAATTGTTGATGGAGATATTGATTAGATGTTAATGTCGATTGATATTTAAGTTCTTGAAATTATTGAATTTAAATCAATGAATAATATTTGACACCTTTTAAACTAGCTAGTTGAAATGTTTATTATTTATATTATATTCGTATTAGTGTGACATTTTATTACTTATTTTCCTATGTTTCATGAATTTATTTACGAAATAATGAAAATGTTGATTCAACCATCATGTTGATGTGGAATTTATGGAAATGCGAAATATAGATGAAAATGTCAACATGTCAATGAAAATTGGGTACCAGTTCCTAGTTAAAGATTTGAATTCTTAGCCAAATTCTAAATAATAATAATAATAATAAACTAAAAACAATTTTTTTTTTTTTTTTTGTTTCAAAAGTTTGGCTTAGTTTTTAAAAATGCTTCAAGTGATAACAAAACAAAGAAATCAGAAGTAGTATTTATAAACTTAATTTTCAACAACAAGAAATTAAATGGTTATCAAATGAAGCCTTAACTTTTTTTTTTAAATATAATTTTATAAATGTATAGGATTTAAATTTGGTAGAATTTTAAGACTTCTTTAATAAAATGACGATATTGATGTATAATTCTAAAAAAGTTACAAAAATTAAAAAATTAAAATTAGTAAATAAAATTCTGAGTTCTTTAAAGTAAGCGGGTAACTTAAGTTAGTTGTATATGTGTTCTTTTGTTGCATAAATGTGGTTAAGTTTATGTATACTTTAACAAGAAATTTAGATTAATTTATTTTTTTTAGTCCCTACAATATATGTGTGTGTTTTTTTAAAAAAAAAATATATGTAGAAGAAAAAAAGGAAAAACCAAAAGAACAAAACTAAACAACAAGGGATAGTTATATCTCAAGTTAAATGGTCGTGAAGTTGTATTGACGGGCATGAGTACCAAGCTAGCTACAAAGTTGCACTTCATTGACAAAAAGGAAACCTTGCATCTATTGCGACAATGAAGGTCACAGATGAAATAAACGAATGTCTAGGGTTCGTTTTACATAGATCTCTAACGACTCTACCACTAATTCTATTGAATTGATATTTTCATGGTACACCAATTTTGTTGTTGTAAATCTAAGTATAACTGTTAGTAGATATATAAAACATCAATTACCATCTCAAATGTTGATTGCTCAATCTTTCACCTCTACAATTGTTGAACTAAAAAATCAGTGGTTTAGAGATCACGTAGTACAATGTGGCAACTAAAACATGTCAAATTATAAATTATCAAGAAAGTTTAGACTAAAATTTCATTTTAACAAAAGAAATACCTTGAAAAATAAGAAAATAAAATTGATTTTATTTATTTATTTTTCTTTAGAGAGAGGGGGAAACAAAGGTTAAGGGGCATGGTGGTCCATGGAGGGGAGCAGCAGGAGATCAGCCATCACGTTCGCAAAAATGCAATAGAATCGGGGGGGTGTGGGGCCCGAGGAGAGACCTTTTTTTATTTTATTCGTTTTTTAAATTTAATAAATAAATAAATATTATATTAAAATATTATTTTAATCTCTATACTCCAAAATTTATTTAGTTTTGACTCTCCTACTTTAGTGTCAACTGTAAGTTTATTGTTGAATTTTTATATAAAAAAATGTTATTTATTAATATTTTTACTATCAATTTTCAAAACAGATCCACATATTATATTTTCTTCTATGAAAGTTATAATTATTATTTAACGTTCGATAAACATTAACTTTGAGAGACTAAATTTAAGATGTTTTTAATGAATATCGACTGAAATTAGACAATTAAATATATAGGGACCAAAATGGTATTTCAACCTAAATATTTATATAAAATAAATTTAAAAATAGGGAAGACTTCCTTTTTAGTCCCCAAGTTTTGAAGAATATATGTTTTTGATCCCTGAGTTTTCAAAATATATATTTTTAGTCCCTAAGTTTTTCAAAATAAGTGCATTTGGTCTCTAAATTTTCAATATAGCCCTTAAAATTTTAAGAATTGATTTAAAAAATCATTCAACTTAGTTTTATTTTCATTTTATATAATTATATCAAATTTTGAATTACAAGAATATGTCCCAAAAAAAAAAAATTTAAGAGAGAAGAGATAATTTTAAGAAAAATAATTTTTTAATTAAAAAAAACAAAATATTACTATAGAGACCTTGTAAACTTATTTTAAAAACTTTGAGACTAAAAATGTAAATTTCGAAAACGGAAGAAATACACAAACTAATCATAGAAATTCAAAGACTAAAAAAATGTATATTTTAAAAGATTAGAACTTAAATATGTATTCTCTAAAACTCGGGGGATTAAAACATAATTTGTAAAAATGTTTGAAACTTGAAAGTGAAATCGGGTGTGACAGGGTGTAGAGTAAGAAATAAGAGGGGTGAGGAGAAGAGAGGGAGTGTCTGTCGGGGAATCTTTTCAATTAAATATAAAAACAAATGGCTAACCATTGCCCTTTCTTTTCCCCATAATTCTTTGTGCCCACTAACTTTCTTCTCCGGCCTCACTCTCTACCCCCAAAACCCTTTTTTTCTTGCACAATTAACTATTTTCGTAACCGGCACAAGTATTCTCGTAGTATTTACATTCTTCGTAAATGATTCTTTAATGTTATTGGACTCCATCATTTTTACAATAATATTACGATAGTTGACACAGTAAATGAGAGCACCGTATAATATCCTTATATATTATTGTAGTACTATAGATTTTTTCCACCGAAAGGTCTATGGAGTAATTAAGACAAAGTGATTTCTAGTTTAATTATAATTGTTTGTTGTGTTATGGGAAGATTATATATTCATGTTTTTTTTCAATATTTATTAAGTTTTAGGAAAATTTTTGGAAATAAAAAATTAATTTTAGGGTTTTTTTTTTAAAAAAAATAATATTGTTTGTTGGCTGCAACTTGTTTTTTTTGTTTCACCAATTTTTTAAATGGCTCTTTTTTTTTAGAAAGAAAATCGAGAGTGAAATTTGGTTCTTGAATTTTATTTTAAACAAATTGGAAATTGGCTAATATTTCAACTACGGTTATGAAAAATTAATATCTATATCTATAGTTGCGTAGGCGAACATGTTTGTTTGTTGTTGGTTTTCTTACTCCTTTTTTCTTCCATTGGAAATTACTTTAGAACCAAATCAACCGCCCTAATTAATTCATAATAATGTGTTTTCCTAATAAATTTGTATGGAATACTATTTTTTTCTCTTTTTAAATATAACAAAATAAACCAAATTATTTATAAATATAACAAATTTTTACTATCTACCTGCAATAGACCAAGATAAATCATGATAGACTATTATATGTATCACGTGACACAGTAGTCCATCGTGATCTATTACAAATAAACTGTGTATTTTGCTATTAGTTATAAATATTTTCAGCAATTTTATTATTTAAGATAATTTCTTTTTTTTCCTCATAATCTACTTTTAAAATGTATTTGTTAAAAAAAATAGTTCTAGTCGAATTTTAAAAATTTGAAAATTAATACTTTTTAAAATACTTTATTATTTTTAAAACTTGGCAAAGACTTTCTATATTATTTTGTGGAGAATGAAATGAATTTTTCTTGAAAATTTTAAATCATTCGTTTGATTGTAAATTACAAAATTATAATGATATTTATTACTAACAATACTTTAAAAGGATTTTTCTCCGTTATCCTTAAAAATATATATATATATAATAGATATATATTTCTTATAAAAAAATATATCATTATCCAATTGAATTGAATATAAGAATACATTTAAAAGTTAAAAGTACCGTTTGTCTTGGAAAAATTGAAGAAAGTGATGGACTCCTAACACTTTGGTTTCAAGTTGTCCCATTTAGAAACACTTTAAACTTAGTGTGCTAACTCTAATTAAATTTCTTTTGTATTTTCTAATTTGAGAGTGAGAAAAAGGTGTGAGTAGTCAAAAATTTTGAGAGGGTATTATCATAATTATGATCGGAAGAGAGAATTGTTCTATGTGATTGTAACAATTTTTACATAGTGGATTTTTTTCGGGTGAGCTGTAGTTTTTCTTCGAGTTTTGGAATTTTTCACGTAAATTCTTGTATTTCTAGTTTTATTGCTTTCTCTTTAATTTCCCTATTATTTTTTTACTTATTATTGTGGTAGAAATTGGAGGTTTTCTCCATCAATAATTATACATGTAAACTTTTAATTTTAGAAATTAAACCCTCAAAATTATATAAATGTTAAAATTGGGTCAAACTAGACTTTCAAAATTACATAATTGTATAAATTGTAACGTTTGTATAAGTTTAAGAGTTCAATTTTTAATTATTTGTAGGTCCAATTTCAACAATTATTGTAAGTTTGAGGGTCTAATTTTAACACTTGTAGAATTTATGAGCCCAATTTTTACAATTTTAAGGTTGAGGTTAATTGCAACTACAAACATATTTCTAGGTGGTTTTTGCAATTTCCTTTAAAAAATATGAGTAAATTTCTAAAGCTTTGACTTTTTCTAATGGACCCTACTATTTAAAATTCTATAGTAGGTCTTTGAACTTTCAATTTTTATCTAATTGGTCATTAATTTATTTGGGAAAACTTTTGCGCATGGTTGATTTTTATTCCTAAATTATTTTCAAAACATCTATTTTTAGTCACTATTTTTTTTAATATGCCATTAAAGTATTATAAATTATTGAGATTTGTGGTAATTTGAAAACATATTCAAGAGTCATTTGTTTTTTTAAATTAAGATAGTCTAAATATAAGATGTTTGAAATTTTAGATACCTGAAAATACAAGTATTTGTTTTCTTTCTATAACCATGTTTATTTTTTAGAAATATTTGTAAAGATATCCGAGAAATATTTAGATAGTCATATTTTTTATTTCTCATATTTATAAGGATGTTCGAAAATATTTCGATAGCCACATTTGTTTCGCATAGTTTTTGAATGGAAATATCTTGAAATTGATGAATACTTTTTTATTTTCAGATATTTTATTGTTACGAATTTCATTTACATCAATTCTACATATTTTTAAAAGCAACTTAATTTATGTTGTTTTGATGGTTTATAAAAAGAAATGATACTAAATATTAATTTCGATTTAGATTTTAAAATAGTCGAACTTATTTTAAAAAAAAGAGAACTATACATTTGATAGTATTTATTTAGTGGATTATACTTATACATTATTCAAATGGAGAAAGTTTGAGACATGATATCAATTAAATTTTTTTCCTTTAATATTGGATGATCACTATTGAAAAAGTAAAATAAATAAAACATTTTACTCTAGATTTCACTGGAAAATAAGTTTACTTATTTATTATACAATTTAAATAGATTTACTTTATACGTAATGAAAAACATAAATATAATTAATAATATATATGGACTCTTTTCAAATATAGTAAAAGGAACCAAAATATTTACAAATATAGTAAAATTTCACTGTCTACGATAGATCACGATAAACTATTATTTGTGTCACGATAGAAACAGATAATAGTCTATTGCGATCTATAGCAGATAAACTGTGTATTTTGCTATTAGTTGTAAATATTTTCAGTAGTTTTGCTATTTAAGATAATTTCCCTAGCATATAAGAAAAAGGAAGGGAGAAGATGCTCTAAATATGGAATTTCTGAAAACACATGTTTTGTGAGGGTATCCAAAATTCTTGGGATACTCTTTATATTAAGTTCCATGAAAATCTTGGATTCCCGTGAAGTGGGCATTTGGATTATTTTTTTTTTTTGTTTTGCAGTATTGTAAGATGCTTTGACATTTGGAGATATTGAGCATTCTGAGATGCCTTTACAGAGGGGCATCTCATGAGTTTTGGTTTTGGATGCTCTCCTAAAACATGGGTTTTCTAGATTACTGAGTTGAGGGCATCCCATTTTACATTTTCATCTTTTTTTTTTTTTTTAATTTTACATACATACATATATATATATATATATATATAAATCTTTATTTGCATTATATAATTAAAATAAATATTGTCAACTATATATATCATTTTTTTATATTGTAATTCTTATTATTTTTTAGTAAGATATTCAAATTCAAATTTAAATTAATATTTTTTTAATAAAAAAATCTTAAATTATGATATATTATTTTGTTGAGAAAAAAAAACATGTAAATAATATAAATTGTATTAAAGTTTAAATACTGTTTTGGTCCTATACTTTTGACTTCGGTTCATTTTGATCCATGTATTTTCAAAATGTTCATTTTGGTCTCTATACTTTCAATTTTGGTCTCTATACTTACAAAGTTAAGTTTGGTCCTTATACTTTTAAATTTGGTTTTAAATTTGGTTTAATTTGATCCTTATACTTTTTAAAAGTTACTATTTTGGTCATTTCATTTTCATTTTCATTTTATTTTTTAAGAGATAAAAATGACCACTTTTTGAAAGTTCAAAGATCAAAATGATCAAAAGTTGAAGGTACAAGGACCAAAATTAACATTTCAAAAGTATAAGCACCAAAATGAACCAAAGTTGAAAGTCTAGGAACCAAAATGAATATTTTGAAAGTACAAGAGCCAAAATGGATCAAAGCCAAAAGTACAGTGACCAAAGTAGTATTTAAACCTTGTATTAATTTAAAAAGAAATTCAAATTGATAAAAACAAATACTTTATACAAGTTCAAATTATATCAAATTAATTATAAATAAATATCTAGTCATAATGACATTCTTGAAACATTAGGTAAATTTAAAACATTTTCGAGTAGAATTCCTACAAAACAAACACAGTTTTCAAAATATCCTCGATATCTGCAAAAATCTTCCTACAAAACAAACACGGTAATCTAAAGGTGTTGGGCATCTATAATTTCACATCTCTATAGTTCTGGATGTTTTCCCACTTCTACCGCAAGAACAAGCAGAAAAATAACAGAGAAATTAAAAGAAAACAATAAAACTGGAAACACAAGAATTTACGTAGAAAACTCCAAATTTGGAGAACAACAAAGAAATTAAAAGAATCAATAATACTGGAAACACAAGAATTTACGTGGAAAACTCCAAACTCAGAGAAAAACCACAACCCACCAGAAAGAAATCTACAATGTGAAAAATTGTTACAATCACACAAAATAATTTTCTTTCCCGATCGCAATTACAATAACACTCTCTCAAAGCTTTTGACTACTCACATATTTTTCCCACTCTCAAACTAGATAATACAAAAGGAATTTAATTAGAGGTAGCACACCAAACTTAAAGTGTTTCTAACTAGGACGACTTGAAACCAAAGGCATAGACTTCTTTTACCATTGTAGGAGCCCATCACTTTTTCAATTTTTACCATTGTAGGAGCCCATCACTTTTTTCAATTTTTTCAATGTGGGGGGCAAACTGCACTTCTAATATTTTGCCAAAATTCAATACTGGGCATCTAAGATTCCGATCATGTTCATTTCCAAAAGAAAGTGAAAAAAAAAAACCCTTAAAGTTAAGTAAAATAAATAAGGCCAGACTTCAAAGTATATCTAGCTGGTCTTATGCAACATAATTAATAATAAAAAAAAATTAAAGGGAAGAACTATTTTTTTTAAAATAAGAAATAGTTTAAAGACATGTAAAATTTTTGAATATAACATACAACATTTAAGAGAATAAAATAAATAGGTATGATAGATTAAGATTTAATTCTTTGTCAAAAGGAAAAAAAGATGTAAATCAAGATTAAAGAAAAATTTAGTGCTCCCAAACCTTGTTCATTCAATCCATCAAAAGTAGCATATTCTGTTTAATATATAAAGCTATCAAAGCAAGTTTCTTCCATAATTAAAATAAATCTACATTTTTTTTTTATATATTACATTAATATCAATATTTTATATATTCATATTTTAGTTGAGAGCTTTTTGAATTTTCCAATTTAAGAGTTTTTTTTTTTTTAACTTATAAATTATACAAAAAATACTTTTTCTCATTGAGTTTCAAGAATAGGTGCAATTCGATTATTTAAAAAGCCTTTCGTCTAATAAATTTATTAAATTTAAACATAAAATTGATTAATAATATGATGGGACAAGATGATTTTGAAAATATATATATTTATTACTCTTTCTCACTTCTCTCTCTCTTCTTCACTCTCTTGTCCATCTTTTCTCTTTCCTCTTTCATTTTTCTACGAAGAATATGATGAAATTTGCTCACTTCTCTCTCTTCTTTCTCTTCTCTCTTCACCCCATTCTACTCTCTCTCCCATCTCCATCTTCTCCCTTTTGTCTCTTATTTCTAAAATCAAAAAACAAGTTTTTATTGTGTTTAACTAATTTCAATTTTTTTTTAAATTTTTTTATTTCTTTTTTATTTTGATTCTCTAATTCTTTTTCCAGATCTTTGTGTTTCTGTTTTTTGTTGTTGTTTTTTTTTTGTTTTTTTTTATTGGGTTTACTGCTTTTAGTTTTTTCTTTTAAAAACATATTTGCATTTACTGTTTTTGGTGTTTTTGTTTTTGTGCTTTTATTTTTGTTTTTTATTTTTTATTTTTGGTTTCAAGAATAGTTTTACGGTTCAACTATTCTAATTTATGGAAAATTAAAATAAAAACAGAACTTACTTAAACAAAATGAGTGGCAAAGAGAAGCCGGAGATAGAGGAGAGAGTGAAGAGAGAGAAGAGGAAGAAGAAGAAAGAGGATAGAGAGAAGTGAGAAATATTAAAAGATATATATATTTTTCAAAATCATGAAGCCACATCTTTAATTATTTTTTTTAATTTAATAAATTTATTAGTTGAAGGAGGAACCTATTCTTGAAAATTGATGAATTGGCCACTTTAAAATGACCAAATGCACCTATTCTTAAAAACGCAAGACTAAAAAAATATTTTTTTCATTAATTATTTATAGCGCATTAATATTAAATCTCAGTGGTCCAAATTAAATCTATGTGAAAGAAATGCACATATAGGTCTTTTTCTTTAATGATTTTATTTTTCAATTTTATGTTTTTAAAAATTAAACTTGTTTCACAAGTCTTTCCCTTTTTATCTACAACTTTTTAAAAGCTTTTCTGGCCAAATTTTAAAAACAATTTGTAAAAAATGGGTTACTATTTCATTTTTTTCTTTTTTAAAGATTGTAAAAGTATATTACAAGATAAAAAAAATTGATATCATTACAAGCAAGATTTTTAACGACATAAGATGCAAACAAATACATTTTCAATATGCCAACAATTTTGTTTCTGATTTTTTTAGATTATACCTTACAATGAAAATAATGGGTAAATATAATGTGAGAATACTTTTCTAAAACGAAAAAAACGTAATCAAATAATTTTTTTAGAAATTATCTTAAATGACATAATTGTTGAAAATATTTACAAATAATAGCAAAATATCATAGTTGATATGTGATACGCTACGATAGACTACTCTATCTGTGTTAATCTTGAGACAGATAATAGTCTATCGTGGTCTATAGCAGATAGACAATATAAATATTTAGTTCATTTTTCTATATTTGAAAAAAAATGGTTACTTTTTTATTTATAAAATTAAATAAAAAAATGTATTATATTATTACCAGCAGAATTTTTAAAGACATCAAATTAAAAATTAAAATCATTTCCAAATATGATACAAATTTTATATTCATACCTAACAACCAAAATTATTGGTAAAAATCTTACTTCTTAAAAGAGTAAATTCATTAGAGGCTTGATTGCAATAGAGAGGAAACGGTTTGGAACCAATCCGTTGCTTTGAAGTGTATTCTGGTGCATTGGAAGTTGTTAATCCCTTCATTAGAAAGAAATTTTCGATAGCCGATATCAGGGTCTTTATTGGGGACATTATTTTTGTGGAAAAATATTGAACATGGTTCATTCTTGTCATATTCCTAGAGAGAACAAATTTGCTCGTGTTCTTGCAATTTTGACATCCTCTCGGAGCTGTTATTTAATCTAGAATGATGTTTTTCCAGATAGTATTCTCTCTCTTTTTCACGATGAGGAGGTAAGAGCGTTAGGTTGAAAATTTTATTTATTTATTTATTTTATCTTCTCGCCTAAAAAATAGGTATCAATAGTTTATTTCTCAAATCTTAAAGTCTTTTTTAAGATACAAAACTCAGTTATGCAACTGTCATACTATGTGTTTATATTCTTTATTCGAGCTCAATAATATTTAATGGAGGAAAATTTTGAACTTTTAACTTCGTAATTAAAAATATATGTTTAAACGAGTTGAATCTATATATATTATTTTTGAAGAAATGTTATATATATATTTTTCCCCCCAAGTATAGCATATTTTCATGCGAAAGGAAGTTGCAAGTCGTTTTATATTTGAATTTGAATTATATTGAATGTGAGAGTATGTTATTTCTATAAAATTATGAATTTCCTGCTTGGTTTTAAAATACATTCCCACAAAAATACATATTTGTAGTATACTTTTTTCAAAATATTTAAAATGTCATTTCACTTTTAGCATCTGAATTTTTTAGTATCTACTTAATTCTTAAATTTTTTTTCATAAAGAAAACTGAGTTTTAAAATATTCATATAATTTCTAAACCTTAGAAATCTAACATTTTGTTCATTGAAATTATATTTATTGTCACCTAAATTTTAATCACACCATACCCACGTTAGCTTTTTATTTTTTATTTTTATTATTTTTTTAAAAGCAATACTACAAGAAGATTGGCACAGCCCAGAATGTACCCAATTTCTTTTTAAAATACTTTTCAAGGTATCAATCAAAGCTATAATGTCGCATTAATACATACCACATTAGAAGATAAGTAATAAACATTGGTAATTAACACAATAATGTATTGAACTGTTGAGACAAAATAACAACAATTAAAAAGTTAAAATGAGCATAATTCAATTGGCACAAATGTGTTAGCAATTAAGAGTTTTGTGTCTTAATAATTAAAATAATGACCTCTTAAAAGTTTATAGATTAAAATAAAACCAACTCAAAGATTCAAAAACTAAGGGTATGAATTTAGTGAATATATGTTTGGTAGACCGTTTGAATTCTATTTTCGAAAATTGTTTCTGGATTATGTGATACAAAATAGTGCAAATTTTGAAAACAACATTTTTATGTTTTCAATGAATTCAAATTTTGAATTTCAAATTTTAGAAGGCAAAATTATATTAGAAAAGATAAAAACAACAATAATATATAGTATTTCATGTTATAAACTCAATTATTTTTGTTAAATTAAAAAATATATTATATATTTTACGATATTACAAAATAATAATTATACAAAATTTTTGAAATAAAAAAATTCATAAATTGACTAGTAATAGTTTATATTCAACCTAATATTTAGTGAATAATTATAATTAGTTTTATAGTTTATACGCATATTAACAAACACATTTCAAAATTTCAAAAAAAACATAAAATATAATTTTATTTTTATTGAATCTCTTATTCTCAAAATTCTATTTTCAAATTGTTTAATACAGAAGACCATACCTTTACCCTATAGCTTAGCTTAAGGTTGTAGAAGAGCCAACATTTTTTAGAACTATTTTTCAAGGCATCCTTAAAAATTAGTCAAAATTTTCACTCTATTAGTCATAAAAGGAGATATATATATAATTTCAAATCAAATCAAAATAAAGGATATATATCACAAGATCACTCAAATAGAATCCACCCTAATTTCAATCCATTCAAATTACCTTTTTGACAAAGACATTCATGGAAAGCATATCTTTAAAAAAAGAGAATCAAATGAAATTGCCTTCTCTTTTACCACCACCTCCACCACTACCACCACTTCCCACCTTCTCAAAAATCATGGTAATTTTTTTTTTCTTTTTAATGGTCACTTATTTATTTATTTTTTTACCCACTTCTTTTCTTCTTAAAAAAAGAAAAAAAAGAAAAGAAAAAAGAAAAGACCATTTCTGACATCAATTGTATCTCTTTAGAGGATTTGGGTGGGTCCAACACTCTCCCCTCTCCCTTTCCTTCCTTTCCTTTTCATTACATAACTTTATACTTTCATAAAATAAATAAATTAATTAAATTAAAAAAGAGGAAATTTCCCATCTTTATAAATTTATATTCCCTTCAAATGTCAATGGCAATCCCTTTTTTGTGTAAATAAATCCCAACCTGTCTTCCCATCAAATCTTATACTCAAGAAAGAAAGAAAAAAAAAATCTTGTTTTTTGTTTTTTTTCCCCTAAATATTTATAATTTAAATATTTGTTTTCATCCATTAATTCTTTAAAATATTTCATTACTTTATTTCACAACATTTAATTATAAAGTATAGAGGGGAAAATTCAAACTTATAATCCATTAAAAGAGGCACTAATTCTTAGCCACTTGAGTTATATTTAGATTCACCATTGTAATTCAATTTTGAGAGTCTACATTCATACAATAATATTCCCTACAATTCTACAACTATAGGGTTTACTTACTACTGGATTCATTATTATTATTATTATTATTTTATTATTATTTTTTAAGAATATAGCCCTACAATCATGTGGTAAGTATTCAAAAAATATTATGTTAGGTAACTGTTTAGTTTTTGAAAATGAATCTATTTCGTCTCAATTTTTTATTATAATTTTTATCTTTCTTGAATTAAAAAAAAAAGTTAGTTTTTCTAAAAACAAAAACAATTTTTTTGGACTTCAAAACTTGTCTTGTTTTTAAAAACATTGGTATAAAGTAGAAAATAAGACAAAGATTTAGAGGTAGGAAGGGTGTTCATAGATCCAAATTGTTATGAAACATGGTCTTTAACTATTCAATCTTAAGGAGTTTAATTGCCCTAATTAAGAACTCAATTGTATTATTGTAATAACTTGTATAAATTTTGCCAAAACCAGCTCAATAGTATTTGACATGCATTTCATTTCTTGAGGTCAGATGTTCAATCTCTCATCTCTACATTTTTTTTTAAAATTCAACAATTACAAGGTGGTTGATCGAACTATTGGCCTTGCAATTACATTATTAAATTTACTTCGAAATGTAAATATTCTTATCGATATTTCGACCTTTCTATGAGTTCGAAATCAACATAAGGGAAAATCAATATTTCCAATATATCATATAAAAATCTACGAAACATAAAAAATAAGTAACATAATGTCACTAATGTAAATATAATATAAACAATAGAATTAAGACCTTGATAAAATGTTAATTTACTAATTTAAATTTATTTTTAAAATTTTTTCAAAAACATCCATCGACATCAATATTCTATCGATATTTTTATGAAATTAAGACTTCGATATCTCCGTCATCATTGACAAACTTTGCTTGTAATTGATCTCTATTAGGGAAAACGACATGAATAAGCATAAATATAACAGATAAATTAAAAGAAAACAATAAAAATGGAAACACAATAATTTGTATGAAAAACTCCAAACTGGGAGAAGAACCGCCCATTAGAAGCATAGAATAATTCATAGAATAATTATCTCTCCAAATCCTAATGACAAGAGAAATCTCTCAAAACTTTTATATACTCATGCCCTTTTTCCTATTCTCAAAATAGAGAATAAAAAAAGGAATTTAATTAGAATTAGCATACCTAAGGTTAAAGTGTTTCTTACTAGAACAATTTACAACCAAAGACATAGACTCCTTTTTATAGCGCTTAAAATCCATCACTTTTTTCCATCTTTTCGATGTGGAACAACTGCACTTTTAATATTTTGCCAAAACCTAACAAATTCCATATTGGTATGATATTTGAAAAATTCACAGGTTTTGCTACATCCATTACCTTCACCAATAATCATAATTATCAACTCAGAGAACTATAACATATTCTAACGTAAAGAGTAGACCACTGAGAATATCACCTTCCAATATTTTTCTTTTTCGTCACACGCTGACAAACCTTCCTAAAATTTATGGTGCAACTTCCACCTACTCGGCTCACTCGAAAATTCTTCAGCCATCAACATAACTCACCTTGCATAATTGCCAAGTCAATGCTCTATGTGCAAATTATGGAACCACTAACATCATATCCTTTAACATTATATCCTTTAACATTATAAAGTAAACATAACACAAGAATGAATTTCGTCTTTCTTTAAAAAAACAGATTGCCTTCTTCTGTGGCAATGAAGACGACATTAACATTTGACTCATAGCCCTTTGACGAACTCGCTCTATTTTTCATATGCTCAGACTGTTCGCATCCCCAGCAGCTTATCTTCTGCTCAAAGACTCTCTTCTTTGAAGCTCTATTGGAATAACTACAAAATTGCATAGAAACACCATCACCGCTTAACTTGCACTTGTGTAACCCGGATTGTATTAACACATCTCTTTGACTTGGACTTGCTACTGGCTAAAGTTGATCCTTCCATCAAATTTCTCCACATTGAACTTTACTAGACTTATAAAACTTGACATATCCACTTCATTCCTAAAAAATATGCAAATAGTGAACAACCCACACTATTCACAATACAACAACTCGTTGCAAGAATTCTTTTATGATGTGAAAGATTAGACAATGCTGCAACTATAGAGCATAATCAAGAATTCAAGGAATCATGAACCTAAAGCTCTGATACCACTTGTTGGGGACAACAAACCTCCATATATCTCCATAATAGTATGATATATTGTCCATTTTAGGTATAACTCTTACGACTTTGCTTTTGGTTTCACCCAAAAGGCTTCGACATTAACATTTTAAGCTTTGCTTACAATTGGTCTACCAAGTCATCTTTAGATTGTCAATTAAGCCACACCAAAAATAGAAAAAGAGAGAGAGAAAGAATCCTAGAGGTTTGAAAAATTAAACATTGAGAAGATTTTGCTTGAATATTATATGATGAAAAAAATGGGGATTTTTTTTTTTTCTTTCTAGGGGGGTTTAATATTGCTTGCCTTGTAATTCAAAGTATATCATCTTGGAAAAATATTGCAAGATTTGGTGAGGAAATCTGGTCGGATCTTGCTTTGTGGGATGTGGATTTTGGTGGGTCTTTGTTTGCAGTACAAAGCTATTCATCTCTTCTCTTCGCCTCCTTCTTCTTCTCTTTCTCCTTCACCCACCATTATTTCCTTTCAAAAACCCACCTAAATAAACCCCCTCATTTCATTTCTCTCTCAAAAATCCCCTTCTTCTTCTTCTTCTTCTTCTTCTTCTTCTTCCTCTGCTTTTTCTCTGTCATGGGTTCTTCTGTTGCTGCAATGGGCATGGTTTCAGACTCCAAATTCCATGTCCTTGCTGTTGATGATAGCGTTATCGATAGGAAATTGATTGAAAGGCTCCTTAAAACCTCCTCTTACCAAGGTATTTACAGTGGATGAATCGAATCTAAGTTCTTTTGGGATTTTTAGATTTTGAGGTTTGTGTTTTTCTTATGCATTTTTGTGTCTTCTTCTATGGCAGTCACTACAGTTGATTCTGGAAGTAAAGCTTTGGAGTTTCTGGGATATGACCCCGGAAATAACTCGATTCCTTCTGTTTCATCTAACCATCATCATCATCATCAGGTTTGTTTTCTGTTTTGGCTTTTGATCTGGTTTTTCTGAATGTTTTTACTTGTTCTTTCCCTTCTGGGATTTTGGATTTTCATTCAATTTGTGGTGGGGTTCTTGTTTGTTCACCTTTTTTTTTTCCCTTTCTGTTGTGGGTTTTCTTCAGGAAGTGGATGTGAATCTTGTTATTACTGATTACTGTATGCCTGAGATGACTGGCTATGATTTGTTGAAGAAGATCAAGGTATTTTGCCTCATCTTGCTTTTGATACCTTTTATGTTTTGTACTGCAGGCCAGATGTTTGTTGAAATGCCTCTGAAAGGAAATTTTCCTTTCTGATTCTAAGATTAGAATGTTTACTATCTGAGTCCTTGTTGTATATAGAGATTTTATGATTTTGTTTTATTTTTGGTAACATTATGCAACAAACTACATATGGAATTCTGACAAATTATTTTCCAGTCAAACAAACTGAGCCTGGGAGGTGTTTCTTAAGGAGTTTCTCTTGTTTTGCAGGGGTCTAGAGCTCTGAGAAACATACCTGTTGTGATTATGTCATCTGAGAATGTGCCTGCAAGAATCAATAGGTTAGAAAAAGAGAAAAATATATGTTGATGATGATGATGATGCAATTGTTCTTGAGAGATGTGGTTTGAATTATAAGAATTTGGTTAATAAGTGTTTAGGTTTGAATCTAATTAAAGGGTGATTTTTGATGATTGGAAACAGATGCTTAGAAGAAGGAGCAGAAGAATTCTTCTTGAAACCGGTCCGACTTTCGGATGTCAACCGGCTTAGACCCCACATGTTGAAAACCAAACTCAAATGTGACAAACCAGAAAAAGTAGTAGAAAATGAGCCTGATTCAGGAAGCCAATCCCAAGCACTAGAGCAACAACATGAACAACAACATGAACAAGAACAATTACGACCGCTATCACAGCAGATCCCGACATCGCTGCAAGATCAAGATCAATTGCAATCTGTACCACTTCTGCCAACACCAACACAGGAGCAAGAACAGTTGCAATTACTCCCGCCAACACCGCCGCAACAATCAAACAACAACAAGAGGAAGGCAATGGAAGATGGACTTTCTCCCGATAGAACAAGGCCTAGATACAATGGTATTACCACCATGGTGTAGTTAATAATGGGAAAACTTTTTTTTTTTTTTTTTTTCTTTTTTAAATTTTTACATTTTATTTTATTTTTATTTCTTCCCGTCTTCATGCTGGTTAATACAGGCTCTCCTTAGGAATGTAGAGATCAGAATGGTTTTTCCTGTATACATATTTCTCATGGAAATATTCCCTTCCCAATTTTGTCAAGCTAATCAAAATCATGACAACAAAAATTAAAAGAAAAAAGAATGATGAGTTGTAGCTGTAGATTTCTTTGACACTACCCAATTTCTTGTTTCTAAGTTCATTGATATCAATTTGCCAGAGCTTATAATCTTTCTACTTCCTGTTTGGTTGAACTATGTTGAGCTGGTACCATCTGATGTGTAGCTATGCAGCTCCTGGTTCCATTCATGATTATTAAACTACAATTTTCATTGTTGCATCCATTGCATATGGAGTCAGGTTATGTAATGCTCGAGTTCAGGAGAGGTACTTGATTGAACTGAGATTTCATTGGAATGAAATAGGATCATGAGGATATGAAAGCATGGTTAAGACCTATTAAGGTACACTTCCTCTACGGTGGCTCAATCATGGAATTCTTAAGTTAAGCATGATTAGATTTGAACAATTCTATGTTGGACAACCTTTTGAAAATTTTTTTAGGAAGCATATAAGTGAAGACAAATATGCTAAAAGAATTTGCGTTGGTTTGTAGGGATAGTTTTCATTCTTAAAAGCAATTGAAGACAAACAAGGATGATGTTGACACGACCTTGGGTTTGGGGTATTACAAATTTGTCTTTCGATTGATTTAGTAGGTGTCGATGTATCGTTTGAACTATTTCTATCAAAATCCGCTCTTGAATCTTATACCCTTGGAGCTCGAACCCCTTTTTGTAGAATTGAACTTCAAATATTAGCCTGACATTTGTAACCTTTTGGTTCTTACGCATTTATCATGGTAGTCCTTATGGCTTATGTTGTTATAAATGTCTGAATTGGTAGTTCTTGTTTGATACAAAATCACATGAAAGCCAACAAGATTTCCCAATATATATATGTATCAACCATTTGTGTGTAAAGGAGCCTGAGCCCTGACATGACATTGCATTGACATTCATGACAGGAATGGAAGTTTTAAGAGTGGCCAAGAGTAGGATACAAACTCTAGAAAAAAAAAAAAATTTAATTAAATTTCTTTGGTTCAGGTTAAATTTAAGCAGACAATTGAATTCATGATTATTCATAGATTGACCTTATAGATTAGGCCGAAATGATATTTGATCTAACGGTTATAATATTGTTCTTCTACTCTGCTTTGTTCCTCTTTCTCTAAATTCTCCTTCTCCTTGTTTTCTTCCTCTGTAGTCAACTCTTATTCTTTCAATATCATAGGACGATTAGCGGTAATGTGCATTGCTTTTTGACACCCAACAAACCAGTGTAGAGGGAGCGAGAAAGTGAATGACAGTGTCATGAAAAATCACGAGGGAGATAGATAGGAGCAAGAAACCGAGCCAGATGCGAAAAACGAAAAAAAAAATTGATAAAACAAATGGGTAATTGTGTTGGGTAGCACTTTTAGGAATGATAATTAAGTGTATGGTAACTTCTTAAAAAAATTGCAAATATAGCAAAATCTATCACTGATAGGCTCTATCACTGATAGACTCCTATCATCGATATAGTCTATCATTGATAGACTTCAAAAACATAATCTAAATTCTGCTATATCTGCAAATTCTTTCGCATTGTGCTATATTTGCAAATATTTTTGACCTGATTGCTATATTTGCAACTACCCTTAAAAAATTGGCAATTTCGTTTGAGCACAAATTGATATGAAAGGAGGAAAGTAAACCAAGCCAAAAAGACGCCAAGAATGCACACTATATGCTGTCCAAATTAACAATGAAGAGAACTTGCAATTATGTGAAGTCAAGTAGAATTATAAAGAATCAAACTTCATTTAATGAACAAAGACTTCAAGCTACTTCAAATGGGATGTCATTTACTCTTTAATGGTTGCAAATGCATGAAATATGAATGGAAAAAAATAATCTCAAATTTATTGTATTTATTAAATGTATTTTTCAGTTTAAAGTCATTTTTTGTGTTTTTATGTTACAATTAGATAATGACTGATAATGGTCATAAATTTTGAGAGTTTCAACTCTTGAAATGCCTCATAGAATGTCTAGGGTTATATTTTGAGGCTTATATAGTGCAATGTAATTTGTCAAAAAAAGGAGATTCGAAAAATGTAGTAAAAAGAGACTTTGAGCTTTCTTTTAGCCTAGAGCTATATTTTCTTTGCAATTCTATGGTATTTAGGTTGCATGTTCAGGATGAGGAAACTTGACTTAATCAATCTTGCTTGTAGATTGATTCAAAGATCAAGAATTGATGGGAGCCACAAGCTTTGTCCTATTTGTGTGGTTTTGCTAATCGTCTAAGTAATCCGTCTTCTGGCCATTCTTAAAGGCTGAGATCAAATTAATTTTGAGATCTTTTGGGCTTCAGTTCTAAATGTGTTATTGATAGTCAACAAAGTTATTAGATCTAAATGGTCGAGGGTTATTTATCACAAATTTTTAGGTCACCTGTATAAAAACTTCTACTTTTAAGTACAACTTTGTTTAATGGAATATATTATAATTAAGTGAAACTCGACGAGAATATAATAAAGAATGACATCAATTCGTATATGGTTAATGTATATAATTAACTTCATTAAGATTTTAATCTTTGGCAGATGGAATGGATGATGATAGTGCTAAAATTTTATTAACTCAGATTATCAGGTGCAACATTTTATAGAAAAACAAAACCATTTTCTTACCACAATAGAGATATTTTCCTTGTATATTTTTACATTGAATTTATTCTATAGGCCTCCAATATTATACCTCATTTTCAATTTTATTCAATTCATTGCTAAAGCCTATTGTTCTTAGAGATATATATATTGGAAATCTTGACTCTTGTCCAACTAATCAATCTTAAAGACAGTAGCATAATTTTTAATGTTAGACAAGATAAAGGTCAAATATATTCTCAAATAAAAGAAGACAAAATAAATAAACAATACTGATATGCATTCACAAGTGTTCATGAGATAATATTATTTCTAAAATTTTTACCAATCTTTCTTTAAAGTGAAAGGCTATAATTAATAATAATAAAAATAATATCCCTAAAATTTTATTAAGTTTCTCAGTCAAGACATAGAGTACTAAAAAATAACCTATTTTTTTTCACTAAAATAAACATATCTTTTATTTTTTAGATTATTTTTTTCAATAAATGTAACTTAGTGTTTTTGTATGTTTTCATGCGTCAGCATTATAAAGTGTCTCTCTTTTATATTGAACAAAGCTATTAAAATTCAATATGATATTTTTATGGTCATTGCTGGCAGATAATACTTGGTCATGTTTGGTCTCTCCAAAGAAAAGGTGAACAACTTGAGTTGGTGTTGATATTGAGAATCACGTTGAAAAGATAAAAAAATCTCATCATCTTTAAAGTATGGGGATGCTATTTCTTTTACTATAATTAATTGTGAGATGAAATTTTATATTTATCTGGTCATGAAGCCAAAGAAGCACCATTGGACATATTGAGAGACCTATTAAATAAAATATTCTTGTGAAAAAAATGAAACTTTAGAAATCTATTAGATACAAAATTGAAATTTGAAGACATTAGACACTTTTTGACGTTTAGGGAGCAAATAGGCAAAAATCTAAAAGTTCATAAAATAAACTCATAATTTAATCTTATACGAATTTGTGTCCCATTAGCATAAATTTTTGGATTTGCCACTTATTTATTAGGGTTAACAACACATAAGACCCTAATAAAGGTTGTATATTGCCTTATTGTGCAACTTTTTCATTATTTACAAGAATGTCTAGGTGGACTTCTTAATTACACAAATATTAGGGCTCAATTACCTTTTTGTCATCAACCTGCAGTGGCACATATTTCAAAAATAGAAACTCAGAGGTTTCTTGATTCACGGGCAATCTTTAATAAAAACTATCATTTTTCAAATATTTCAATTAAACAAAAAAATCAAATCTTCTCCATCTTTCTTCTCAGATTTTCTCCATCTTCTCATGTAATGACTATTACCTTATGCATGCATAAATTTGAAAGTAAAATCTTTACAACATAAGCAAAAGAACCAAACCGTTTTATAAAGTAAATAACTTTAACAAAATAAAAGTTCAAATAACATAAAACCTTAATATGAGTTATCTCTAGAAATCATAAAACAAATGGAAAAATTTGCATTAAGTGTTTGGCCGTGTAAAAACTAGGACTCTAAGTTCAAATATTAAGACAATCTTTTAAAACATGAAATTATGGGCGAAAGCATCTAACTAGTCCCAAATGGCACAAATACGAATTTTTTTTTGTCATTTGCCAGTCTGTCCTTACCCTTACCCTTACCTAAAAAACATAACATAATAAATGATAAAAATAACAATACTCAGTAAGTAACCCAACTACTAGAGTCAGGCTATGCATTTATGTCGAATAAATGCAAACGTGTTAGTGGAACATGCATAATTCAATCGTTCATAAATGGTTGTCTAGTCAACGATTTAACCCATTCTAACATATCTAGTGGCTCAAAGGGTCACATGATAACATAAAAGTGAACTCGTCCATCCACGAAATTGTAGCATAGTAGTGAACCAATCGGTTCACGGAGCTATAACCCGTCGATCCAAGGAGCTTTAACATTCCGGTCTACGAAGGAGTAACATAATAGTGAAACCGTTGGTCCATGGAGTTGTAACATAATAGTGAACCTATCACCACGAGCTATAACATAATAGTGAATTTTTCGGTCCACAGAATTGTAACATGGTGGCATTGGGGGGGGGGGGGGGCCC
>QLSR01000069.1:2308246-2349528 GCA_031780015.1 Citrullus colocynthis | reverse complement strand
TAGAGGGGGGGGGGGGGGGGGGGGGGGGGGACCTACTTAACATAACATTTAACACATCCTCAATAACAATAACATCCATGTCATAAACCATGGTACATATCACAAGGTTCTATCATGGTCCTGAAGGGTTTAAATCCCGAGTGAAAGTGTGATCATTTTGCTATTGACTTTGTTTATGAATTAATTCACAGAAAAGAAATGAATAGTAGATTAAGCATAGTTACCTTTGAAGAACCTTTCTTCTTTTCTTCTCCACTTGAACAAAACTCGAATTTGACACCTCCAAAAGGACTTCCTTGCTATTCTCTTGGCAAGGATGGTTGGTGGAAATCTTTTTGGAAAAATTGGGAATTTGAGAGAGAGGGGAGTTATACTTTTTTTTCACGTTAAAAAAAAAAAAAATCAACTTCAAATTGCATGAGAAGATGCAATTTAAAGTGAGAGAGAGGGAGTAACTGCCCACTCCCCTGTAATGCATGGAGTTACTTCCCTTATTTAATTTAGTTAAAATTAAACTAAATTAAATTAGTTTAATCAAATTAATAATAATATTAATTTATGAAAAATTATCTTAAATGATAAAACTACTGAAAATATTTACAACTAATAGTAAAATACACAATCTATTTGCGATAGACCGCGATAGATCATGATAGACTACTATTTGTGTCTATCGTGACACAGATAGTAGTATATCGTGGCCTATCGCAGATAGATAGTGAAATTTTGCTATATTTGTAAATATTTTGGTTCCTTTTGCTATATTTGAAAAGATCCATTAATTTATTAATAAATATATATAATTAAATATCTCATATTTAATCAAATATTTATTTGATCATATTCAAATGTCATTTTCTCTCATAACCTATAGTTTTAATATGAATCTCATTAATATTAATTTATTATTTGAATCTTATTTGAATACTATTATACTTTCATATTATATAGTTTAATTTGAACCTCATTCAAAATAAACTTTATATTATAATGTAACTATATACATTATATTAATTGTATCATAAACAATTAAAATATATTCCCTTAATCAATTTGAATATTTTGATTTTTTTCGAAACCCTTTGATTCTTGATTTACTTGTTTGTGAGTTAGCAAGAGACCCAATGGACCTACAAACTATAAGCTGCAATAATACGAGATTAATTAATTAAACTCTTTAATTAGATTGATCTTCATTCATTAAGTATGGGTCACTTCATTGAAGACCCATAGCTGCACTCTTATGCACTATTAAAAGTTGTGTCCATTGATATAACCATTACAAGTAAGTCGATTCTTCACAAGTCGTTCATACTTACAACTAGGTCAAATTATCGTTTTACCCCTGTTATTAAATCTTTCTCCTTACATCCCATTGATCCTCTAATGAAAAATTTATGTCACAACCACTCCCAGATTACCTTCCCAACCTAGGAGTAGGTGCAACCTATACATATACACGTCATCTTATATCTTGAAACACAATTCAATACTAGACCAAATATACAAATGTTTATACTAAAGTATCATTATAAGGTAATCATAAGGTTTACATAAGATTTCTCAGCTAATAATTTATCATACAAGTGTATTTGTTCAGCATACAGTACAAAACCCACGCTCGTTATGCCACAAAAATCTTATATGACAAAATATGTACTTAGACTGAGTATTTACAACTATCTGAGAGAACTAAAACCAAGTAAGCCTAGACGAGGATCTTCTATAGGCTAGGCGTCCCAGACACGCTCGCTACCTGAAATGAACAGCAATAAACAAAAAGGTGTGAGCTTAAAGCCCAGTGAGTGACTAAAATATAAATTACAAACTAATCCTTGAGTTAATGTTGTTTATAACACTAATATATATTTTGTTAGTACAGATTGCTGGATCTCTCATACCATTTAACAAGATAGCATAGATACCTTTCTAAGAAGCAGCGGAGCAAAGCTCAATGCTATTACCTTATATCAAGTATTCTATTCCTAATATTCATATATTCATATATTCATACATTCACACGCCTTCACATTTCGTCCTTCGTCGTTTCAACACTCAAGTGCCTTCTCATAATGTCCCTCAGCATTGAGTTTCATTATAAATTCACTGCTCAAGTGCCTTCACTCATGGTCCTTCAGCACTGAGCCTTCATGTACTGATTTCCATATGCCTTCTCACAAGGTCCTTCGGCATAGGAAACTATCTCAATCAATCTCACTAGTGCCTTCACTCATGGTCCCTCGGCACTATGTATCATATATCATATTTCCATAGGCCTTCACACAGGGTCTTACGACCGTGGTTTGAATTTAGATAACACACATACAGGAATTCACATAATATATATTCGTTTTCACTTGCACACCGTTAATGATGATCCTTGGACAAATTAGAGAGCCACTCACTGTTTGTCTTAGGCTCCGAGCGGATTGTATGCTTTTCCGAGCTCTTTTGGCCTGTAAAACACATTTCTCATATTAGGTTTTCATTTGGACTCCTTTTTCAAAATCATTAGCTATGCATATTAATAACTAGCGATACTCTATGTTACTAGCGAGACTACCAGCGAAATTCACATTACTGGGTACTGCACTAGCGAAACTGGAGTGAATTAGACTAGCGATATCATCTTAAGGAGCGATACCTAGCGAGACTTCAGCGAGAGTTGTGAGACGCAGAGCTCCTTTGCGTTTATTAGCGACACCCGTTCCGCTGCTCACTCTCCCGTTCCTTAGTGATACCACTGTCTAGCGACACTTGATAATACAGTTTTCCTTCCTTCTCTTCAAACTCTTTCTTTATCCTGCTAAAAACCATATTACAACCAAAATCAGAACTTCTCTTTTTCTACAATCTTGTAAAGTAGTGAGTTTCCTAGCTTACCTCAAAATTTCAGACCATGACTCGTCTTCATTTGAGAATTATTCCTAAATAACTTCGGTTGCCTTGATTTGCTTAGCAGTTCAACTCCGCTTACTTCTTCCTAGAGATTCACACATTTTGCTCGGATTTAGCTTAAACATCCTTCATGGAAGTTGCTAAGAATTGACTCAACTTACTTACCTCAAAACTTCAGTTCTTGTTTCGACGTCCTCAGTTCACTCTCCTTCAAACACCGATTGGTATCCAAATCTATCAGTAACAATCAAGCTTCTGGTTCTAGCTTCAAAATATTCTGAAATTGGTCTGATTTCTACTCAAATTCAATATAAGTACCTTCTTCTACCTCTCCTCGTTGTTCGTCTGCGAAATGGAGTTAATCTGAGTTTGAAAATATATCAAAAAAGGTTTAATTATTCGATGCACTTCTTTATATGTCAATATAAATCACCGACTTACCAGCTCTAACATCATCCTCCTTCTGGAATTAGCCATCGCCACCTTCCGCACATGGCTTCGGTAACGCATAGTCTCAACTTACTATGCCACTGATTGCTCGACGCCGAATAGCCGATTACCGCATGGCCCTCTCGGCCACTTTTCTATGTCCGAGGCATTCCATCTTCAACGCATAGGCCATCTCAATGCATAGCGATGCCAACTTCTAGCACATAGTAGCCTTCAACGCATACTTCTATTAACGCATATTGCACCCTTTTCCCTTCACATCTATTTCCCGCAGAGCTGCTCTCTTCAACACATGCTTATCAGCGGCAACTCTTGTTAAGCTTAAACATCCTTCAACGCATGGTCACTTATTGCATGGCCAACACTTAACCATTTTCACTCTCCCCCAACTTAGCCAATTTTCTTTACTTACCTGCCCCATGATTTCTTTTTACTTACCTTCTCTTAATAACAGGTACGGGGCTTACAATTTATTTATGGTCCTACCATAAACTAAATCCCTCTCGGGCTAGTGAGAGGGAGGGATCTTATTGTTCAAGGACCAGAGTCAACATTTGAAAGAACAACTCATCTACTTACCCTAAAGTTGGGAAGGAGTGAATTCCATCTTATATAGCTATGTCCCCAAAATGGTAGGCTTATTGAGTCTGCGACACGGGCCATTTGATGTAGTGCAAGTGCACGCAAGTAATAGTATATAAAATGGTTAAGACCAAGTATCATGGTCCTTTCAGTATTTGAAGAAGAGTGAGTTGAGAAAGTTGAAGCTAGGGCTGGAATTTTGAGTTTAGTAAGTTAACTTAATTCTTTGCAACTTTCATGAAGGATGTTTAAGCTGAATTCGAGCAAAAATATGTTAAATTCTAGGAGGAAGTAATCGGAGTTGAACTGCTAGATGATTCAAAGCAGCCGGAGTCATTTGTGAATAGTTCTCAAACGAAGAAGAGTTGTGGTCTAAACTTTTTAAGGTAAGTTAGAAAGCTAACTTCTTTACAAGTTTGTAGAAGAGAGAAAATTCTGAATTTGGCTGGAATACGATTTTTAGCAGGATAAAGAAAGAGTTAGAAGGGAAGGAAGAAAGCAGTGGTCATCAGGTGTTGCTAAGACAGTGGTATCGTTAAAAGAGCGGGAGAGTGAGCAGCGAAACGAGTGTCGCTGGTAACGCAAAGGGCTTTGAGTCTCACAACACTCGCTGAAGTCTCGCTGGGTGTCGCTCCTTAAGGTAATCTTGCTAGTCTTGTTCATTTCGGTCTCGCTAGTGTAGTGTCCTGTTGTGTGATTTCGCAGGTAATCTCGCTAGTGACATAGAGTATCGCTAGTTATGAATATTTTGGGAAAAAGGAGAGTCTCAGTGATGGAATGAGAATAGAGTCTAAATATGCATACTTAATGATCATGGAAAGGAAGTTCAAGGAAAACTTAACGTGAGAAATATGAATTTACAGGCCAAGAAAAGCTCGGAAAGACATATAATCCGCTCAGGGCCGAGGACAAGTAGTGAGTGACTTCATGTTTAATATAATGGTTACTCTTAGCATGTTTTATTAGTATTTGGTGAGTGAAAACTATCATATGGTGTAGTTATTGAATATTTGTGTTGTGATGTAAAGTTTAAAGAATGTTATGCGTATTATCTAAATGCAACCCATGGCTGAGGGACCTTGAGTGAAGGCTTGTGGGAAATACGTTATATGATACTCTGTGTTGAGGGACCACGTGCGAAGGCAATTGAGTAGTTGGTTGAAATGGATTCTAGTGCTCAGGGACCCTATGTGAAGGCATATGGAAGTCCAATACATGATAGCCAAGTGCTGAGGGACCATGAATGAAGGCACTTGAGCAGTGGATTAGTAGGGAACCCAGTATTAAGGGAACACGTGTGAAGGCACATGGGAATTTCGACATAGTGAAACTCAGTGTTGAGGGACAATATGTGAAGGCACTTGAGGGTTTGAAACGCCGAGGGACGAAGTGTGAAGGCATTTGAATATGTGAATAATGAGAATTGGTTCACGAGGTTGAGTGTATTGAGCTTTGCTCCGTTACAGCTAGGGAAGGATAATTGTACTACTTTTGTTTTTGGCATGGGTGACTTAGGAATTTCTATTTATATAAATATATGGTAGTTATTATGATCGATATTAACTCAAGAAGTTTAATAGTAATTGGACAAATTTAGTCACTCACTGGGCTATAGGCTCACGCTTTCTTGTTTGTTGTTTGTTTGTTTCAGGTAGCGAGCGTGTCCGGGACGCCTAGGCTACAGAAGATCCTTGTCTGGGTCTACTTTGGATCAGTCCTCTGGGATAGTTGTAATTACACAGTTTACGTACATGTTTTTTTGTCATACATGTTCCTTGGGGTGTAGTGAGATTTGATTTTGTAGTGTATATAAAGGACACTTGATTCGATGAGTTATGATTCTTATGCATTGAATTTGAGCAGTTATGTTTATCTTATAAAGTTATGATGGCATATAGTTAAGTATAAATGATATGGAATTGCTTAATGTTATAGTCATCCGGGGAACGGGTGTATGTAGGTTTGCACTCACTCCTAGTGGTGAAGGGAATCTGGGAGAGGGTGTGACATACGCTATGTAATTTCATGCTTTATACTGCTGATAAATCTCCCAATTTATAGAATTTTGAAACTTGGAGCCCAAAATCTTTCCAACAAGATCTTTCCAACGCTCTAGGATAGTGTCGAGCGGTGCTATTTATGATCAAAGCCAATCCCCAAGCGCCATGTCATAGCATGACCTAGCGTTGCAGTGCTCCTCGCATAGCTCCACGCCGCTCTTCACATGTCCAAAATTAATGTGCTCTGGAGACTTTGCACCGAAGGCAACACGAGCCTAGCATCGTGGTGCTGCCCTATTTTAGGGTTTTTTTTTTTTTCATTTTTTTCTTCACTTTTTCTTCTAGTTTTGGCTCAGTTTGGTTCTTTTAAGCTCCCAACACTTATCTTCTTGTAAAATTCCTAAAAATCACTAGCAAACACCTTAAATCTAATAAAAGCATTTCTAAATTGGAAACAAATAAAGCACTTTTCAAGTACTTTTCAGGATTAAAATCGAGTTGCATACGGTCCTCCAATAAAATATTAACCTCTTCAATCAATGGTGTTACAAAGAGAAATTAATTATTTCACAGCCTGATCTTATATAAACTCTTTGTGTAGAATATCCCATTCACATGTCTTCACATGAACGATTTGGATCATATCGTGTGTAACAATTATAAGGTGGGTCGTATAGTATTACTAGGATAAAACACCTAACCTTATCCATGTACCATTTAGGTTATTACTTGAACATGATCTACCTGTATGTCAACCACATATTGTTCAAGTTACATTAAATATCCTTGGATCTTAATTTATTGGATTGAGTTATGCAAGTTTAAAACTTAACTCTTAAAGTCAAAATAAAATAACAATGATTTTATTGAATAAATAATATTTGTTTACAAAGTACAAACCAAGAGTTTAGGGCATAAACCCCAATAACTCATACATCTTTAATCATGCGAAACTTTCAGGGAGTGCTAGAGAAACAAGCAATAATATTCTAGTTTTTCGCCTTGGTACTAAATGATTCCAACAGAAATTGTAACGACTCGATTTTTTGAGATCTCTAACTGGACTCATTACTACACTCATGAGATTTCAAGACCAAAACTAGTTGACCATTTAAAACTTAAAACAAAATTTTCTATTCAAGCATTTTCAAACCCATTTGACAAATACCAAAACAACATTTACTTTGGGATCCCTAAAACCTATGAACAAAAACATTTAATTTTAAAACGTATTAAACTAAATTGCTCACGTTAAAAGAGTCAAACTTCTTAAAACATGACACTTAACGGAAGCATTGCCTTTAGTCCCATGGCACCGTTGACAGATGTAAGCTCCGTACCTGTTATTGAGAGAAGGTAAGTAAAAAGAAATCATGGGGCAGGTAAGTAAAGAAAATTGCCTAAGTTGGGGGAGAGTGAAAATGGTTAAGTGTTGGCCATGCGATAAGTGACCATGCGTTGAAGGATGTTTAAGCTTAACAAAAGTTGCTGCTGATAAGCATGTGTTGAAGATGGCAGCTTGGAGGGAAATAGATGTGAAGGGAGAAGGGTGCAATATGCGTTAATAGAATTATGCGTTGAAGGCTACTATGTGCTAGAAGATGGCATCGCTATGCGTTGAGATGGCCTATGCGTTGAAGATGGAATGCGTCAGACATAGAAAAGTGGCCGAGAGGGCCATATGGTAATCGGCTATTCGGTGTCGAGCAATCAGTGGCATAGTAAGTTGAGACTATGCGTTACCAAAGCCATGCGCGAAAGGTGGCGTTGGCTAATTCCAGAAGGAGAATGATGTTAGAGCTGGTAAGTCGGTGATTTATATTGACATATAAAAGAGTGCATCGAATAATTAAACCTTTTTGAATATATTTTCGAACTCAGACTAACTCTATTTCGCAGACGAACAACGAGGAGAGGTAGAAGAAGGTGCTTATATCGAATTTGAGTAGAAATCAGATCAATTTCAGAATATTTTGAAGCTGGAACCAGAAGCTTGATTGTTACTGATAGATTTGGACACCAATCGGTGTTTGAAGGAGAGTGAACTGAGGACGTCGAAACAAGAACTGAAATTTTGTGGTAAGTAAGTTGAGTCAATTCTTAGCAACTTCCATGAAGGATGTTTAAGTTAAATCCGAGCAAAATGTGTGAATCTCTAGGAAGAAGTAAGCGAAGTTGAACTGCTAAGCAAATCAAGGCAGCCGAAGTTATTTGGGAATAATTCTCAAATGAAGACGAGTCATGGTCTGAAATTTTGAGGTAAGCTACGAAACTCACTACTTTACAAGATTGTAGAAGAAGGGAAGTTCTGATTTTGGTTGTAATATGATTTTTAGAAGGATAAAGAAAGAGTTTGAAGAGAAGGAAGGAAAACTGTAATATCAAGTGTTGTTGCGACAGTGGTATCACTAAGGAGCGGGAGAGTGAGCAGCGGAACGGGTGTGGCTGATAAACGCAAAGGAGCTCTATGTCTCACAACTCTCGCTGAAGTCTCACTAGGTATCGCTCCTTAAGATGATATCGCTAGTCTAATCCACTCCAGTTTCGCTAGTGCAGTACCCAGTAATGTGAATTTCTCTGGTAGTCTCGCTAGTAACATAGAGTATCGCTAGTTATTAATATGCATAGCTAATGATTTTGAAAAAGGAGTCCAAAGGAAACCTAATATGAGAAGTGTGTTTTACAGGCCAAGAAGAGCTCGGAAAAGCATACAATCCGCTCGGAGCCTAAGACAAACAGTGAGTGGCTCTCTAATTTGTCCAAGGATCATCATTAACGGTGTGCAAGTGAAAACGAATATATATTATGTGAATTCCTGTATATGTGTTATCTAAATTCAAACCACGGCCGAAGGACCCTGTGTGAAGACCTATGGGAATATGATATATGATACATAGTGCCGAAGGACCATGAGTGAAGGCACTAGTGATATTGATTGAGATAGTGTCCTATGCCGAAGGACCTTGTGAGAAGGCATATGGAAATCAGTACATGAAGGCTCAGTGTTGAAGTACCATGAGTGAAGGCACTTGAGCAGTGAATTTATAATGAAACTCAATGCTGAGGGACATTATGAGAAGGCACTTGAGTGTTGAAATGCCGAAGGACGAAATGTGAAGGCGTATGAATGTATGAATATATGAATATATGAATATTAGGAACAGAATACTTGATATAAGGTAATAGCGTTGAACTTTGCTCCGTTGCTTGTTAGAAAGGTATCTATGCTATCTTGTTAAATGGTATGAGAGATCCAACAATCTGTACTAACAAAATATATATTAGTGTTATAAACAACATTAACTCAAGGATTAGTTTGTAATTGATATTTTAGTCACTCACTGGGCTTTAAGCTCACGCCTTTTTGTTTATTGTTGTTCATTTCAGGTAGCGAGCGTGTCCGGGACGCCTAGCCTACAAAAGATCCTCGTCTGGGCTTACTTGGTTTTAGTTCTCTAGGATAGTTGTAAATACTTAGTCTAAGTACATATTTTGTCATATAAGATTTTTGTGGCATAACGAGCGTGAGTTTTGTACTCTATGCTAACAAATACACTTGTATGATAAATTATTAGCTGAGAAACCTTATGTAAACCTTATGATTACCTTATAATGATACTTTAGTATAAACATTTGTATATTTGGTCTGGTATTGAATTGTGTTTCAAGATATAAGATGACGTGTATGTGTATAGGTTGCACCTACTCCTGGGTTGGGAAGGTAATCTGGGAGGGGGTGTGACAACAGATCTCTGATCTCCTTCGTCAAGCGCCACTAGTACAATCTTCCATTTATCTGAAAACATAACATAAGAAAGGGTGAGTATATTAAACCAGTAAGTAACCCCACTACTAAGGTTAGGCTATACTATGCATTCAAACTCAATAAATGCATTCTTACTAGTGGGACATGCATACTTTAACTTTTCATGGATGACCATCTAGGTGAACTTGTTAACTCTTCCTAAAATAGGCATAGATGTATATAGCATAACTGTAAGCATTGACTTGTAAAACCAAGTGTTAGGGAGAGCAATGAGATTGAGGTTATGCATTGCTAGAGGAAAAGTAGCCGAGAAGTAGAGCAAAATTTTGGTTAAGGGTTGGCCAGACCATGCGTTGGTGAATGTAGTGGGAAGTTGAATTATTTGAGAAACCATGCGTTGTTGATTGAATCACGAAGGGTTGTGAGATGAAGTAGTCGTCGTATCGAAGGATAAGTGATCATTGACAGGAAAAGAATACGCTTGAACCATGCGTTGAAGTCACCATGCATCGAAGACAGCCATGCGTTGAAGTCACCATGCGTCAAAGACAACCATGCGCTGAAGTCACACTGTGTCCAAGACAGAACGGTCCTGATGCGATGAAGCTAGTGGTGTGAATGACTATGTTGTATGCGTCGGAGGTAGAAGGCCCGAGAACACCATGTGCTGAGAATGGTTAGTTGCTGAAGACGCTGAAGGAGAACATAGACATGAGGGATAAGTCGGCATTATCATCTCGGTACTTGTGAGGGATAAGTCGGCAGTATATATATAAGTGAGTTTAATCACTTTCAAACATTTTGAGAACTTAAGTCGGTTCCATCTTTCAGAGAAACCACAAGAGAAGGAAGAGGAAGGTGTTCTTTTAGTTTTTGGATGAAATTTCACTCGTTTTGGTGCTCAAATCAGAGCTGGAACAGGAGACTGATTGCAGATGCACAGACTGGACAGTGGTTGATGTTTGGAGTAGAACGACTCAAGGAAGCCGAGTTTGGGGCTGAAATTTTGAGGTTAGTAAGTTAACATAATTTCTAACAAGTCTTATGAAGGATGGTTAAGCTGAAATTGAAGTTAATCACATGAATCTTTAGGTAAAAGCAGTAACTACAGAACTGTTATGCAATCTGGAGCAACGTGGAGTGATTTTGGCATAACTGGAGAACGAAAAAGAGTTAAGCCTTGAAATTTTGAGGTAAGCTGTGGAACTTGATTATTTACAAGTTTGTAGAAGGGAAGAAGTCTTAATATAGGCTAGAAATGCGTTTTTAGCAGGGATTAAGCAGAGAGATCAAGGCTGTAGCAGTCAGCTTTGTTAAAGAGTAGTTAAAGCTCAACGTGGGTATAACAGCAGGAGTAAACTGCACATAAGTGTCCCTGGAATTAGGATATAACAGAAGGGTAAGGAACAATTAGTAGTTATAGCTTTAGTGTTAAAGTTTGAGAATAAACCTATGAGAGCCTAACCGCGTGACGAATTACAAACATTGTGCGGGTAATGAGTTACTGTTTATGTTTTGATGAATGGAAAAGAAGTATAACAAGGGAAAATATCTATTTCAGGCCAAGAGGAAATAGGAAAGGCGTATAATCCACTCAAGGCCTAGGAAGAATTGTGAGTGACACTTCTTTTACTTTAAAACGATTTTGTTGAACATGATAGTTCGGTTTTCCAATGAAATGTGAATTTGTGATTAAGTAATTTATGAAGCATATTTATGTTCTTAAAGCTATTGAAAAACATGTTTATGAAATGTTATTGATATAATAATTGCCCTGTATTCTTATGAACGATTTGTATACGAACGGTTTGTATAAAATGTTGCTTCTAAAAAGGAAAATGTTTTAGAGGAGGCTCAATGCTAGTAAGGCATGTGAGTTTCCCCGGGACCCAGTACTTGGGCAACCCGCCTATAAAATGTTTTAGAGGAGGCTCAATGCTGAAGGACATGAGAAGGCATGTGAGTTTCCCTGGGACCCAGTACTAAAGGACATGGCGAAGGTACTTGGGCAACCTGCCATAGTCCTATGTGCACATAGAGGTTATATGCTGGTGCGTTGAGTCTTGCTCCGCATCGAGCCTTATATGTTTTCGACGTTGGGGTGTTGAGTTTTGCTCCACTTCGACTAAAGGAAAAGTATTGTATCTAAACTGTTTTCTTATGGTTTGTTAAAAAATCATGTATGAATTGATAAGGGCAATTAAGTTTGTTTTAACTAATGTATTCGAAGTGATTGCATGTTTTATGTTTGATGTTGAACTCAGTTTTACTACTGATGATTTCCGAACTAAAATGGTTTGTTAACATTGTCACTCACTGGGCCTTTAACTCATAGTTTTCAATGTTTTCTTTCCCCTCCAGGTAGCAAGGACGTTTCTGGTGCTTTGCCTACTCCCACTCGCCGTGCTTAAGCTTCGAGTCTCTGGAAAATCTGACTTGTTGAAGTGTTGTTTGTATGTTAAACCTTAATTAGGTGGCATGTAGATATGTATGTACAATTACCAGGGATTGATGGGTTGTGTAGGGTCGTGTAAAAGAGTTGAGAAATTTCTTTTTTGGCTTGTATATACTTTCCTATATGTTATGTTTAAAATGTCTTAGAATGTGGAGATTACATTGTGAACAGTTCAGAATGTATGTGAAGGAATGGATGGTATACGTCACAAGAGGGGTGATGTATACTGTCCTCACGTCTCCTTTCAGGTTATGCAGGTAAACTTGGGAGGGGGTGTGACAATAACGCAGACATAGGTAATGAACCTGAAGGTACACCAACATAGATAGTGATCCCAGATGAACACAAACATAAACATAGGTAGTGAACCTGAAGAAACACAACCATAACCATAGGTAGTGATCCTATAGGAATACAGTCATAAGCATAGGTAGTGATCCCATAGGAACATAAACATAAGATGTACGTTGCTATCGATAGAAAGGTCAACTCTCACTAACTTATCTAGCATGTGATATACAATCAACGGATCTAATGTCATAATCATATTATCATAGCTCATAGGTTTCAGCATGGTCATAACAATCCTTTCGTTCATGAAACATAGCAAAACATTCCAACAATCTCATAGCATGCTTCTAAGACTTATTTAACTGAATATAATCATCTTAATTAGGGCATCTGACTTAAAGACTTCTAGTAGTAGTGCCACTTATTTAACATATAACATATGAAATATAGCTATGGCTCCCCACAACGTAATACATAGTGTATTCTCATAATTCTAGCATGCACATAATATGGTTCCTTCACACATATAGCATAATATTGAGGTTTAAAACATGATTCCAATTTACATAGTCAATGTCAATGGTGTAGAACTTGGGTGCTTGTCACTAAGGCATTTCGGGTAATAAGTTACTTACTTCGAGAATAAGCCCAAACTTAATAGGCAAACCAACATCCTTTTTATCCAAAATAAAAATGTCTTGAATCAACTCCTAATAAAAAATTGAAATTAACTTAGATTGAATCAACCTCTAATAACAAATTGAAATTAACTTAGATATTTTAAACCAAACATAAAACTCATGTCTTCAAACAAACTTACCCAAATGTAGCTTGGTGCAAGATGGATTCCAAACTTTACTCAACGATTCAAACCAAAATTTATCGAGAACAAATTCCAACATCCGTTGGACAGCACGCTAACACTTCCAAAACTTAAATCTAAGACCCAATTATTATGGGTAAACATTTCATTCAAGTCAAACTCAACGAGTAAACAAGGTAGAACAAGAACCCAAAGAAAAATTCACAAACAACTCACCAAACGAGCTTAAACCTTGCCGAACAGCATGATAATCCTCCTCCAAGACATCAAATCTACACTCAACACAGGATGGGAACAAGTATCGTAAACTAAAAATCAATGTGTCACCACAAAACCCATCCATGAACGCTCCAATCTCATAATTAAATAAACTCTTACGCAACCCTAATTACTTTGGGTTTATCTTAGTCAAACTTTATCTCTTCAACCACATTGACCCCAACATCTTCCCAATTTCCCTCTAGTAAAAATCCACAAGCCCAAAAACGACTAAATCATCTCAAATTAATCCAACTACGCTTTAAAATCCAAAATTAAAGGGGATTACCCAATAACTTAAGAAAAATTAATTTAAATTCCCACAAAACTTCTGGATGTTACAAAAACATTTAAATATAACATGTCAAACATTTAAACATAACATGTCAAATACAAATATTATCATGCTCATAGAATTTAACATATCAATCTCTTCTTGATCTACTCAGAAGAACCAATCATTAATATACTATCTGTTGGGATTTGTGCCTAAAATCTCGTAATTAATTTGTTGATTTAATTTAATTATAAATTATGCAATGTTAGTTTATCTGTTAATCAACAAAATCCAAGGTTATTACATGCATTCTTGAACAGTAAGACTATGGATACGACTCATTTAGTAACAGTTACAAATGGTTTGATCCAAACCGTTCATGTGGAAACATGTTGCAAAATAATTAATCTTTGAAAATTCTCATTCTCCATTTTCTCTCATCTTTCAAGAGCGGTTTTCACAAACCGAATCCTTGCTAAAGTCATAGCAAGAAAGATCTCATGGAAAAAGGATTTCAAGGAGAATACTACCAGTTCGAGGAGAAATTTTTGCTACATTTGTGGATCGGCAAAGCTATGGTGCTTGACCTTCTCTTTATTTTGTTTTTTTAACCCTTTCAAGAAATTAAACAATACAATCACACACTCCCACGAGATTTAAATCCCTTCAATATCTAAGGCGCTTGGCTCAAAAGTAGTTTCAGTAGTCGATATCAAGCCCATATATAATCAAGCAAAGCAGTCTCCAACAAAAATCCTGAATTAGAACCTACAACATAAAACGAATTTTGAACCCAAAACTCTAGTTTCCATTCTCCAGCAAACGACTCTAATTAAACTTACCCAAAATGTTGTTTGGTTTGAAACTGTTCCCAATGTCTTTAAATAAATTACCCAAATGTAAATTAGTCCAATACTACCCTCAAATCTTCGTAACAACGCGATTCTAATTCAAAACACAAAATTTCAGGAGTTAGAACTCAAATTACAACCTCAACAACAATCTGAAAGGTTATATAACCTTAATGACTTACCCACAACTTGTCGAAAGCTCAACTACTATTGGACAGTGCCTCTAAGTCCCTCAAAACTCCTATCTAACCTTCAAGTGTCATGAGCAAATTAATTTTAGGCCCAACACTTCTTGGGTGTTCAAGAAATAACCAAGAATATGATCAAAACACCCAAAAATCTTATCCAAACTACAAATTTGGAAACAGGAGTGGTGCTTGGCGGCAACAATAGCAGGAAGCAACGTGGGGTTAGCAGAGGTGAGCGACGGTGACCTGGCGAGGCTGAGCGGTAGAGCACGAAACACACTGAAAGAGATGAGTGAGAGAGCTATAGAGAGAGATAGCTGACCAGGCTACCTGCGCGCGGACGGCAGCGAACGAAGACGAGCGGTGGCGACCTACAGACCAGCGGCAGACAAAGAAGCATGCGGCGCGAACAAAACCCACCAACGATGAGATCTTACCGGCCGTAGGCATCATGGGCGGCGGACGGTTGCGGGCAAGAAGCCGTGGGCGTGGGGGCTAAAGGTTTATTTTTTTATTCTTTTGTACATTTCCTGAATTTTGTATATATATATTCCCTTTCCATCTGCATCCTATACAATTAAAATTCCACAAAAAAGTTCAAATTTCCCTAATCAACTTAATTCAAATTTATTATCTTCTTTTAAAAAAAAAATAATAATAATAATCAAATCTTTTTTTTTTCCAAGTCTTTTATCACTTAAGTTGAATTATCTCACTCCCACAATTCAACTCTAACTTCAAAATTCAAAATATCACTCCATTAATTTCAGATAATTAAATTAAAACCAACCTGAAATTTTGGGATGTCACATGTGAGTTCTTCTCCCAACTCATAATCTTTTTCATATTTCTTCTCATATTCTCCAAACCCACAATCTTCCTCTCTTAATTTTGTTGTCGCCGACATCTCTGCAAGCAAGTATTGTTTTCATTCCGTGATCTTCTCCATCTTTCTTCTTAGATCTTTTCCAAACTCATAATCTTCTCAACCTTTCTTCTAAGACGCACGCGAGAATGAAGTAAAATAGAGGCGATTCACTTTCCTTCCAGGTGAAACTTGTGTCATTTCTTATTTCTTGGCGAAACTATCCATCCTAGAGAAACTCTGTTGATTTCTGATCGATGTCGAGATTGAGAACACCATAAGTATTGGATGTGAGAGAGACTACATAAGATGTCTTGATTTTTCGGAGCTCTTATAGGATTTTTGATATGTATTGTGTTGTTGTTGTTTGTGATGAGTATGATGAATGCTTAGTTATATGACAAATTTTCCGTAATCTAGCCCAAGAATAAGCTAAATGCAAGGTTTTTTTGGTGAGTTTCAAAGTCGAATATAGGGACTTTGACTAATAGGGATTTAAGTGTGATGAATGATTGATTGTCAGAGATCTCATATGTTGAAGATTGTTGTTTAAATACTATGTAAATGATTTAAAAATAGTAAAGAGTACTAGATGAATGACGTGACACACAATAGTTTAGCAACGAAAAAAATATGAATGAAACGAAAAAAAAATATAAATGGAGAAATAGGATTGGGGAAAGCTATCCATTTAACTTTCCTTTAGACTTTAATCCATGTTCCTAACTTCACTAAGATCTTAACCTCTTGATGGATAAGCCACATACATCATATTTTTATGATGCATGCTTGAAGGTTAATTGAACATAAGGTTATTTTTATCTCAAAAAACTCTTCTTACTTTGCTTAATGAGATCCACAATTACGTACTCTCTCGAGCAGTTAACTATAACTACTTGTTTTGATTAGCTAAATGGAAACATGCAATAAGTTTACCCCACATTAAGCAAAATGGATTAAAGACTAAGTTTAGTTCGCCAAAGTGATGATAACTTTACCCAACCCCTTGTATATTTAGCTACAAAAAAAAAAAAAAGGATAAAAATAAAAATAGAAGAGATACAAGAGATGAATATGAATATTAATATATTAAAGATAGAAAATTGTTAAGTACTTATTACGTCAATGTCTTGAGCAAAAATGTAAATAGCTAAGAAGTAGAGGGAGAAATAGATTAAGAAAGAAAGAAGTCAAGCCGGCAGCAACAATGTCTAGCTTCTGGCGGTCGGTGAACGTGTGCTTCATTACATGTTGTGGTGGCTGTTTGGACAGTGAGGTGAGAAAAATTCTCTCTTGAATTTTATGTCTTAGGCTGTCTTCTTAGATGGATTGATGGATGTGACTAACTCTTTTAGACTGGCAGACTCTCTAACATTCTTTTTGCCAACAATTTGCATACTTATAAAGTCAGCATTGTACTTTTCGGACATCATTTGTCATTATTGGCATTCTAGAGGCTATGCGTCCGTCTATTATCATTTTCGACAGGTTGGTGACTAATTGTAGTGTTGCTATCATGGTTAGTTCTAAATTGAGGTAGAATATCTTATTTAGCTTAAGCAGTAGTGTCAGAGATCTTAAGGCATGCATTTCAGCTTTAACTTGTTGCATTTGTGGGTTGCTCGATGCATGTGTTCAAGTCTTGTAATTTTCCTACAAAAATTAGGCAGTTAAAACGATTAAGATATGTGATAGCTCTCGAAAAGAGCTATTTTTATGTCTTTAATCTTGCTTTCTTGTCAAATATAATGTGTTTAAATGTATATTATTGTAGATTCTCGAGAAAAACATGCATTACGGAGTGTTATGTGCCCTTCGAGGTTAATTTGAAGCTATTAGAAGTCACATCCATAACCTAAGGCTTCAAAGGACGAAAAATGACTAAAAATGCCACTACGAGAGTGCCTAGGCGATAGATGACCTAGGACTTTGGATTTTGACATAGAGGACGCGTGCTCGTGCCTTGGAGCACCCACGCGCTGCCTTGGTGCCTAAGTAGGTGCTTCGATTAGGGCATAGACCACTTAGGCACTCTTGCAACATCTTTTTATATCTCTCTTCATTTTTTAGGGGTTGTTCATGACGAGAAGCATAGAGGCTGAGGAGTTCATCAAATTTCCTTTTTCTCCTTCATATTTCTATCATCTTTAGGTTGGATTTATTTTCTTTTGGGTTGTAATTAAGGATTGGAGCTCTTCCTCCTCCTCTTGTCTATTGGATGTTGAGGTAAGTGGATTTCTAGTTTCTTGGAGCAAGAACCTATATATTTTCTTGAGATTTTGTTGAATGAACTTGTATTTTGAATTTGTTTTCTTCTTTCAATGTTATTGAATTTCTAGATGTGAATTTGTGTGTGGATTGACACTCCTACCATGAATGATTGTCATTGCTAGTAGATTTGCGCTTGCACTCTTCTTTTTGTTGGTCTTGCTTGAATCGACTATGTAGCAAATAATTGAATCATGTATGCTAAGATTGTAGGCTGTCCATGAACTTAGAATACATGCTTCAATTAGGTTCAAAAATAAAATTGTTTAGTTAATTAGGCTATCTAATTAATCTATCACACAATGGAACCCTTAACCTTAATGGAAATGGTTTTGTTTCTATATGGGCACTTTTGAACCTAATAGGACTAAAATCATTTAGGTTAATTAAAGCCTTAAACTTTAATTGATAATTAGGGTGATTGCTTGGTTTAATCTGTCAATTTGGCTGCTTGTAGAGTCTGTGAGCTCGATTAGATTAAGTAAGTCATTGTGCACGCATAAGTCGAATGCATGCTTAATTAACAAAATTTGATGATTAAAATTGCATTGGATCCCATTTTATTCTTAAAACTAGAATTTTCCAATCCTTGGTTATATTTACCCGTTTCCTTTACTTTCTTGCATTTTAATTTCATGCGAATTATCTCTATTCACATCACAACCACCCCTACATTGTTATATTTAACTAGGAAATTAGCTTTTTGAAACACATTTAGTGCTTCCCTGCGGATCAACACAGACTTGCCACTTGTGCTACCATCATAGTATGGGTAGTAGTTCAGTATTATAAATTGTTTTTTATTGCTTCTTCTAGGAATTCAACACCCCTAAATGAATTCGTTCGATATGATATTATTCTTCTTAAGTATTTCTACATGCTGGACACAAAGAAGATATTTATCAAGTATTTCTACTAAGATTGATGCATGATTCATTAAACTTTCTCCATTATTATAAGAAAAGAGCTACAATTAGTGATATATGTACTTCTTCTTTAATTGTTTGGAGCTTTTGTAGGTTTTTCGATATCTACTGGGATATATGTACTTCTTTTTCTTTGATATTTTAGAACTTTTGTAGGATTTTCGATATATACAAGGATATATGTACTTCTTTGATTTTTCAGAGCTCTTATAGGATTCTTGATATGTGATATATATATTTATTTATTTGATATAAATAAGATGTGAAAAGGCGATTTTTTTTAATTTTATTTTTATTTTTTTATTTAGACTTCCTGTTTATGGTATCATACTATATATATATATACACGCACACCCATGTTTTATGTTGAACATTGAGTCAATCTGTGATTTATATATTGTACTGGTATAATTGGTAAAGGAATTTGGCTAAACAATATATACTTTTCATTTATATACTATACAATCATATAGATATTGTTATATTGATACTTTCGAATAGTACAATCATCTATCTAAGTACATTTCAATATACTTTCGAATGTCACTACTGTAGTTCTAAAAAACATCTTAATACGACATTTTACAATAAATTTCATATATAACAAATCATAATATATTTTGTATATTGGTTAATGGTCAATATATTTTCAAACACCTAACACAATGTTTTAAGATATATTTAAAAATAACCCAGAATATGTATTAGAGAATACTGAACCGTGAAAATTGAAGAGGAAATACGGAAAAATGTTTGTAATAAATTTCCATAAAAGCACCCTAACCAATTAAGAATTTTCAAATATAATAACTCTAATTTAATATATTGTTTTTTTAAAGATTCCAATAACTTTATATGTATTTCATAAGCTTGGATTATACATGTGCAGTGATTTTTTTCC
This sequence comes from Citrullus colocynthis, assembly GCA_031780015.1. Taxonomy (NCBI): domain Eukaryota; kingdom Viridiplantae; phylum Streptophyta; class Magnoliopsida; order Cucurbitales; family Cucurbitaceae; genus Citrullus; species Citrullus colocynthis. Next base: position 2,329,729 of record QLSR01000069.1, on the reverse strand, counting down.
TTATTTATTTAAGTGCAATAATTGTTGAGATGGAGAATGAACTTTCGACCTTAAAGAAAGAAATACATGTCAATTATTATCGAACTAAGCTTGTTTGTACTATAACCATTTTGTTTACTAAATATAAAATAGATCGGATAAATTTGCATGTAAAAGACTTAAATGTTGTCTTGATCATCTCTTAACTTTTTGGAAGATTTGATTAAGTCTTAAAATTTGGCCTAATTTTCATTTTGGTCCATAAAACAGTTAATTCTAAGTTTAATCATTTAACTTTTACGAAAATTTTAAATTTGTAGTAACTTTAGAATGATTTTTTAAAATGCTTTTTCAAACAAAATTTAATTTTTAATTACATTTAAAATAAATAATAATTTAAAGTGTGATTAGTATATTCCTTAAAAGAGAGTGTGATTATAGATTATTACAAGTATGTTTTTAACATTAATTATAAAAAAAACTTTAAAAACTTGGAATAATTTTAAAACTATCTTTAAAGAAATTTTTTAAATTACTAGATATTCATAACCTACATAGGCTACAAAATTCATAACCCATAATCATGAGTTGTAAAATTTGAATTTCATCTTGTAACCTAGATGTCATTGTAATGCACACTACAATTGAGTTCATTTGCTCTTTCTAGTTTCTCTTCTATTTTTCTCTCTAATTTTGCTTCTCATTTGTTCTTGAATTGTTCTTATTGTTATTATTCAACAACATGTTATCAACATGAATCTCTTCCACTTTTGCCTGCAAAAGTTAGGCTAATTTTGTTTTCATTTTTGTTTTTGTGTTTTTAGTTATGAATGTTCTATGTACAATGTGTATGTATTAAAGACCTCATATATACACTGAGTATAGTTTAAACATTCACAATATATTATTGAAAAATTCACAAAAACATCTATTAAAAAATCATGAGATTCTTCAATTTAATGAATTATCATGTGTTGCTTGCTCTCAAGAAAAATTAATTATTAGACCGTCACCAGCTTACGTGGAAATTGATCTACTACAATTTTAGAACGAATACATGTGACATATGTGGACCTATTAATCTACCAAGTAGACCATTTAGATATTTTTGTTAATTAATGACAACTTTATAAAGAAATCAGTTGATGTAAAAAGGAAGTTGAATGTTTGTTTCATACGAAAACTATCTAAAAAATAATAAAAGGGAATGTATATTTGAAAGGTGAAAGTGGAGGTTATGTTTTTTCTTTAAGTTTGTTTTATGAATTTAGAGATGAATAAGAAAAGAAAAATATTTTGGAAACTTACGGAAATGAGAGGTTAATTAGTTTCCAAGCACCCATAAATATCGACAAACACATTTGAGTATGTTTTGAAAATGAAAATATTCCAATCAATTGGTGGTAATAATTATTGAGTATTTGAGTAAGGAGTATCAGTGTTGAGAAAGGGGGATGATCATGGTTTCATGTGAACTAAACTGGGAGAGTGACAAAATGAGAAGACCTATCCCTTCTAGGTTTAATTAGTTTCAAATGATTAAGAAATATTCTTGTTGACGTTGTTGAAAAGTATACTACCTGAAAACAACAAATTGCCAACATCTATGTACAAGGTAAAAAAGAGTTTAGTTACTTTAGGAATGATGTATGAGAAGATTCATCCATGTTTCAACAACTATTACCTATATAGAAAAGAATTTTTCAATGCATCTAATTGTCCTCATTGTAACAAGTCAAGGTGGAAGAAGCTTAAGAACTCGTCTGAAATGAAAAAAAAGAGGGTTTGCTAAAGTTGTATGGTATTTTCCACCAATTCCACGATTTCAAAGGATGTTCAACAGTCTGATACATTCAAAGAATTTAACGTGGTATGCTAATGAAAGATTGGTTGATGGAGATCTATGTCATCCAGCTGACTCTCCATCTTGGAAATGGATCGATCATTTATGGCCTGACTTTGGAAGTGAAGAAAGGAACATTCGTCTTGCTTTATCAATTGATGGGATTAATTGTCATAGTGAAATTAATAGTAAATATAGTTGTTGGCCTATGATAATAACGACATACAATCTCCCACCCTTGTTATGTATGAGACATAAATTTATGATATTAAAAATGTTAATATCTAAGCCAAAGCAGTTGGGGCATAACATAGATTTATATTTGGTCTCTTTAATATATGATTTGAAAATTCTTTGCAATGATGGTGTATCTATTGGGACTGGTGCGTCCTAAATCCTTTAGGTATTGTAAATATATTTTATTTATTGAATAAAATAAGAAATTATTTTTATTTATCTTATACATTAACTCAGATCAATCTAATAAACTAAGATTACATAGTTATTTTATGTAAACTTAAACATGTATGTGGTTGACATACAAGGTTGGATCATGTTTAAGTAGTAACCAAACGGTCTGTAGTATAGAAATAAGGTTGGGTGCCTTATTCTGGTAACACTAGGGATACACCCCACTTTGTAATCGTTACAAGAAGTTGTAAAGTGTTACAAACGATTTGATCCTAATCGTTCATGTGGAGACATGTGAGTGGGGGTAATCTATGCAAAGAGTTTGTATAAGACCGGACCACGAAATGTTTATTTTCTCTTTGTAACGCCGTTAATTGTAGAAATTAACATTTCATAGGATACTATAGGTAACTCGACTTGAATCCTAAATGAGTTATGAACTCCTGTCTATGAGGGCAATCCTTTGATCTGTATGAGTGAGAGTGACCAAATCACCGACTCAATAAGCCTACCATTTTGGAGATTTGTCTTACTAGGAAGCTGGGATCATATTTTCACAAGATGGAATTCACTCCTTCTCGTGTTTAGGGTACTTAGGTAAATTACTCCCTTAAGGGCTGATTTCAGGTCTTGAACAATGAGGCCTCACCCTCTCACTGACTCAAGATGAGTTAGTTTATGGTTGGACTATAAACAGTTTGTTCATTAGAGGGATCAGTGGTACTTAAGAAGTTAAATATAACTATAGGGGTAAAACGACAATTTTATCCAGCTGTAGTTATGAGTAATTTGTAAACGGTCGACTTTCTGTTGATTAGTAAATTCTGTGGAAACAGAAATATATCTATAGTGCGAAGAGTGGAACTATAAGTCTTTAGTAGAGTGATCTAAGTTTAATGAATATTGATTAATCTAATTAAAGAGTTTAATTGATTAATCTCATATCATTGGAGCTTCTAACTGTAAGTCCATAAGGTCCCTTTGCTAGCTCATAAGGATTTATGTAAGAATCAAACATTTTAGTTTAATTTGAAATGTTCAAGTTAATAAGGGAACTAATTGTATGTGATACAATTAGTATAATGTGTATATATATTATAATATAAAGTTTATTTTGAATGAGACTAAAAAATTAAAACTTTATATTATAAGAGAGTTGACTATTTAAATAAGATTTAAATATTAATTATATGAATGAGATTCATATAAAAACTATAGGTTAAAATTGATATGAATGAGATTCATATTAAAACTAAGGTCATGTGAGAGAAGATTATTTGAATATGATTCAAATTTAAATTAAATATGAGATATTTAATTAATTAATTAATTAATTTTATTTAATTATATAAATTATAATTTAATTAAATTCAATGAATATTATTATATTAATTTTAGTTAAAATAATAACTCCCCACGTTTAAGGGGAATTATTCCTTCTCTCACAATAGTTCACGTAAAAGAAGAGGGAAGAGAAGGATGCAATTATTTTTATAGAAAGGTTCAATGAAATTTTCTCTAAAGAATTCTCATCCTTCTCCAATTATCTCTTCTACTCACAAACAATTCCCTTACCAAAATCTTAAGAAAGCCCACAAACTCCTTTGTTGATTCTTCCTAGATGATAGCAAGGTAGCCATTGTGGTGGTGTTCCAAAGGACGAGAATTGTTCTAGTGTTTTGTTGGAGAATTTATTCACTGGTTCGAGACTTGGTGTGTTTCTCACAACGAAGATAGCCTTCAAAGGTAGGAAACATCGTTTCCTCTTAATATTCTCCTAAGCATGCTAATATTGAGTTGTTTATCCAAATTGTTTGTTCTCTGTAATTTATGTTTTCCAAAGCAAATTTAATGACACATAACGATCATTCGCTTTCGCTGGAAATTGAATTCATTTAGCACATTGTTATGATACATATCGAGATGAAGTTCTCACGATAAAAGCAATATTGTTCTTCAATGGCGAATCTATAAATTTTGTTGACGAGGGACTTTATAAGTCAGTAACAATGATTTATAAGTGGGTAGTTCTAAAAATTCATAATCATTGACTTTTATACATCAATTTTTTCCTCTAAGCGATTTTGTAACTTGAAATCGATGCATAATAACTTCATTATCCATCTTATCATAGAAATCTTTCTCAATATATGTACAAGACAATTATTCATCCATTTATCTCCCTTTCGATTATGCAACTAAGTCTTTATAATACTCATAGTAGAAAATATCTTCTCTACGATAGTTGTGAGCAATCAATAGACTAATTGGTAGACTTTATCTTTAGCTGTCATCACCATTTTCTGGGGAAGATCACCTATACTTGTTAACTCAACAAACATATTATCTGAATGAACAACAACGATGTCATTTTGAAGTTGATCTTCAGGAATAACAACTTCAGTAGTTGAAAAATCTGTAGGATAAATTGTGCAAGGCAAATGAGTCTTTGTTCGTCAAAAGTAGCAAAAAAGTTGCTCGGGTTGAGACATGCCACATAGAGAAGCAATTCGATACTTTTTTTTAGTGAAATTATTATTCAACTCTTGAAATTGCATATCAATAATTATATAAAAAATATCGATATGATAATGATGCATATTTGTGATTTCTTAAGATTTTCGCTTCTGCCTCCCTCAAACCAAAAATACATCATCCATTTTAAGCATTAGAATATCATGCTTATTACAAAAACTTGAAACTTCATCCAGACTCATTGCATTCACAATATCCAGATCTTTTTTTTGTAGTGCTTGAGATTGAGACAAATCGTTTGTGATTCCCAAGATAGCTTTTATAAGGTGCATATAGAAAACGAATTCAAATGATTGAATTAAATTTATTAGAATCTTTGCTCCATATTTTTATTTAGAATTTGATCCATCATCTATGATTGTCACAAGTACATTACAAATTGATGAGAACATAAAAATACATCTCACTAAAATGTTGTAGTTCGATCCCTATCATGTACCTTTTTGGCATTTAATCATTGTTTCCTAATTTAATGCCCTTTCACTTGACAATTCACCATTATTCAAAGCTTCAAAAGTGCTGACACTATGCTTCTCTCTTAACATGACGTTTTGCTAATGCTCCAATAGCATTCACCACATTTTCTACCAAAAGAAAAAGATTACTGATCTCTACATGATTTTTAGCAATAGCTACCAAAACTGGTGAGAAAAACAATGAATTTAAAATGCACATTCATTTTCTCTGAAAATTAATTGTTTCAATCCATTAATTTCTCCCTGTATATTGCTTGCTCCATCATAACCTGTCCTCACAAATTGGCAATGCTTAATCCATGTATAGAAAATAATCCATCAATAACTTCCTTGAGTGATAAAGAACTTATATTGGTCATATGTACAATACCAGCAAATCATTCAATCACACCTTTATTCACATATCTCAACACAATTGACATTTGCTCATTTGGAGATATATTATTTAACTCATCAATCAAAATTGAAAACAACTTATCATCAATATCTCGTATGATTGCATTAACAATGTCTACTGCAATACAATTCATAATATCTTTCTGGATGTATAGTGTAGGTGGTTTCAAAATTTTAGGAGATTTTCTAAAAAAAATGGCTTCAAAATATCCTTATTATGGTTTGCATAACCATCGTAAGAGTTTAAGAAAATTACCTTGATTTTTTTGAATCTTCAATTTTATCATATCCACGACATGGAGACCCTATTGTAACAAAAATTGAGCACAATCAATTGTTGCACCTAATCAAATTCAATATTTAATTCTTGTTTGGTGAGACATCTTATTAGAAAATGTCGCAATTTTTTGTTTTTTATCCAAAAGAGTTTCACAATTGCCCCAAGCTTGGTTATGTGCACTATTTGGTCCTCCAACATGAGTTTTTAATTTCTCTTTTTTCTTCCAATTTGAAAATCCTTCACCAACAAAATGCTCACATCTTGATTTTTCTCCAACTTCTGGTTATAACATAAACATAAGGCAACATCTTTTGAAATACTATATTCCAACCAATTAGGATATTCAGTAAACCCAACTAGATTAAACCTTCTTGAATGTGACCCAAATTTCTTCAATGGAGAATTATGACTTCGAGGCCCGTAGGATCCTTAAATAAAATAACAAGCTTAAAAAGAAGAAGAAAAATAAATGAAAAACTTACCTCACAGACTAGGAGAAGAGTTGAAAAAGAAATTAAAAAAACTGAAGAGTTATTGAACTTGAAGCCTTACAAAAAAAATAAACAAAAAGAAATCTAAAAGTAATTTAAAAATAGTTGAATAGTCACTCGTTACATGACTTTCTTGTTAATTTCAGTTGTATTTATGGGAATTAGTGTAGTTATTATTTTTTTTTCTGAAAAATTGAAGGTTGTTAAAAGGAAGGAAAAATTTGAATAATAAATACTTGGAATGAGATTCAAACTTAGTTCTAAAAGGGGCCTAGGGGACACATTTACCATTTGGCTAGCTAAAGTTATTGTTACTAAATAAGTTATATTATATAATGAGCATAGGGAGGGGGCAGAGGAACCCATACTAAACCTACCATTGTTGTTGTGTAAATTAATGATTTTCCTGCATATGGTAATTTGGTGGGTTGCACTATTAAAGGATATTGTGCGCGTCCCATATGGTAATTTGGTGGGTTGCACATTTGTTATACATTTAAAATTAAAAAAGAAGATGACATACGTTGAACACAAACAAGATTTGCCACTTGATTATCAATTTAGGAAACAAAAGAAAGCATTTAATAAAAAAAAAATTTTGAGATGTTCATCAATAGTGATTCTTCTAACGAGTGTCATTCGTTGAAAGTAAAGAAATTGATAAGTTCTTTACATATTTGTTGGAAGAATAAATCCATATTTTCTGAACTTGAATATTGTAAGAAACTTCGTGTTCGACATTGTTTAGATGTTATGCACATTGAAAATAATGTATGTATAAATTTGATAGGTACCTTGCTCTATGTTCCTAGCAAGAAATTATATATTATAAACTTGCAGTGACCTAGAACAACTAGGCATTCGTCCTAAGTTGGCGGTAAAGGTAATGGGGAAAAGGAAATGACATACATACCTCTAGCTTGTTACACAGTATCCAAAAATGAGAAGCGTGTCATTTACCAATCATTATAAAAAATGAAAGTTCTAGAAGGGTATTCTGAAAAACACCTAAAAAGTGCTTTACTTGACTTTAATTAGGAATGCTTTTATTAGATTTGATGTTATTTGGTAGTGGTTTTCAGGTAATTATGAAGAAAACAAGTGTTGAATGCCAAAAGAACCAAACCGAGTAAAAAATGGATGAGAAATCAAAGAAAAAATGCAAAAACCTAAAGCAGGCAAACATTGTGGCGCCAGTGCGACGCTGCCTTGTGCTATAACCCAGGAGCACCATATATTGGCAATTCAAAGAGCTTCAAGGTGCTAGGGCGGTGCTATGGCACGGTGCTTGGGGGTAGTTTTTTATGACAGTTAATGTTACGACATTACCCTAGAGTGTTACGACACCAACTTTCCGAATTTGAAAAAATTGCACTTTAGGAAAGTTCTTAGGTAGCAAGTTTGTGAAATTCTATAAATAGGGATGTGATGTGCTGCTCTAATTACGGAATTAGAGAGCCAAAAAGTGAAATTTGCTACCAAATTGAGGGTAAATGTTGGAGAAGAGTTGAAGGTCGTTCAAGATCCCGAGGTGTCGATCGCGTGGAGATTGACAGATTTCAATGTTGGAGCAATTTGAGAGTCTTGTCTTTTTAAGTTTCTCTTTCCTTTTCTTTTATGCTTAAGAATTCATATGAAATTATGTATTTGATGGTTATGTGTTGGATTTTGTATGTGTGTAACTTGTCCTAACGCAAAGTGTTAAATGATGTCTTTATGCGTTCAACATGTCATGCTTTGAGCATGCTATGCGTCTTACTACTATGCGTTGGTGATATGTCAAGTTTCCCTATCATTTACCCAAGTATAAGCAAAGGAGTAGGTTTTCTCAGTGAGTCCGAGGTCGAACATAGGGATTATGTTGATTCAATATTTATGTGAATTACATGCGTTGCAGTGGTAACCAAGAAATAATGGGGAGAGTGTTTGTTTCTGATCTAAAGAAAGCGATAATATGTACACTAGACTAAATGTGGAAGATGGAAAGGCATGCGACACAGCAAGTTCAGCTAAAGATGTGTGTGAATGGATAAAGAAAGGCTTCGGGTTGATTAACATCTAACATCGGAAACGCACAGTAGTATTCTATTCATACTTGTGACTCTTCTCCCGGTTGTTAGCCGCTATGCGTTATATGTATATAACGCATAGGAGAGTGTTAAGAACCAATGTTATCCCCATAGACAGGCAATACTACTTGGCCTTTGTCAATTGAGTTCCACAATCGCTTACACTCTTGAGCAGTTTGATTATTACTAATATCGATTTCTCAGATGGACATAAGCATCGGATTAAGCTCGCAATTGACAAGATAAAATAGTTACACTGTGGTTCCTAGTTAGATGCTAACGCAACCCTAGACCCTAGAGTGATTAGTTACTCATGGTTTGAAAGTAAAAAGCGGAAAGTTTAGAGAAATGAGTAGACATGGAAGATAATTATATTGATGAAACGAAATACAACTTTAGATGAGCTCAATGTTTTGACACAAATCTAAAATCAAGATAGAACAATAAGAAAGAAAGCAGGGAAAGGCGTCAATGTCTTGAGTCGCCCGGATGGAAGCGTGAGGCTATGCTGTAAAGTGGTCCGGCGGAGGGAAGACTCTTCTCTCTCGAGCTATTCGTCTCCGGTTGAAGTATGGAGAGGACTCTGCTGTCACTTATGGAGTTCTTCCGAGAATCAACAACCCTTTCTCATCTCGCGGAGCTGCCCTTTTATAGATGATGTGTTCGCAATTAATGGCAAATCTGCTTGATTGGCGGCGAGATTGATACTATGTGTCCATCTCGCCTGATTGCGTGATTCTCGGGTCAATTAAGATCCACCACTTTGGCCACAAATCATGTTCGTCAATCATCCGCCAATCTCTCAAGATTCTGCTTTGATTCTCAGCGCCTTGCATTAATGGTCGTCTATGCGTCCATGAATAGTTTGGCCGATGTCAACGCGGCGTAGGTTACTAACGCGCAGTCTTGCGTTGAGAAGTCATCAACGCATCCTTTGCATTCTTGCGTTAAAACATGCGTTTTAGGCTCAAAAAGTGGTAAAATCATTTATCTTCATAAAAATACAAGAGTATAACGCAAAGGAAGATTTATTAGTAACTTGTATTCTTCTCTATTTAATCTCTATTTATCTAAGAAAAAGGTTATTATAACTTATATTTCTACAAGTTATCACACCCCCAAACTTAGCTAAATGCTTGTCCTCAAGCATAACTTCTATCTAAGAAACTTAACATTTTCTCAACGCATTGACTAGTCTCTTAGAATGCTATACTCAATCAGCTACCCGTCAGTTATAGTACTTCTCTACCTCCATATTCTTTTCTTTAGGACGAGTCGAGTTTGTATGCGGCAAGCTTTCTTTTGAAGATTCTTTAACTCATTATTCACAAAATTTTTGTTTCTTCTTTTGAACACTGAGTCTGAAAAGATGAAGATATAAAGTTCCTTTTTCTTTCTTGTTTTCTTATGTATATATTAAGCATGCGTCGAGTAGGGTTACCCACCTTTGTTCTAACATACCAACTATGGGGTGCATGGAGGCAGCCAATTACGAGCAAGTGCCCTTCTCGACTAAACTCTTATCTTAGTTTGGTTTCCTCACTAGACATTGGAGTTTGTTATTTTATCTATGCGTCGCTGATTACGATTACCCACCTTCGTTTTGACACACCAACTATGGGGTGCATGGAGGTGGCCAACTACGAACAGGTGTCGTTTTCAGCTAAACTCTTAACAAGATAAATATGTTAGTCTTGCCAGCGGAGTTTTGCGTTTAAAAGAATTTTTTTTTTAGACATGTTTGAAATAAGTTAATCATATTTTTATCTTTGACAGTTCAAACCTCTTCCACCCCCAAACTTGAGAGTAGCAAGGTCCTCATTGCTTAAATTGTAAGCAAAGATTAAGTTGCAAAATTTTGTAAAAGAGGTTTGAATTGGCCACTTGCATACATACAAAGTAGGTTTGCGTTTCTAAGGAATAGTATGCTGACGCATTGAAAGTAATCTAACTTAAAGAGTGTACAAAAAGTGTAAGCATGATTATCCTCATAGTGACTAATTTTTTTCAACGCAAAGATAAAAGTTGGAAATAATTATATATGTACTTAGAGTGAATTTACAGCAAGGGACCATGCAAAAGAAGTAATTAGAAATTCCATGCGGCGAAGAAATTTTTCATTCTATTAATTGAATAATCCACAACGCATACAATTAGAGATGAAGATAATGCAATAAAAGTTCTAAAGAAGATACAACTCTTAACTACACCCCTAAATTTTTAACCATCTACCTTATCTTCATTAGGTCTGGGTTTCTGCTCAGGCGCAGGGCGCTGCGGTATTGGGAAGACAAGCGTCTGTTGTAGGCGTTCAGGAATGTTAGGGGGCGGGACTTCCGGTCGAATCGAGAACAGTTGATGAATGTAATTTAGTGTAAAGTGAAACTGCTCCGTCTGACGACGTGCTAACATATTCAATGAGTGCATCACTGGACGCAAGATTGATTGTTGTAGATATGTTTGCACTGTTTCCCACTCTAGATCAAGTTGGGCTTCTTGCGGTTGTGGTTGCGTTGGAGGTTGAGGCAGGTTTGGCTGAGGGCGAGAGGTTGATGGAGTTTCATCAAACGCAAGGGATGATGGACGCATAAAAGTTGCGCCAAAATCCCCATAGTGTGAGTCATCAACTCTTATTGAGGAGATTGAGGAAGAGGGTTTTGCGGAAGGTTGAGGTTTAGAAGGTTTTGGGAGATGCGTTTTAGGAGGAGGTGGAGGTGGAGTTGGTTCTCTTCTGGTTGTTGGAAGTGGGGGTGAAGGGCTTGAGGTTGGGGAAGGTCTAATGGTGGCATCAGGACTTGCCACAGCCTTGCGTTTTAGCTTGGATGACTTCCTCTTCTTTTGCGGTTGCAGCTTTGGAGGCGGAATGGGTTGATAAGGTCTTTTAGTGGCCTTAGCAGGCTCTGGCAGATATTGTGATCCTCTCATCAACCGAAGCAGAGTTTTGTGGGCAATTACGCCACTGACTTCAATCATCTTCTCTGCGTCTAACACTTCCGTTGGCCCTCCGATGGAAGCATTGGCGTACAAATTCATGATAAGAGTGGGGAAACAAAGTTGGCCCCTTGGCTTGTTGAACACCCCTCTTACCTGCGCCGCGATTATGCGTCCAACATCCAGGATGATGCGACGCAAAATGCAATAAGCTGCCATCACTCAATCCTTTGATACTGTCTTGTCATGCGTTGTAGGTATCAACCGCTTCTTCACCAAGTATACCCACAGGTTTGCCTCTGGTCTTAGGTTGCTAGCGGATAGCGTTTTGATACATGTGGGTGAAACATCCCACTTAGCCCCAGGCTTCGCCAATACCCGGATTGCGTCCTCCATTAACTCCGTTGGAGTTGATTCTATAATCTTGTTTCCTTCTGCATCCGGGTTGTCCCTCAACTGATAGATTGCATTTATTTCCCTTGCATTGATCGGGACTTCAGTTTCATCCACCACCACCACGTCTTCCTCTTCATCTATGCGTCCATTATAAAAACTTTGGACTACGTCAGGTTGGACCCAAGAGGTGCTGGAACAGAAGTTTCTCCAGCCGTGGTGGTCAAAATTTCGGTGATGTATGGCGGCAATGGGGCTTCTTCAGGGAAAAATCCCACCTCAATCATCAAATCAGGGAACGCCCTGCGTTGTGGCGACGCATCAGCCACCTTAGCTTTTCCTTTGGCCTTAGCGGGAATTTCGTCGACAGTTCTCTTCTTGCTCTCGGCCACTTCAACTGGTGCTTCAGTCACATTCTCCTTCCCTTTGCGTTTCTCATTATGCGTGCTTGGGAGTTTGGTGACTAACACCTCTTTTTCTTTCTTCTTCTTCTTCAAGGTGCTAACACCTTGTTCCTCTCTCGCATCCTCCCCGATGCGTTCCTTCCTTATAGGTGGGTGATGCCTACTTCTCTTCATCTTTTTCTTCTTTTCTTCCCCTTCTTCTTGGGCTTTGATTCTAGCAGCCAGCTCCTCATCCTCTTCAATTTGTAGTTCTTTCTCAAGCTCCTCGGCTGCTTTTTGTATTCTTTCTTCTTCCCTCATTTTCTCTTCAAATGCCAATGCGGCTTCTTCTATTTGAGGATCAGGAAGGCCTTGCGTCTCCCCTTCTTCTTGAGGCCACACTTCCTTGCCTGCCTTCTTGCTGGACAATGCGTCCTTGGCAATTTTCTCAGCTCCTTTTCTTAGGGCCCTGAGCTCTTTCCTCAACTTGGCCCTCTTCTTCTTCATCTTTGCTGCCAGCCTATCGAAGGATGTTGCCGCAATTGGGGACTCAGGACCGTCTCCTTGCTCTGTGGTTTTCGGCTCTTCATCCTTAGCAGTTTCTTTTGATACTCTTCTTTTCTTTCATATCAGGGGTACCACTTCTTCTTCCTCTTCCCTTCTTCTCTTGGTCTCTGTGGCCATCACAACTTTTTTGATGGGTCCTTCATTGGAGTCTAAGATCGTCTCCTCAGGACCAATAGAGGCAGGGACTAACCCATGCATTTCAACTGGCTCGCATACGACCTCCTTGCTGTAGGCGGCTTCTCTTTCCTTATTGACCCTGGTCTCTTTACCCTCCCAAGTCTCTTTTGGTTGACTCTGGTCCTCTTTTATCGGGGAGGGTGATTCCCATCTTGCGTCTAAAATAGTTGCGTCCATTGGGTCACGCAATCCACTCAGGATTTCGACTATCCATGCTTTCGGGGAACGTGCGGAATTCACTTCCCCTCTTTGACAGCCACCTCTTCTTCTACTTCTCTTCCCATCTCTTCAGTTTCTCTTGTGTTGGGTGGACAAGGTGAGGGTGAAGGCTGGTTGACCTCCCCGTCATCCTCCCGATTCTTTGCTTGCTTCTCCTCTTGAGCGATTCTCTCCAGAATGTCGCCGAATACCTCTCTCTCTTCTCTTCGGCGTACTTCGCTGCTTCCGCATAGTGTACTGGCTTCATCTCGAACCGTTCCAGGACTCGGTTGCTCTGCCTCAGAGTTTTCTGTGCTTAACCGTTGGCTTCCAACATTGAAATTTGCGGCGGAAAAGTCCCTCATGTTCTTCATTCTGGGTCTGAAGATGCAAGATTTGACCCGAGTTTTGGGTTTCGGAGTAGGTACTGGGTTGATTTGGCTCAAGGGGCGGATATTTAGAACTTCCACACAGTCGTCGAAGTCAGTGTCGACTACTGGTGGATGGGTTGGGGGTCTGGCGAATGGTCGGAAAAATGGGTATATGGGTGGTCTTTGGGCAGTAGCCCTGATTCTAGATGCTGAAAAGGTTGGGATAAACGGTGGGCTGGGATTTGGAGGTCTTGGTCGGACCAGAGAAGCAAAAGGCCTCACAGGTCTGGAAGGATGAAATGTAGGTGGAGAGAAGAATGGAGATCGAGGGTTAAGAAATACCTCGAGAGCTGGTGTCTGTGATGATGAAGATCTTGGGGAAACGTCGCTGGTGAGGTGTTCTTGGTTTTGTGGATTTAAATGGCTAGACATATGAGGTTCTGTGTAGAACACAAATCGCCGGAGGTTATATAGGTGAAAGGTTTCGAAAATGGAAAATGGAAAATCGAATCGCGTTTATAAAGGGCTAATTTAGCCGTCGCTAATAAATGCGGATACGCGATATTCGGAATCCCACTGATCAAGGTAAATTTTATTAAGCCGCACACCCATCAAGTGTGATGGGCGGCTACTTAATGCACATAGAGCACTTGAGTGTTTTTCTGGGAAAAACGTGTAGATTGAGAAGACATGTGCGTTTCACCTATTGCTCTATCTAAAACGCAATGAACTAAAGATAAACGCATAGCTGATGAATGCCTGGTTCTCAGGTTAGATTGTGCGTTGTAGGTTAAGTGTTATGCATTTGAAAAAAATATGTACGGCTCTAACCTTACCCCTAACCTTAACTCGACAAACACAACAATCGTTTATCGATGAACGCATAGTTTACTTATGCGTTGGACGCATGCATGAATAATAGAGTATGCGGTGAAATCAAATTGTTTATATTAAAAACTCAACGCCTAATTTCATGCTTATCCCATTTATACTACTAAGCTGAAATTAAAGAAATAAATAAATGCTAAAAACAAAATATACACAGAAGAAGGAAAGCAAAATAAAATAATAAAAAAAATAAATACTAGAACAAGTTCAAATGACAATAAAGCAAGGGTAAAAGAAAGCGTCCCTGGAAAAGTAGGCATTCCGCAACGCAGGGATCTTTCGACGCAAGCTCAGTTATTACATTCGCGTAGGTCAATGGAGGTTTTGTCAATTTCGAACTCTCCAATGTGGTAGGGTTTTACCCTCTGTCCATTGACCTTGAAGGAAGTGGTTCCGTCTTCGTTTGTCAGCATGACCGCACCATGCAGGAACACTTCCTTGATTATGAATGGACCCGACCAGCGAGACTTCAGCTTACCTGGAAACAAACACAACCTTGAATTAAATAACAGGACCTTCTGGCCGACGTATAGAGTTTTCTTACTAATGTTTTTGTCGTGCCATTTCTTGGTCCTTTCTTTATACAACTTTGCGTTTTTGTAAGTTGAATGTCTCCACTCCAAGAGTTCGTTTAATTGAAGCTTTTTGGCTTCGCCGCTTGCTTCCGAGTCTAAATTGAGCTTCTTCATGGCCCAGATGGTGATGTTTTATTTAATCCTCCGTAGAAAATCTCCATCTGCACACAATCAGGGATACCATTATGGGGACAATTCCTTACAAGCCTTTTAAACCGGGCCCATGCTTCACTAAGTGTCTCCGAGTCCTTTTGCTCGAAGGTGACAATGTCTCGTCGCCTCTTTGCACTCACCGTCGGAGGAAAGTATTTCTGCATGAATTTTTCAACCATTTGGCCCTAAGTAGTAATCTCACCAGGTTCAAATGAATATGCCCATTGTCTTGCCTCATCTCTGAGAGAAAATGGTAATAGCATCAGTCTGATGCTATCTTGCGGTACTCCAGCCATAGGGAATGCCCTACAAATTTCCAAGAAACTTTTCACGTGTGCATGTGGGTCTTCACCCGTTGCACCCCTAAACTGCCCTGCGGCTTGTAGCATCTGCAACATTACTGGTTTCATTTCAAACCTTCCATTACCCTCGAAGGTTGGTTGTAAAATTTCCGGTGCGAAATTGTATAGATTTGGCGACGCATACTCCCTCATTGGGTGATTTCTATCATGCGCCAAGAGGATTGGGTTTGTATCATTGTTTGCATGCTCTTGCGCATTTGCGTTCTGCCTAACCCCAGCATGAGGTTGATTATTTTGAGCATCTATATTTTCTTCTGTAGTTTGATTGCTCCTTCTTTGTTTATTCTGTCTTATCCTTCTTCTGAAGGTCCTCTCAATCTCTGGGTCAATATCAAATGTTAGGTTGTCCCCTTGACTCATATACTGTTAGAAGCCTCTGACAGAAGAGAAGCTTGCTATACTCCGTCGATTGAGGAATCCTGTAACACAATAATCCAAAGAAAATAATTAAATCAATGCAATAATCCCCGGCAACGGCGCCTAAAACTTGATGTTGGATTTTGTATGTGTGTAACTTGTCCTAACGCAAAGTGTTAAATGATGTCTTTATGCGTTCAACATGTCATGCTTTGAGCATGCTATGCGTCTTACTACTATGCGTTGGTGATCTGTCAAGTTTCCCTATCATTTACCCAAGTATAATCAAAGGAGAAGGTTTTCTCAGTGAGTCTGAGGTCGAACATAGGGATTATGTTGATTCAATATTTATGTGAATTACATGCGTTGCAGTGGTAACCAAGAAATAATGGGGAAAGTGTTTGTTTCTGATCTAAAGAAAGCGATAATATGTACACTAGACTAAATGTGGAAGATGAAAAGGCATGCGACACAGCAAGTTTAGCTAAAGATGTGTATGAATGGATAAAGAAAGGCTTCGGGTTGATTAACATCTAACATCGGAAACGCACAGTAGTATTCTATTCATACTTGTGACTCTTCTCCCGGTTGTCAGCCGCTATGCGTAACGCATAGGAGAGTGTTAAGAACCAAGGTTATCCCTATAGACAGGCAATACTACTTGGCCCTTGTCAATTGAGTTCCACAATCGCTTATACTCTTGAGCAGTTTGATTATTACTAAGCATCGGATTAAGCTCGCAATTGACAAGATAAAATAGTTACACTGTGGTTTCTAGTTAGATGCTAACGCAACCCTAGACCCTAGAGTGATTAGTTACTCATGGTTTGAAAGTAAAAAGCGGAAAGTTTAGAGAAATGAGTAGACATGGAAGATAATTATATTGATAAAACGAAATACAACTTTAGATGAGCTCAATGTCTTGACACAAATCTAAAATCAAGATAGAACAATAAGAAAGAAAGTAGGGAAAGGCGTCAATGTCTTGAGTCGCCCGGATGGAAGCGTGAGGCTATGCTGTAAAGTGGTCCGGCGGAGGGAAGACTCTTCTCTCTCGAGCTATTCGTCTCCGGTTGAAGTATGGAGAGGACTCTGCTGTCACTTATGGAGTTCTTCCGAGAATCAACAACCCTTTCTCATCTCGCGGAGCTGCCCTTTTATAAATGATGCGTTCGCAATTAATGGCAAATCTGCTTGATTGGCGGCGAGATTGATACTATGCGTCCATCTCGCCTGATTGCGTGATTCTTGGGTCAATTAAGATCCACCACTTTGGCCACAAATCATGTTCGTCAATCATCCGTCAATCTCTCAAGATTCTGCTTTGATTCTCAGCGCCTTGCATTAATGGTTGTCTATGCGTCCATGAATAGTTTGGCCGATGTCAACGCGGCGTAGGTTGCTAACGTGTAGTTTTGCGTTGAGAAGTCATCAACGCATCGTTTGCATTCCTGGGTTAAAACATGCGTTTTAGGCTCAAAAAGTGGTAAAATCATTTATCTTCATGAAAATACAAGAGTATAACACAAAGGAAGATTTATTAGTGAAAATCACATATACTGCCGCATGCTTCTCTATTTAATCTCTATTTATCTAAGAAAAAGGCTATTATAACTTGTATTTCTACAAGTTATCATTATGTGTGGCTAAACTCTTAGTTTTAGGGTGTGTTGGTGAATTTAGTTATGAACTTAAGTTGATTATTTAGTGTTTTTCATGGATGTTGTTGAATAATATATTTTTCAATGCTATTGCATTTTATTATCTATTGATTGATCATCAATGAATGTTAGGTTAAGTGTATAATTGAATGGTTGTATGGTTAATAAAGAAAGTTGTTAATGATTATTCGTAATGTTATGCTTCTTAATTTGGTTTCAAAAAATTGGTAATCAATTAGGTTGCATAAGAAAGGGTTGTTTTTTTAGAGAAAATAATTTGGATAATAGTTTCTAGACTTAAACATATTATTCCCAATACAGTAGTCAAAATAGGGACAAGTACCTATAGAATTCAATAGACTTCTTTTAAGAATTTCAATCTCGAAAAAGAATTGATATCTTGGACTTGTGATGTATCAATTATCATTTTAACAATCAACTTCTCCCATAATGATATCTATGCTACCTAGTATTATCATAATATCAACCAATTTCATTCTTTTAACTAACTGAGGAAGAATTTGCAAATTGATAAAACCCGACGGGCGAATTTTCCATCTCCAAGGAAAACCACCCTGATCCCCTATAAAAAAAAATGCCCAATTCTCCTTTGGGGGCTTCGACTCTGACCCTCAGGCATATTTCCATGAAATTTCACTTGCTTTTATTTTTCTTTTGTTGTTTTCAAAATATAACATCAAACTCGATTTCGATTCCTTAGATAAAATTGACTCAATTGTTGAATAGCTAGGTAATTAAACCATAATTCAGTCCCTAGTGGTAACAATACTTGGTCTTAACCGTCTTATATTATAATTTGACCTGTGCACTTGCGGTTATCACATCAAATTTTTGGCACCATTGTTTTGGGATTGAAGTAAGTATTTTTGCTTAATATGTATAGAATTGATGGATCTTAATCTAAGGTGTATTTTACTTTGTTTTTTTTTTTTTTTTTCTTTTTTTTTTTTTTTTTCTTTTTCCTTTTTTTTTTTTTTTTTCTTTTTCCTTTTTTTTTTTTTTTTTCTTTTTCCTTTTTTTTTTTTTTTTTCTTTTTCCTTTTTTTTTTTTTTTTTCTTTTTCCTTTTTTTTTTTTTTTTTCTTTTTCCTTTTTTTTTTTTTTTTTCTTTTTCCTTTTTTTTTTTTTTTTTCTTTTTCCTTTTTTTTTTTTTTTTTCTTTTTCCTTTTTTTTTTTTTTTTTCTTTTTCCTTTTTTTTTTTTTTTTTCTTTTTCCTTTTTTTTTTTTTTTTTCTTTTTCCTTTTTTTTTTTTTTTTTCTTTTTCCTTTTTTTTTTTTTTTTTCTTTTTCCTTTTTTTTTTTTTTTTTCTTTTTCCTTTTTTTTTTTTTTTTTCTTTTTCCTTTTTTTTTTTTTTTTTCTTTTTCCTTTTTTTTTTTTTTTTTCTTTTTCCTTTTTTTTTTTTTTTTTCTTTTTCCTTTTTTTTTTTTTTTTTCTTTTTCCTTTTTTTTTTTTTTTTTCTTTTTCCTTTTTTTTTTTTTTTTTCTTTTTCCTTTTTTTTTTTTTTTTTCTTTTTCCTTTTTTTTTTTTTTTTTGGATTGGTTGTTGTGCTTTGGTGTATGCCCCGAGATAAATCTAATCTTCTTTCGTTTGACCCCTAGATTGATAGGACTTTCAGGAGGACTCTAAGAGCTTAAACAAATCAAACCGGTGAGATGGCAGAAGAAGCACCACCAAAGGCAATTAGGGAGTACTTTCAACCAGCTCTCCCAACGAATCAACCCAGAGTTGTGAATGTGCCAATCAATGTCAACAACTTTGAACCCAAACTAGGTTGATACAAATGGCTGGGGACATAGCATTTAGAGAACGTTCCATCGATGACCCTCACAAGCACCTCTGATCTTTCATAGAGATATACTAGATGGTAAAGATGAACGGTGTTTCTAATGATTGCTATTAAACTAAGACTTTCTCTTCACAGGACCGAGTGAAAGACTAGCTCGAAACCATACGATCGGTGAGTAACACAACTTGGGATGAATTGGCTCGAACTTTTTTAAACAAGTATTTTGCACCTGCCAAGACAACAAGTCAGACACATCCCGTTAACTAGAAGAGGAGAAACTATGCAAGGTGTGGGAGAGGTACAAGGACCTCTTAAGGAAGTGCCCTTAACACAACTACCTGGATTGGTTGCAAATACAACTATTCTACAATAGGTTGACATGTAACACAAAATCAATCTTGGATGCCGTAGTAGGAGGGTCCATATTCTCCAAGACCATCCAAGTTGCCCACACACTTGTAGAGGATTTGACCAACACAAGCTAGAATGGGCCTAGTGAAAGATAATCCACCCCAAGAGCATTGAGACTCTATGAAGTCAAAGAGGTAAGAATGTTAAAAGAACAAATAAATACAATTACTAATACCTTGAATAAATTGACTATAGGTGGGCAAGTTTAAGGGAATCCACCATTGACAGCTTCTCAAGTCGCCATGGTGGCCAAATCTTCAATGCTACGAACACGAGAGCAATAAGAGAAGAAGACTGCCAACTTCGTGGATAGAGGATAATTCCGAGGCCAACAATCAATTCCAAAGCATTATCATCCAAGCTTAAGGAATCATGAGAACTTCTCATAATGCCAACAATAGGAATGTTATACAAGGTCTACCAGGGTACATGGCTAGCCTTATTAACTAAAAAGAAAAATGTTTTTGAGAATACACTATAAAGCCATCATAAATCTATCGGAATTTGGAGTATTTGAGACCTAGAGAGAGAGTTTAGAGCAAGATAAGAAGATATCATGATGTCAAAAGGTTCGAGGATTGGTGGAAGGCCAAATCCATCTCCGAGACGAGCTTGGAAACCGAATAAATTCTCTTTTCCTTCTTTATTCTAGGTTTATTTGTTGTATTTTAGTATTCTTGATATGGTTCTATCCATGAAAGATATGTTAGGCTAAATTTCTCATAGTTTTAGAGGTAGACGAATTCTTAGGTTTAAATTGTTGAACATTTTGCTTCTTGAATGCTAATTTACATTTATGCTTTCTAGCAAGACCGTTCTTAATGTTTTTGAATGTTTGATCAATATTTGAATGATTTCATGATTTAGAATCTTGCTTGAACAAGTGAGTTTTAGATTAGATCATGCATGCTAGACTATCGCTTGAAAACAACGAAAGTATTCGGATAACGGTAGAGATTGTTAATGAAGGTTCTTAATGCTTTGCTTAATCACCTAGTTTCAAGTGATTGGTAATTAGAGTTTAAGTAAAAGAAAAGGTTGCTTTCAAAAGATTCAATCTGGATAAAAGACTTCTAGACTTAGGTATTGTGTTAAGTACTTCAAGAGTTAAGCAACTGTGTTTAATAATACCTTTGATGAAATTTATTCTCTAAAACATCTCTTAGTTGATAATCTCCATAGTTTGAACATTTTTCTTTGCTTTCTTAGATTAGTATATCCTAAGTGTCATTACAAGTCGGTTCCCTAAATAAAATTGGAATGACATTTGAATAGCTAAAAGATAATCAATCTAATTCTTTGAGGACGATACTCGACTTAGGTCATTTTAACTATATTATAACTTGATCTATGCACTTGTATTAACACCAAGTTATGGCATATGATATGCTTTCAACATAAAAAATCATATATAGGTCGACACTCTAAAAGTTACTGGGTTAAAGTCTATGATTGTCACGTACTCATCCAACAGTTGCTTTCTATTACATTTTGCACTTCACAACTTAGGGAGCAAGTAGGAACCCCTCAAACCGTCCAAACTGCTCGAAACCTTGCCAGTTCGACGGCGGTTCGACCCAGGTGGCCGACTTCAGTTTGTGTAGGTAGGAAATGGATTCTAACAAGTTCGGCTTCGGTTAGCCAAATTGGTGCGTTGTTTGAGACCAAGTCGATTGTTTAGCCATGAAAATATATTTTCTTTTAACCTTTGTTCTTTTTCACTTTCTCATCTTCATACTTCCAACATTTTTTTTTTTTTTTTTTTTTTTTT
>QLSR01000069.1:2167483-2307861 GCA_031780015.1 Citrullus colocynthis | reverse complement strand
TTTTTTTTTTTTTTTTTTTTTTTTTAGGTTTCTTATTTCTTCTCCATCTGATCTCTTTTTTAAGTTCTACAAAGGAGAAAACTCAATTTCGAGAAGTTTCAACATAGTGGAATAAGGAAAAAATAAAAAAGAATGAAAAAAGAAGAAATAGAAAAGAGAAGAAGAAGGGCATAAGAAAGGTAAGGGTTTAATAGCCTACTACTTAAGGATGATAAACATTAAAAAATAAGTTACACACGTAATGAAAAGCCCACAAGACCAGTCATGCACACCAACTCTTCCACATTCACATTTCAATTTTCGTATGTCAAATCACTAATCACATGACATCATACACACTCCTCGAT
This sequence comes from Citrullus colocynthis, assembly GCA_031780015.1. NCBI lineage: Eukaryota > Viridiplantae > Streptophyta > Magnoliopsida > Cucurbitales > Cucurbitaceae > Citrullus > Citrullus colocynthis. Next base: position 2,307,514 of record QLSR01000069.1, on the reverse strand, counting down.
TTTAAGCAAAAAAGAAACAAAAGGTAATTTTGTTTTAAACGCCTAACTCTGAGACTCTATGTGGAATATGTATCTAACTTAACACATCTTGTTGGATTGAAAAGACAATGAGCCACCTAACCAAACTACTCAAACCGATGTCTAATTAGCCGGTTCGGCGCGATTACCCAGATTGTATAGTTTGACACGGTTTTGCATCTTCCTTTCATATTCTATAAATAGAGTCGAACCGAGCCTAAGCACGTGAGAAATATTATAACATGATTTTTAATAAACTGAGCCTCTTGCACCCCTATCACAACCTAAGCACGTGAGAAATGTTATTATGCAATTTTATTTGTTTTTTTAACGCTATATGTAGTAAGGTGGTAGAATGTTACATAGTTAACTGTCTTGTTGCAGCAGAATGTGGTAATATTATGTCTGTTTGAAAAATATTTTCCTTAATCGTTCTTCACCATAATGATGCATTTAATTGTACATCTAATCACAAAAGTTCATGTGTATCGTCTTGTGTATCTTTAATGGATGTATCCTTTTGAACCTTACATGAAAGTTCATTAGGGATATGTTCGAAATTGAAATTGACCTGAGGGTTCTATTGTTGAGGGATATATTGTGGAGGAAGCTATTGAATTTTGTACAAAATTTTTTCATGATACAATGCTAATTAGACTTGAAAAGGCTAGAAAATGAGGTCAAAATGATGAAACTAGACTATCCTCAACTACAACTTCCCACATAAAGCCCAACAAAGAACAACTAAGGCAAACTCATCTATATGTTTTAGAGAATACAAATGACATTCACCTTAAATAGAATATATCAACTTAAATAAGTACTTGTATTTTTATTATGGTCTCCATAACTTGGTATTTCTGACAATCGTGATGGATTACATATCATTTTAGGAAACATATGAATTATTTGAGAAAAATACATTCATCATCAAGGAACCAAAAGTGGTTACAAAATGAGCACAATCGAACTTTTATTTCTTGAATATGTGACCACATATGTTTCTAGTGACGATGAAATGTTGTTTTCGGGTTGGTTTTTTGGCTAATTTTTCTTTTCAAGCTTATCAGTTATGACACATATATATACATATAAGTTTCTATAAAGCTTGTGTACCAAACAATAAAATATTTGATACATTGAGATAGATATCACGTAGTTATTTGCCTATTGTGATAAATTATTTTCATTATTGTAGCGAATGATGTTCGCTACAATATAGAGCATATTGATGATGCTCATAATGTGCAGAATAGTGGAGTGCATTTAATTGCGAGAATGATATAGATAACTAGTGCAAAAGATAAACATCCAATAGTGACAAACATGTCATTTAATGGTGTGATTCAAGAGATATAAGAGTTGAATTATATTAACCTTAATATTCTAATATTTAAATGCAATTGGACTGATAGAGTTGGCGGTGTCATAATAGATGAATTAGGGTTTAAATTAGTTGACTTACATGTGTTGGATATAAATCAGATTCTTTTATCTTAATATCACAATGAAAGCAGGTATTTTTTTATCAAGACTTAGGTGATTCTCGAGGGCATGTTGTGTTTCATCCTCCAAGTTGAGAGTACGAAGATCATATTAACAAAGATGAGTTAGGTAACATAACTTTAAATTGTAACAGATCTGACAATGTTGTTGCTTCAAATGTATTTAAAGAAATGAATGATGAATATGGTTCAATCTATATTCAAACTAATTGCGATGACATTTGAATAGTCAATCAAAATGAAGAATAGATAGCATAACTTATGACAAGGCCAATTCTAAATAATATGAAATTTTTTCTTATTTTTATTTTTAATTAAATGAATAGAATATTTTAGTTTTATGATAAATTTTGCTTATTACTTATGTATATTTTCAACTACTATTAATATTCATTTTCATGGCAAGATACTTACTGATGGACTCTGCCACTTATCAGGACATGTGTTCGAAACCACATCTCGATTACATATGCTTCATGGAAACATGTGCCATCAAAGCTAAAAGAAAAGATTTTCATCTACATTCAGGTAACATGTACTAATTTTAAGTTTAATTCAATAACACATGATGTATTTGGATTGACGTATGTTTCTATATATGTTATTTTGTAATTTTTCAAAAGTCTTTTGTGATAAACCCAAAATCTAAAAAGGATATCTTGATGAAAGTTGTAATTTTATTACGACAATTCAAAAGTATTTTGAGGATTAGGCACATTGTCCCATACAAAGACAGGTCGGAATGCTTGAAATTTCCACCATCGAGGTATTCTTTTACTGATCTAGTTGGTTGGGATACTTTTTGTCACAGAAGCTCTATCAAACAATTTCCAAGCGAGTGTTATAAATTATTTTATGTTTGAAAACCAAATATACTTATTAATCTGACTTTTATTCTATATGTGTGTTGTAGAAACTTAGTAATTTGTAGAAGAACGACATAAAAAATACAAATACAATCATAAAATGTCTCGCAAAACTCATGTAGATTTGAGTTAAGAGTAGGTAAGTCTTATATTACAACAATTTATTAATTACTGCAACGTTTACCAAATTTCATGTTATTTATGTGCACTTGTAGGAAAAAAAAATATGGAAAATTATCACCAACATCAAATCCAGCTATCATTTGGAAACGTGACAACTAGGTAAAAATGGAAAATTCTTAAGTAATGATGTCGAAGAGGTTGCATTAAAAATTGTAACTAATAGTGACCATTGTTTATTTAGGGGTGTATATGATATATTTCAATTTGTGAGAAAATAAAATTTTTATTTATTTTAAATTACATGATGAATTATCCAAAGATGTTGGAAAAAAAAAGGTTGTTCAAATGATATTTTGACCCAAGCATTGGGAACATTTGAGCACTAAGGACGAGTAAGAGGTGTAGGCTGGTTGATTGCACCATCGTTCTAATTTCACGAACACATTCCATCAAAATCCACAAAAACTCAAATGAATGTTGATTTAGAGACAAATTGGAAAAAAGGAAAACATAAATATTGGCAAAATATAATTTAATGGTCGAATGCATGCACGAGTTGAACTCTTAGATGAAGATTGAGGAAACAAATCAAGATGCACATCCTAACTACGATCAGAATACTAGAACAGAAAAATAATTCTCAACGTCCCTCATTTGATGGATCGAAGTAAATCATATTTAATTAATTAATTTTTTTCTAAACTTGTTTTTATGAATTATTTGACATTGATAGCAAGTTGATTGTTTGAATGTATTTTTTATGGGAGACCCTATCTCACTATTGGAAAGGTTGATAACGTTGTGGTAGTATGCACTATTTTTTAGAGAAAATGGTCTAATAAAGTAGTTTATAGGATACCGCTCGGAATGAATGATGTGCAGGTCCTCATTGAACTTGCAAATGACACTCGTTCTCTATTATCCATACCTATTGCTGGAAGTGTTCTTCATGTATTTGATATAATTAGATTGCATTTTTCATGGCTAAAGCATTTTGTAGTTATAGAAAAAGATGAAAATGTAAAGTTTTATGTAAAAACATGGATTTATTGCATTTGCATATTTTTATTTTAATATTTGATATTTTTTTTATAGGGACATAAGAAAATTCTTGTGAGTTATTTGCTTGGAAAGAAAAGAAACTGAAGGCCAATGTGTCAAAATTGCCAATAGCGATAAGATTTGTGTTAAAGCATGCGAAGGAAGAGATGGAAGATGAATATCTAAATATCCCAATGTCTGATCAGATTTTGGGTATCACTTTAATTTCTACTTGATGAAGGAAAACATTAAACAATTATGTCAGATGAAGGAATTAGGATGTTTAATTATAACGGGTTATACTGTCGTACAATTAACTAAACTGATTTATATTAGTTAAAATTTATTATTATTATTATTATTATTATTATTATTATTATTATTTTAGATTTTATTTGAATCTGGTCTAAGTATTCTAGAGAAATATGCATTCATCCACCATAAACACATTTCAAGTGGTTTAGGCACTGAGGAACAACAATTTGATTTTTGTGCAATAGGTTGATATTGATGAAGAATAAGTTGTTGATGTGTTTGTGTAATCTTGGGCAAGTTTATAGAACAAGTATTTTAATAGTTTTTCATTTGTTAATATTTTTATCTAACTTTATTGAGTTGTGTCTTTAATGTGGATATCATTGGATAGTATTTGTTATCCCTTTTACGGAATAATACGGCGTATTCAATTGACTCTATGGGACATGGTGTTCATAAGGATGTGAAAACTATGGTCAATACGTAAGTATTTAATAATTGTTCCGAAGTATATATATTTATTATGTAAACAATATGACAGTTTTTCTTCTAGGGCCACGGGAATGGTTTATGCTTGAACAAGTATGTGAGCTCGTCCTGTTACTCGGGTCCTTGTTGAGATAAGCATTTCAATTTCTATTTAATGATATTATACGTTTGATTAATATATTTATTTTCTTATAACATGGTTGAAATATATACATACATAGTGTGCTAAACAACCAAATATATACATACATAGTGTGCTAAACAACCAAGTAGGATGACCATGGGTAATTCGATCTCAATCTTGACTGAGTTATGAACTCTTGTATCTGAGGAGAATCCTTTGATTTGTATGGGTGAGAGTGGCTCGTGTCATCGACTCAATAAGCCTACCATTTTAGGGATATATTTGAGTAGGGAACTAGGAACTTAACTACACAAGATGGAGTTCACTCCTTCCTATCCTCAGGAAAAGTAGATAAATTGCTTTTTTAAGTGTTGAATCCAAGTCTTGAACAAGGGGCTCTTCCCTCTCATTGGCTTGAGAGGGATTTGTTTGTGGTGGGAGCATAAGCAAGTTGTTCATTAGAGAATTAGTGGGACTTAAGGAGAAAGAAGTAATTATATGGTAAAATGGTAATTTTGACCCAGTTGTAATTACGGACAATTTGTGAAGGGTTGACTTATTGATGACTGGTCATATCCATGGACACAGAAATATATCTACAATGCTAAGAGTGCAACTGTGGGTCTTTAGTGGAGTAATCCACAGTTAATGAATGTTAATTAAGTTAATTAAAGAGTATAATTAATTTAATTTCGAATCATTGGAGCTTCTAATCTGTAGGTCCATTGGGTCCCCCTGTTAGCTTACTAAGGGTAAAACAAGGATCAGTGAATTCTAGTATAATTCAAATTGTTCAAATTATTTAAAGAAATTTTATATTGATAAGTATTAATATAAAATATAATGCATTATGATATATTATAGTTAATTATAAATGGGATTTATAATTGAAACTACATTATATGAGAGATTATCATTTGAATGAGATTTAGATTTTAACTTAATATGAATTAGATTCATATTAAAACTACAGAGTAAAATTAATATGAATGAGATTCATATCGAAACTATAGCTTAAGAGAAAGATATGAATTTTTATATCATTTAAATGTATTATAAATAAATATGTGATTTTTATTCGTTAACTAATTAATTAATTGTTGAATTAATTAATTTATTATTATTTATTTAATTATATTAAATTTGATTTAATATATTTAATAAATAATAATTAGGGATTAGGGTTAGTGGATTCTGTGTTACGTGATATAACACAAAACAAAAGAAACGTATCCCAATAATTATCTCTAACTCTCAAGTTCTCTCAAGAAAAACAAGAGAAAAATTCTCTGCAAATTTTTTTCCCTTTTTCAAAAGAAGATCCCACCATCTCATCCTTGGCCATGAGAATAACAAGGAAGACCCATTGATGGTGTCTGTTTCAAAGAAGAAAAGGAGGTCTAGTTCGTGACATTTGTACAAGACGAGGAGAAGATTTGAAGAAAGGGTTCTTCAAAGGTAAATTTTCATATTCCTTATGTTTAAAATTGACAACATGTTTAACTCTATAGTTTTATGTCTAGTCTGTATGAACTTCTCGGAACAAAATTGGGGCAAAGTGATCAATCACTTTTGCAAAAGGAATTCAATTCCTTCAATTATATGTGTCCTCAAATTAAAATTAAAGATATGAAAGTTGCCAAATCAAAGACACCACTTTTCTAAGCATTGATACATCAAAGTAAATGTCACCTCCATCGAATTATGCCATGTGGCAATTGGGCTCGAAGCTGGGTTAGTCTAGACTTATTCAGAATTCAAAAGATTCAAAAGCTAGAAGACTCAACAAATTAGTTGTCTCTTCATCATTTACAAATTGAAGATTCATCTCCCCTGGTTTGAGAATAAACTAGCAAACCCTCAGATCAAAGTCAACATTCGAGAGAAAGCATTAGAAGATTATACATTAGATTTACAACTACTACAAGTCAATAGAATCAACTTTATTTCCACGAATTAAATTTTCTTTGTCAAAATCTCATATAAACAATACTTACAAGAGATGAGGGATTGAAATATTGATAGGGGAGTGCATCTCAATTACCATTGCGCTTAGCTCATTTTGACAATTCTTTAGTGTACACATATGAAAAATGTCAGAATTTTAATCATTTTTCTAATTCTTCCACATATTATACCTACCAAAAATATGCACATACTTTTTTTAATATTCAGGAAATTATTTTAGAAAAGATAATTGAAAAAAAAAAAAAAAACTTAACTCTACTTTTAAAAAATTCCATAAATTTTTAAAGAATCATTCTTTGCTTAAATATATATTTAGATGGATAATTCTAGAATGATATACCATTATTTTGTAATTAATATTACTTACACTAAATATATTATACATCAATTCAATTAAAGTTATATTTTATATGAACTAACATGATGTTTAGTATAAATGCTTAGTTTAGGGCTGCCTTCCTAGTTAAAAAAAAAGAAAAAAGAGAGAGAGAGAGAGAGAGAGAGAGAGAGAGTGAGAAAAGGAAAGAGAAAATATGAATAAAATACTTTTGTTTCTCTTCTTGCTTGTAGCTAACCTTTATCACCAAAAAGTGTTTGTGAGCTAAAAGGAAGGTGATAATGGCAACAAAGCTGGATTGAGTAGAAACCCTGGTCGTAGTTAGCTACCTTCCCAGAAAAACAAAAAAAAAAACAAAAAAAAAAAATGATATGTTAGAGCAAAGGTGACCAAAAACAAAGCCGCTCTAAAAGATTGGATAAAAATAAAACGGTGAAGAAAATTAAAAACGAAAAAAAAAAAAAAAAAAGGAAAACAAAGAAAAAAGGGAGAAAAGAACATGAAATGGGAAGAAAGCTTAGAAACCAAGACATGCATACTAAATTGAATTTAGGAAAGCCTAGTTTAGGAACCTTCAAGCCCCAGTATGGAGAAAACGAGTTGAGGGTTGTATAGGTCGTTTCCAAGTCAATAGGAACTTAATGTAGCAGAGTATTTCCTTAGTTATTATAGAAAGGGGTAATTTTTAAAATTCGAGAGTGTATACCTCGAAAGAAAAAAAAAGCCAAAGATAATCCTTTACATAGCCGTAGAAAATAAAAGTTATAAAACCTTTGAAATGTCATTTTTTTTTTTTTAACTTTCATCGTTAAATATACTTAAGCTTGAGCTCATAAATTTTTAAATTAAATTATAAAATTAATGAGATAGAATTTTTCATATTCTAACCTCTTTTATCTTTTTGTCTCTTATATGTTGGCTCTTTGTTACTTATACTCTTGACAATCCTATAAATAGAGGTCATAGAGATCATACGTAAATCTCAAACACACATCAAACACACATCTCAATAGAGAAATAAACTTGGTCTCTATCTTTTACTCTTTAATTCTTGTCTTTATTCTTCTATTTCTTTTTGTCCTCATTTTAATGATACGTTATCAACATGAGTTTTGCCAACTTTGTTCTGCTAAAGACATGATTTATTTCTACTTATGTCATTTGTGATGAACATTTTCTATATAGTGTATATTTAGTATATATCGGTACATACACAGTATTGAATGTTGACACATATCTTATGCAAGACAACATGTTATTTATTAGTTATTTATATATTATGTTCAGTAAAGAATATTATGTTCAAATCTTTGTTGTTCATGATTCAATATTTAATTATAATGTTTGTTACAATTCAAAAAGCTCAAATAGTTATCTATCATTTCTTTTGTTAAATTGAGTTATTTCTGGTGAGATAATTCAAAATACCTTTAGAATAGTTTGGATACGACTTATTTATTCCCATGGTTGTTTGATAAATTTGTTGTGACGTTGGAGAAACTGTAATATCTATCCAACCCTAAGAAACCAAACTGTTCCAATTTGGGTGCATTTTTATGACATGCCACTAGATTGTTTCAATTGGGATATGGTTGAAAGGTTGGGAACTGTAGTCCAAACTTTTGATGATTTTGATAGTGGAAATGGTACTTTCTATTGGTGGATAGTTTACGTGCTCAAATTATTGTCAACATTAAAGTATGAAGGTTTATCGGACTTGTCTTCTTTCTATGGGAATATCAATCATGCCTTTAATTAAGGATTTTAATTTGGTTGTGGATAGTGTAGATATCATATTTGGTCCGTGGTATTTTTATTTTTACTATTTATTTGTATTGTTACTATTTATTTTGTCATATTTAAACAATTAATTTAATTTAATTCAAGAGAAATTGTCATAAATGACAAATTAGGAAACTATATACAGACATAGCAAAAATTGGGACCAGGTTGAGATATTCTCATAAAAACTTTTAAAATACTGAATATGCCATTCCTTCAAATTGAAGTTGCGCGCATTTTCCTCGCCGATTTTTTTTCTTCTTCGCTTTCTGCAATCTTAATCTTCTTCCTTCGCTTCTTCCTTCATTTTGTTATTTCAAGTTGGATCGAGGCTTTCTCAACTCGATCATGTTGTTACTTCTCATTCTTCTATGCGTCGTTTTCTTCATCTTGTTCTTCTAGGTCTTCTCCTTCTCCTTCTCCTTCTTCTTCTTCCGCGATTTTTTTCTTCATCTTCTTTTTCTAGGTTTTCTTCTTTGTCGTCTTTTTCTTTTTCTTTTCTTCTTCTTCCACACGACAGTTTTTCAACTTTTTCTTCTAGGTTTTCTTCTTCTTCTTTCTCTTTTTATGACATCACAAATTTTTAGATAATTTTTTTCTTAAAGAAATTAAGTATCTTGAATTATTTGGTTAACTGTTTGAATTTTGATAAAATAATTCAATTTAAAGTAATTGTGATAAAAGATTTGGATTTAATTCAATTAGTGAAATATTGAATTTATTTGTGAGAGAATTAAAAGTTGGATTTAATTTGAAAATTTGGAATTAGGTGAGATTTAAGAACTTGACTAATTTAAGAAAATATGAAGATGAGTTGGAATTGAATTTAAGTTGGGGAATTGAGAGATGTTTTAGTTAAATAAATTATTAAGTGGTGATTGGAAAAGATTTGATTTGATGGGTTCAGGAAAATTATATTAAATAGGTTGTATTTTGTTTTGGGTGAAAGGAAAAGGAAAAGGAGAATTTAAATATATATATATATATATATATAGTATGTGTGTATATTTAAGCCAATCTTGGATTTTAGTGGGTTTTGGTCTGCCATTTGCAAGCCGCCACCTAATCGCTCTCTCTCCATTTAGCTTCGTTAGCATCATCCATTTTTCATGGGTTACGCTGGGATTTCAAAATTTGATTAGAAGGGACTGTTTTGTAAGTACTGTTGATTATCTTGTAATTTTGTGATCATCTATTACTGTTGGCTTTAATTGTTTTTATTCATTGGGTTTAGATTTTAGATTCAAGCTTCGAAGGATTTTAAAACCGGAAGCAAGCTGTCCAGGCAGGTTAAAGGGTCTATTTTGGTTGGACCCATTGTTTGAAGGATGAAAGAAGATTGTGACTTAGTTGCATTTTGGGTAAGATTATTTGGTTTAATTGTTGAGTAAATTGTATATGAAATCAAGCGTAAAAACTTAATTTAAGTTTGGATTTATGTTCTAGGGTTTTAAATCAAGAATTTTGTGAGAATTGGTTGCTTGGATAGTTGCTTGACCTAATCGTAAGGTAAGTAATCTTACTACTGGAACCACCATTGAGCGAAACAATTGTAGATAATTTTGAATTATTTACTTAACTTGGGTGAAATTGGGCTGCTTATATCTAGAATCGTTTTATAAGTATGATGATATTAGCACATATTTGATATGATTTATGATGTGAACTTGACGTAAGCATCTTTAGAGAAAAGTGACGATTTACCCTCCTAATGCTACTAGATAGCGGAAGCCAATAGGTTTCTTACTACAATACCGGAAGTCGGCGAGTTTCGTACTATGATATCGAAAGCCGACGAAATTCCTACTATGTTACCAGAAACCTATGGGTTTCCTACCATGATACTGGAGACCTACGGGTTTCCTACTATGCTACTGGATGTCGACGAGTGTGCTACTACGTTTGTGAGCCTTTGGACCACCAGATGTGTGTTAGGATGGGTTAAATCGCTCACTAGATGGTCATTCAGGATTAGTTATTTATGAAAGTCCCGCTAGTATGATGCGCTTATTGGATATAAGTGTTTAGCCCAACCTTGGTATAGGGGTTACTTACTGAGTATTTTGTAGTCATTCTTTTCATGTTATGTTTTTCAGGTAAGTGAAAAGACACTTCCGCGAATAATGAAAGAAAACCTTGACCATGCCATTGGGACTAGTCAAATGCTTCCGCACAAGAGATTTCATGTTTTCATCTTTAAGAATTTTGGTTATGTCATTTGAATTCAAAACTTTTTTCTTTTAAAACTCTCACGGTCAGATGTTTTATGTGAGTTTCCTGTTTTATTAAAACTGTACAAGGGGTACCCCGATCAAAGATTTCTAGTTATTTGAATTTTGAAAAAGATATTTATTTTAATTAAAAAATTATTTGGATTTTTTTGTAAAATTATGGAAAAAGAGTCACTTTAGATATATGCATGCATACAGTGACGACCTAGTTCAAGTCCTAGGAAGTCAAGATGTTACACTTTTTCTTCTTCTTTCTTAGATCTTCTTCTTCTTCTTCTTCTTCTTCTTTTTCTTTAGATTTTTGCAATCTATTGTTGTTTATCTCCTTAATAGACTTTAGATTTTCGCAATCTATTGTTGTCTATCTCCTTAATAGACTTCGATAAAACTATCATATCTATCTATAATAGACAGTGATAGAGCTCTTATCTTTGTTTATCAGTTTGTTTTTCCTTTTCCTTGTGCTATAGTGATTCTTCTTCATCTTTATATTCTCACCTTTTGTCACTAATATACAACAATAGATCACTATCTCTGTCTATCACTCACCATTGTGATTGGGTCTATTAGTGATAGACAAAGAGATCATAATCTATCGTTATTTATCTCACTAATAACTTTGATAGAAAACCATCATTGTCTATCATAAATAGACAATGATAAAGCCTTATCTTTGTCTATCAATTGTTTTCTCCCTATTGTTTAGTGATAGATTTTTATCCATGTCTATATGTAATATGTTTTTTGCTATTAGTTTCTTATATAATATTTCCCCCTTGTTGCAGTAATCTGATATCATGGTGAATATTCCTATTATTGTTCTTTATGGTGGACAGTGGAAACATTATAACTTTTATGAGAAGTATAAGGTTACTGAAATTTTGGTGGATGATATGATAGACTTTGATAGTTTAGTTGATTTGATATTTCAAGAGATTTAATTGGATTGTTTGCCAGAATTGTCAGTAATATTGGATGTTGGTAAAGATAATATTCAAACTATGTTCTCAATAAAACAAGATAAGCATGTTTGTTGGTATTTGACTTTGGCTAAAGATGCAATCACTAAACATTCTTTAATTGCTCATGCAAGTGATTGTTCTTTGGAAGGATCTTCTACTTCTGATAGTAGTGTAGATGGTGACAATATATTATGTTTAGGTTCTTCTTCTTCTCCAAATGATTAAGTTATAAGAGATATTAATTTTAATGGTGTTTTGAAGGAAAAATATATATTTGGAAGTAAAGAAATACTGTCAAAGTCTTTTTACATAATAGTAGTGAAGGAGAATTTCCAATTTAGGACTATAAGATCAAATTCAAAATCGCTTGAGTTTAAATGTTTGGTAGAAGGTTGTACATGGTATGTTATGTGTCACGGCCATACTTTTTCAACCGTGCGGCACCATGATTCATGCTTGATCATGGTCAGCCTTAAGGGAAACAAGTCCCAACCTACATTTTGCCCATTCTTTTTAAGCTTCGTAGGACCTTAAGCGAGACTTTTGCGTCCTCAACCGCACCAAACTCATGCGGAACTGACTTCATTCGGTCTACACGTTGCTTGTACGTGCGACTTCCCTTCTTTCTTCACCATGATTCTCAACAACCCAACCCCCATAATTCTGTATCGGTTTGGAACCTTACCGGGATGAGATTAGACCCTTTATCGAGCCAAACAAGCTTGTGATACTCTACTGGACTTGCCTGGACATTAGACTACTTATCGGGACAACTCAGGCAAATACTGTGTCAACGGGGCTATCGAGTCCCACCGACGCTTTTGGATGTCATCCCGAGTATCGAGACAACATCAACTTTCTCTCTCCTGCTCGGGTCAGCTTATCGAGAACCAACATGATCACTCCATGGGTATTTTTCCAACTTGAGATCTTCCGGACATCCATCCATCCGGACATCCCTGGGAATGGAGCTTCGTGTCCATGCCAGGTCAATGCTGAGTCAAGATGACATACCTATATCGAACCTCCAGCCCATAGGAAGGGGTGCAATACCGGCACACCCGTGCCGTCTGACAATGTCCATCGAGATCCCATTCCCAATGGAAGATGCCTAAGACACTCATCTTGTAATGCTCGCCCACGCCATGACACACTCATGTGCCACAGGGTAGCTCACTTAGGCCGCAGGGCCCAGGGGTGGTGGAGAGCTGACACCATGCCTCCCTTTATAGTACATTCTGAACAATTTTCTCTTTGGCACCCATGCATATGCAAACTAGCGAATGGTCACTCACCAGCGTAGAGTGCCCGTCTGAATTCTGATTGACATGGAATTCGACGTGCTTCCATCATCCAAACTCGCGACGAGACCCCTACTTCTGAGGTCATGGCACAAGGCCCCCACGTGGTCCCCACCGGGCTTGTCATTGACACTACTAATGGCACAAACACTCGTTTTCTTGTTTGTTGTTCAGCTTGACATGCTTGTTCACTTATCTTGGTGTGTTGAATGATGTATCGTCCTCCTCGGTCGCATCACGGCACTTCACTTAGCCCTCTATCATTGCCAGATGTGTCGACACTCTGGTGTCGCCACTACACTGTCTGCACAAGTGGGGTCACAATCTACTATCTCAAGTTAGATTGTGACATTATGCATCTAAATACAAGGGCAGTGAGTTGTGGATGCTTAGAAAATACATTTCTAACCATGATTGTTCAATGAATTCAACTCAGAGTTGTCACAAACAAATTTCTTCATCTATAATTGGCGATTGCTTAAAAGATGATTTTAGGTTTATCTCTACTAATCAATCCATTCCTAAAGATATTATGCATAATGCTCGTACAAAACTTGGTGTTAATATTAATTATCGAATAGTTTGAGGGCAAAAGAACACATAGTAAGGTCATTAAAAGGTGATGCAGATAATTCATACAACTTGATTTCAAGAGGTTTTGAAAAGTTGAAGGAAATGGATCCAGGTATGACTGCTAAAATATTTTTCTTATAAATTTTCAATCATGATAGACAATGATAGACAACTATCACTGTCTATTAGCGATAGTTGTCTATCACTGTCCATCTCTGATAGACTGTGACAGGCATCAATCCCTGGCTATCTATTAATCTTTTCATGTATTTTTGCAGGTACATACACTATTTTAGAAATGGATGAAAATGGACATTTCAAATTTTGTTTCATTGTTGTTGGTGCATTAATTGACGGGTGGAAGTATTGTAGACCTACCATATCTGTAGATGGTACATTTTTAAAGTGTAAGTTTGTCGACACCCTATTAACTACGTCAACAGTAGATGCTAACAATCAGATCTTTCCCCTTGCATTTGCTATTGTAGATTCAGAAAATAATGCATCATGGAAATGGTTTTTTGAAAACATATGGAATAGTTTTGGGGATCATTAAAATATTTAGATATATCTTCTTCAATTTGTTCAACTTGCTCAACTTGCTCCTTCTCAGTTTTCTTAAGATTCTCTATTAACAACGATACTTTTCTATCTCTATCTATCACAAATAGACAGCTAGACTACTATCTTTGTTTATTAGATAAGTGATGGACAGTGATAGATATCTATCACTTATTGTCAATGTTTCAAAAAAAAAAATGAAAATAAGGAATTACTTACATCATTTGCTTCGAAGATGTTCTCATGCAAAATTCTCCATTCATCTGAGTCCAGACACTCCCATGTCATTATTCTTAGACTTTTGTTTGCAATTTTTTCTTCTAAGACCAACATCTAAAGCTGAAAGTTTTGGAATTGTCTCAAAAGCCCAATAAACTAATGCTAATGGGAATCCTTGAAGGTAGACAACATCCTTTTCAATATAAGAATATTTCTTGAAGTATTGATAGGTGAGGTTGTACAACAACCTTCCCCAAGGGCAGTCTTTGAAGATTTCTTCATTGTCCATAATATCTAAATGTTTTCAGTTGATATCGTTGTGTGGTTGCTTGGGGACTAAAAGACTCTCCAAGATGTAGAGGTTGGCCAATTTAACCTTCACTATGTTATTATTTTCAGAACATCTTAACATTTTGAAGGTTTTGTCTACATCTTTCCTAGAAATATTATCATCTTCAAGAAAGAAAACATTTTTAAGTTTAGATATGTGACCTCCTTCTAAATCTATTGTAGGGAAGATGTGTCCTTTCAATCTTGTGATTAGGCAAAACTTCTTCAAGCCAAATTCAACTATATGTGCCATTAAAGTTGAAAGCTAGAACATTTGGATTGTTGGCAAAACATTGTCTTCTGACTAGGTAGTTTTGGAATTGTGTGGAAATTTTTTCTATCTTAAGATTGAGAAAATGTCCAAAAAGAACCATTTCTAACTTGAATTGAACTGTGTTCATCTAATTTCTTCTTAATGATCTTCAACACTTCTAGGGGCTATTTAGCACCCTGAGTTGAGTTCATATGTTTGAAGTTCATATGTCTATGGAGTTTATATGTTTGTAAAGATTATATGTTTGTGTTTTGGTGTTTGGGGTGCTAAGTTCATGTGTCAGGGTATCTGGTGCATTTTTTTTTTTTTACATAAATAATATGTTTTTATGATAATTATTTATGTTTGGAAAATCTTTTATTCAATAATTATATATATATATATATATAATAAACTATATATTGCACTTTATTTTATTGTTGTTTAAGCACGCATGTATTGTTGGGAGTTTTAGAAAAATGCAGTTTAAGGTTTACTTTTGGATCATCCATTACAACTTTTTTTTTCTTTAATTTAAGTAATCATTTTGCAAATTTGTGCATGTGACGTTTCTAGTAAGTTATTTTTATGGGATGTTTTAAAAGATAGAAAATAATTACAAATAATTACAAATATAGCAAAATTTTACTTTCAATCTATGATAAACCGAAATAGACTCAAATAGACATTTATCACTTTACCAAATAGACACGAATCTACTGCAGTCTATTACAGATATAAAGTGAAATTTTGCTATATTTGTAAATAGTTTGATATTTTTTCTATTTATAATAGTTTTCCTATTTTTATTTTAATATTTTTTATAAAAACTTTTTAAAATAAAAAAACTCATGCATCTGACAATTTTTTTCAAAAGTGTTTTTACATACAAGTTTGTTTAGTTTCTTACATGATAAAAGTGATTTTATTAATGTTAAATTACTATAAAGAACGACTATAAAATACTATTAGCTAATTAAAAAATAAAAAATTCAACATTTTGATGGAACTTACGTACTTTTATGTCAACAAATATGTTTTTGTTGACAATTTTGTGATCAACTTAAATATAAACATTTATTGATGTTTTTTATGTATGTTTAAATTAATAATTATTTTTAAGCTTTAAATTAAGGTTTTATTGATGGTTTTATGTCACAAGAATCAACAAAAGAAAAAACTCATGTGTCAACATAGTTCAATTTTGTAATAGTCATAATTTAAAATAATGGTTGTCGAAGTTGATAGAGTGGCCACTACTGAAGGTTGTCGGAGTTGTCTGTCAATAGTGGTAGTTGAATGTTGTTGGAGTTGGTTGTAGGCGGTTGTTGTCAGAGTTGGACGTCGAAGGTGATTGCCAGATTTGGCCATTGGAGGTGGTCACAAAAAGTTGGCCATTGAAGAGGGTTGTCGGAGTCGGCCGTTGGAAGTGGTTGCTGGATTTGGCCGTCAAAGATAGTCGCCGGAGTTGGCCGTTGGAGGTGGTCACTAGAGTTGGCCGTCAGAGGTGATCACTGGAGTTGGTCATGGAAGGTGGTCGCTGAAGTTGGTCATCGGAGGTGGTTGTCGGAGTTGAGCAACGAGGCATTGGTGGTGATGAGGGCTGAGTGCACTGTTAGTGGACATTGTTCGAGCCTAAATTTTGAGAATTTTGGGCTAAAGAAAGTATTAGGCCCAAATCCAACTTTAGCCCAAACCAAAGAGAAAGTTGAACCCAAGCCCAGTGGCTTAGAAGCAAGTTGGCCCAAGCCCACGAAAAACCCTTATAAATTGAGGGTCTCCTTCTTCATGAAAGGAGGTTGGAAG
This sequence comes from Citrullus colocynthis, assembly GCA_031780015.1. NCBI lineage: Eukaryota > Viridiplantae > Streptophyta > Magnoliopsida > Cucurbitales > Cucurbitaceae > Citrullus > Citrullus colocynthis. The sequence goes on along the minus strand of QLSR01000069.1, from coordinate 2,290,770 downwards.
ATTGAAGAAAAGGTACTGAAGCTCTAGAAACACAAATTCTAAAGAATTGAAGATTGAATCTAAAGATTTGAAGACCAAGCTCACAAGTTCTGAGGATTGAAGCCCTGAAATTCCAAAGAAACTAAAGATCGAGATTCCAAAGCACTGAAGTTCTAGAGACCTGAAGAGTTGAAGACTTTGAAAGTCAAGGCTCACAGAAGATCTCGAGAATCCAAGTTGCATATATTTACTTCTTTTCAGAGGAAGAATCAAGAGATCAAACATTAGAGATTATACCCAGAAATACTGAAATTAATACAAATAAGAAGCTCAAATTTCACGAATTAAATTTCTTCGGAGATCTCGTCGAACAGATTAGCACGCCCAGTGAGACCTCTCTACCTTCATCTCTTTCTTTCAGACAAGACATATCCTAGAAGGCATGGCATCGAAAGACAATGCTTCTAATGCTTCAAGCGACGCTTTTAGAAGACTAATTACTCGCAGTCGTGCCAAGGAAATATAATTGGATGAGCAACCTACCTTTGAGATCGTAAGAAATATATGGGAGCGGATCTCAAGGGATCCAAAAGTTAGGGTCGTCATCAAAGAAAATCCTACACTTGACAGGCACACCTCAGCTTCTGAAATCAAGCAAGGAGGCAACCCACCCAAATGTAATGTCAATCATTATGGCTGACGTGGGAACAAGTGAGGAGAAAATGGTCGAGCTTGAAAATAAAGTTAACATGCTACTAAAGGCAGTTGAAGAAAGGGATTATGAGATTGCATCCCTCAAGAATCATATTGAAAGTCGTGATGTAGCGGAATCAAGTCATATACTTGCAGTCAAGAACAATGACAAAGGAAAAAAGGTCCCGCAAGACAGTCAGCCCCAACTTCAATTGCTTCGTTGTCTGTCCAACAGTTGCAGGAGATGATTGCAAACTCCATCAAGGCTCAATATGGAGGACCTAGTCAGACTTCCCTCTTGTATTCCAAACCATATACAAAGAGGACTGACAACCTTAAGATGCCAAACGGGTACCAGCCACCCAAGTTCCAGTAGTTTGATGGAAAGGGCAACCCAAAGCAACATATTGCTTACTTCATTGAAACATGTGAAAATGCTGGAACCAGGGGAGACCTGCTAGTCAAACAATTTGGTTGAACTCTCAAGGGAAACGCCTTCGACTGGTACACTGACCTGGAACCTGAATCCAATTGATAGTTGGGAACAGCTTGAGAGAGAATTCCTCAATCGTTTCTACAGTACTAGGCGTATTGGCGTATCGTCAGTATGATAGAGCTTACTGCTACCAAGCAGAGAAAAGGCGAGCCAGTCATTGACTACATCAATCACTGGAGAGCATTAAGCCTTGATTGCAAGGATAGATTAACAGAATTATCAACTGTCGAAATGTGCACTTAAGGAATGCACTGGGGACTTCTATACATCCTACAAGGGATATAACCTCGCACCTTTGAGGAATTAGCGACCCGTGCTCATGACATGGAGCTGAGCATTGCTAATAGGGGAAGATTTATTAGTCACAGAGGTAAAGAAAGAAAGGAAAGAAGTGAAGAGCACCCAAAAGGTATCAAAGGGTGCAACTAAAGAAGCTATGGTCGTGAATGCGGCCCCTTTAAAGTTTACTTCTAAAGAGAAAAAGATCGAGAAACGCCAAGATATGGGCAAGAAAAAATGACCAACGTTGAAAGAAAGATACGAAAAAGTTCACCCTTTTCCAGACTCCGATCTTCCCGATATGCTGGAGCAGTTACTAGAAAAACAACTCATTGAGCTTCCCAAATGTAAACGACCTGTAGAAATAGGGAGAGTAAACGATCCCAATTACTGCAAATATCATCGGGTTGTTAGCCATCCAGTAGAAAAAATTTTTGTATTGAAGGAGTTAATTTTGAAATTGGCTCAAGAAAGAAAAATCGAGTTAGACCTTGATGATGTGGCGCAAACAAATCACGTTGCAGTAACAATTCATACTGACATCCTCTTGACTGCAGCAGGGAGTTTTATCCAGTTTGGATTGTTTGAGCCTGTCATTGTATATCCTTCACTAAAGGCCTCGGGGAAGACTGACCTCCAGAAAGTTAAGTCATTGGAGAAAGAAGAACAAGTGGAAGATGTAGATGGAGGATGGACGTTGGTAACTCGCCGAAAGAGGCGTAAACAAAATTTTATTTAGAAAGAATCACGTTCATACCGAAACCATAAAAGAAAAAGTAAGTCCCATAAAAGAAAAACAAGGTCAAGTATGAAAAGAACTCGACCAATCATCGAAGAAAGCAAGGAACTTTCTCGACCTCGGCAACCGATAACTTTGAAAGACTTCTTTCCAAAGAGTTTTTCAATTGAAACTGTTGCGTGTCATGTTGTTAATACGACAGAAGAAGATGTTGCTCCTTCAAATGTGGTAGAGGCAATGACCCGACTGGAAGAACTGCCTTCTTTCAGCATAAATGATTTGTTGTCACTCCCACAAGAAACCAAGGATGCACTGGTCGAAATATTAAAAGGTTACAGTCGTTCAACTGCTTCTACTTCCCAAGCAAACACATATGCTTCATGTTGCATAGCGATATCATTCCCTAAGGAAGATTTGTTACTTGGATCAAAACTTCATAATAGACCTTTATTTATGTCTGGATACGTTCGAGAGCAAAAGCTTAGTCGGATCCTCATTGTTGATGGATTAGCTGTCAACATAATGCCAAAATCGACTATGAACCAGCTAGGTATTTCGATGGATGAATTATCCACTAGCAAGCTGGTGATTCAAGGCTTTAATCAAGAAGGACAGAGGGTGATAGGCATGATTCGCCTTGAGCTCATCATATGGGATTTAAGAGCAAACACCCTATTTCATGTGATCGATTCAAGCACTACTTACAGACTATTGTTATGACATCCCTAGATTCATGAAAACGGAGTTGTAACGTCCACGCTCCATTAGTGTTTTAAGTTTTATCAGTAGGGCATTAGAAAAGTTGATGCCACCAAGTCATTCTCGGAGACTGAATCTCATTTCGCTAATGCAAAGTTCTACATGAAAAGTGATAATATTAGCAAATTCATATCAACTGAAGGTCCAATGGCCAAAGGCTCCTATAAACCCGAGCAGCGAATAGTTACGATAAAGAAATTGAGTGAAGTGGATGCTTTCAGCGGCCAGGGAAACAGTGAATCAATCACCCAAGACAAGCTTGAAATGTTAAAGAACAAGGGGAGGATAAGCACACAAGAAAAGGATGCAAAATCTCCCATCTTATGCTATGTCCCTCTGTCTCGATGCAAGAAAGAAGAATCAGCATTTGCAGAATGCTCCAAAAGTCTAATGATCAGAGACATTGAAATTTTGAAAGAGAGTTTCACTACACCGCTTACAAAGATGGATAAGAGTGACATTAAAAAAAACTGAAAGAGAGGAAGCTAGAGCAACTTTGCCAAAAAAAACAAAGGATGGTTTCAACCAAAGGCATATAAGCTACTGGCAAAGGCAGGTTATGACTTCACGGCTCATATTGAGTTTAAAACTCTAAAGATATTTGATGAAAGACTTGAACTTTCCCCTACTCAAAGGAAGCTTCAGATAGAAGGATATACTATCCCTTATTCAAGGGTTGGACTTGGATATAAGCCCCCGAAGCCGATTTGTATAACTAGAAAAGGAAAAGCAAAGATTACAAATACATGTCACATTACTGTAGAAGAAAGTAATGACTCTAAAAAAGACAAGAGAAGCGAAGGTCAGCGAACGTCTGCCTTCAGTCGCATTACTCCTTTCGTGGCACGTTCATCGATTTTTCAAAGGCTGAGTATGCTTGAGGGTGAAAATAAAGATCGACCTTCAACTTTTGGCCATACTCGACTTTTAGCGTTTCAGAGGTTAAGTGTAACCTTAAAGAAAATAAATATTGTGTGCCCAACTACCACCACACGAGCATCCACTTTTGAGAGATTAAATGTCACCACAACAAGAAATCAAAAATGATCCCTCACACTGATCTCAGGAAAATCACGCGACGTAAAAAGTGACGAAAAAATTCGCAATGTTGTTCTATTAAGAATGAAAAGAAAATTGCTTGTTTCAGTAAATATATAGGGTTCGTTAAAAGTAAAGTGACACGACATCTTCATCACTCGACCTAAAGAGAATGACCTAGAAGATGAAGAAGAGGCGGCAAGTTGCTGCCATGTCACAATGGAAGAAGCATCAGAGCTTTAGGTGCTTGAAAAGAGGCAAAAGAAGCTCCATCATCACTTGAGGACGGTGGTCAATCAACGGTTGATAAGTTAAAGGAAGTCAACCTTGGCACAATAGAGGAGCCTCGTCCAACTTTCATAAGTGCACAACTAGCTGATGATGAAGAAAAGGAATATGAGAACTTACTCACGACATATAAAGATGTCTTTGCTTGGTCGTATAAAGAAATGCCTGGGCTTGATCCAAAAGTGGCAATCCATCTCCTAGCAATTAAGTCTGGGTATCAACCAATCAAGCAAGCTCAACAACGCTTTCGGCCATAACTCATTCCTCAAATTGAGGAGGAAGTTAACAAAATAATTGAGGCTGGATGTATTCATGAAGTCAAATATCCAACGTGGATAGCCAACATTGTCCCTGTAAGGAAAAAGAACGACCAACTACGTGTTTGTGTTGATTTTCATGACTTGAATAGTGTCTGTCCAAAAGATGATTTTCCCTTACCCATCACAAAAATCATGGTGGATGCCACCACGGGGCACGAGGCCTTATCATTCATGGATGGGTCATCATACTATAATCAAATTTGAAATGGCTTTAGAGGATGAGAAGAAAATGACATTTCGAACTCCAAAAGGTATATATTGTTACAAGGTGATACCTTTTGGATTAAAGAATGCGGGTGCTACATATTAACGGGCTATACAAAGATCTTTGATGATATACTGTATAAGCATGTCGAATGTTACGTGGACGATCTTACGGTAAAATCCCGAAAATGACATGATCATCTAAAAGATTTGAAACTTGTCTTTGAGCGTCTTAGGAAGTATCAATTAAGGATGAACCTTCTTAAATGTGCTTTCGGTGTGACTTCAGGAATGTTTCTGGGGGTATTGTGAGGCACTGCGGGATAGAAATTGATCAATCTAAAATCGATGTCATCCAGAAACTACCAAGTCCCAAAAATTTACATGAGTTAAAAAGTCTTCAAGGCCGCTTGGCCTACATCAGAAGGTTTATATCTAATCATGCAGGTCGATGTCAACCCTTTCAGAGATTGATGAGAAAAGATACAGTCTTTGAGTGGGACTAAGCATACCGAAATGCATTTGACAATATAAAGAAGTATTTGCTTAACCTGCCCGTCTTGAGCGCACTAACCGCTAGAAAACCATTGATATTATATATAGCTGCACAAGAAAGATTGATCGGAGCGTTACTTGCACAAGAAAAGGAGAGGGGAAAGGAATGTGGCTCTACTATCTAAGTAGAACCTTGACTGGAGCCAAACTAAATTATTCTCCAAGTGAGAAAATGTGTCTTGCTTTGTTCTTCGCAATAGACAAGTTAAGACACTACATGCAAGCCTTCACTGTACACTTGGTAGCGAAAGTCAACCCAATCAAGTATATCCTATTTAAGCCAGTCATCTAGGAGCGCCTCATTAAACGGGCGGTTATGCTTCAGCAATATGATATCGTGTATAGACCTCAAAAGGTGGTGAAGGGTCAAGCATTGGCATATTTCTTGGCTAATCATCCGATCTCGTCAGATTGAAAACTGTGTGAAGACTTGCCTGACGTAGAAGTATTTATGTCGAAAGCATGGAGCCCTGGACCTTGTACTTTGATGGTGCAGCACGAAGAAGTGGAGCAGGCGTCGGCGTCTGCAACACAAGAAGCTTGCCGCAGACCCTGGACATAGAATTGAGATACAAATAAGAGCTACCCGATTTATTTACTACAATGATACACTTTATCGACGTTCATATGAAGGTCTTTTCCTTCGATGTATAGGTAAAGAAGAATCTGCGCGAGCCTTAGAAGAAGCACATTTAGGGGCCTGTGGCGCTCATCAGTCTGAACCAAAACTCCAGCATCAATTGAAAAGAATGGGTTATTACTGGCCTACAATGGTGTATGACTCCATGCAGTACATAAAGTGATGTGAAACTTGTTAATTTCATGCAAATCTTATACATTAACCACTAGAGCCTCTTCATCCGACAGTGGCTTCATGGCCGTTTGAAACTTGGGGACTCGATCTGGTTGAACCTATAACACCTAGGTCGTCAAGAGAACACTCTTATATTCTTGCTGGAACGGATTACTTTTCAAGATGGGCTGAAGCTGTGCCTTTGAGAGAAGCAAAAAAAGAAAACATTGTAAGTTTCGTTTGCACACACATCATCTATCGATACGGGATCCCTCATCGTATTGTCACAAATAATGAAAGACAATTCGTCAACAGTCTGATGGACAAGTTGTGCGAAAAGTTTAAATTTAAACAATACAAGTCTTCTATGTACAATGTCGAAGCGAATGGACTAGTAGAAGCATTCAATAAGACTTTATGTAATCTGCTAAAAAAGGTAGTCTTTAAGACGAAAACGAATTGGCAGGAAAAGATCGGGGAAGTCCTATGGGCTTACAAACTACTCATCGCACTCCGACAAGAGTCGCACCATGTTCTCTGGTTTATGGAGTAGAAGTTGTTTTTCCATTAGAGAGGGAAATCTCGTCGTTAAGGATGACGATTCAAGAAGGGTTGACTACTGAAGATAATGCCAAATTACGTCTCCAAGAGTTAGAAGCACTTGATGAAAAGAGACTCGAGGCTCAACAGGCATTGGAGTGTTATCAAGCACGAATATTTAAAGCTTTCAACAAGCATGTGAAACCTCGATCATTTCAGATTGGTGATCTAGTACTTGCTGTAAGAAGACCTATCATCACAACAAAACATACAGGGAATAATTTCACACCTAAATGAATGGACCCTACGTTGTTAAAGAAGTTTACACAAACGAAGTGTACAAGATCGTTGATCAAGATGGATTAAAAATTGGCCCAAACAATGGAAAATTCCTTAAAAAATTTCATGTAAGAAACTGCATGGTAAGCATAAACTGCATGTTGCTCCTAGCTCGCATGAGCTTAAAAGGCGAACGACCATATGTAAAAATAAATGCATATTTAGAATGAACTACATCATGACTTGATCCTGTTATCATAAAAGGATACGTAGGTAGCTTAAAAAAAATTTTAAGTGCAGTCACATAAAAATATATAAAAAAAAAATCTCATTGAATCAGAATCTTCGTGGTTACATATGAAGAATAACAATAAAAAAAAAAGAAGAAAATTTTAGCAGAATCAAAGTCTCCACTTGAAGTTCTTTAGCTCTTCGCGTGCAGTCTCCATATTCTCCCAAACTGTAGCAAAAGCCTCAACACCTTCATCAGTTATAGTAGGAGTGCTCTCAAGAGTATTGATTTCTTCTTGCATCTTGGCAACTTCAAGTTCCTTCCTATCTATGGCTTCCTTCTTCTCGCCACATAAACTCAAAAGTTTTCTATATTCAGCATTGACCTTCTAAAGTCTGTCTTCTAATTCTTTCTTTTCCAAAGCTAATTGCGTAGCTCACTCTCGAATGGTTTTATCCTCTTCTCGTAGTTAGTTGATCAAAGTGAGGGTCTCTTTCATGCGAGATGTTTTCTCTCCCAATTGATGGTCTTTGTCAATAGGAGATAATTGTGCGGAATACGAGGATTATAGTGCATTGAAATTTTTCACCCTCTTAAGATAATTGCTCACAAATTCTTGAAGTGGAGTCAAATTCTCTGCATGAATCTTCAAAATACCAAAGAATACCTTTATTACTTCCGATCTGAGATGCGGGACCTGTTCATATAAGGTATGCACAATCTTATCCCGAATGCTTTCCCACATGGATAGTGCTGCCTGTTGATAGAAACTTGAAACCGTCACATCGCCACAATATAGAGAAGCTTTGGGGTTCCCAACATATGGTTTTTTGTAGACGCATTGGGTCGGTTCCGAAATTCTGAGCAGAGCAAGAGTGGGCATGGTTTTATCTATAAAGAGGGCTTTAGAATAACCAACTTCTTCAAGTGGAGAGGCTAAAACTTCAACGCTCTCAATACCTACTTTCTCCTTGCCACGTGAATGTCTTCTAGAATAGTACGAGGTCATGGGGTAGTTCAGTTGTTTCAGATGCGGGTAATTTGGAAGTACCGACCTTGTCCATGGATGAATCCAAATTATAAGGTCCCATTAAAGATTCTTCACTATTTGGCCCCAGCGGTATAGTAACACTAGGGAGTCCTAAAGCACTTGGAACCCCTTTAAAAAATTTATCGCAGGATGCTTTCACCTTCTTTGGGGGTCTCTTCCAATGATGATCGCTAGTACTACTGGGACTCCCTTCCACATGAGTCGTATCATCGTCTTGAGAGGTACAAATCGCTTCTTTGATAAGATGAAGTTGTTTGCCACCTTGGTTGGCCCCTTTGTTCTTGGGTAGACGGGGTTGCGAATGGGGAGGAATAGAGCTATTTACTAGTTGATGTATGTTATCCTCAAAATAACTCCCATGTTTTGACAGCCACTAGTTTCTGTATTGCGATGTAACATGGTTACATGGCTCCAACTTGCGAGCTGGCAAGAACACTTGGGATAATGTGTTATGTCTGGTGCAGATCCTAAAGTAATATAAGATGTTATTAAGGGTAGCGGCAGGAAGCATCCCCCCTATATCATTGAAGTGTCTTGATAAAATCCAAACTACTGCCCAAACCGATAAGGACTGTATAATTGTAGTATTAAGGCATCTCCACACCGGGATGATACATAACCGAATTGCATGCTAGAAATTTGGCAAGAACGTTGAAACGATAGGTCATTATCATCAACCAAGCGCTCATGTCTATTTTGGCCCTAGATAGTTACATATCATTGGATGTTTGCACCTCTATGGATCAACTCCTGTGCCTCGTATTCCTCAAAATAGATCGAGCCGCCTTCCCCAGAAAAATTAGCCATCTTTGGACCCCGCACATCCACAGGAATGAGGTAATGCGTGTTAAAGTAATGGGCTAGCCAGCCATGGACATAATGCATAGGAAAGTGAAAGTCCATGCGTCCAATTAGGTTGGAAGCTTCAGTAATCAGCCCTAAACCATGATATATATTGGCTAGGGCTGGAATGGAAAGTCTGTAAGAGTTTCCATCAGCCATCTTGCTAGCAACCTTAAAAGGCATAGCCCTACCTTTTGGGGGAACATGAAAAGGCACAACCAACAGGACAAAAAAGCAGCCAGATATATCTTGTCCTTCAAAATGTCTTCTATCCCAAGTTCCTTGGATCCAATATTTTCTCTAGTCGACCAAGCTCGATACTTGATTTTTGCACCATCAGGGTTATAAGTGGACCGAGAGCAGGAAGCTTTCTTCTGCTTTCGTGCAGAAGGCTTATCATATTTTCGAGCCCCAAGGAACTAGAATGAGATCCAGGAGCTTATAGTTACTTGAGAGTCATTTTTAGAGGACGATGCACGGTCTTTCCTCTAGGAGTAAACTATCGAATAATAGGCTGCAAACAGATGCTCACAAGTCTTTGAGAGATATTTTCTCTTCCCTCGCGAGCCGGTTAATTCTTTATAGCAAAGAATGACCTCCTTATACAAACTCCCCCTGATCGAAAGACTCCTAGGCAACCATAGGTCCCATAAAGAAATGGATATTTCGCCCGCCATGGTATGGAGAGTGTTAATAGATGGACACGAAACCTCACAGAAGGCCCGAACCACATCATTATTATAGTCATATGTATATGAAGAGGCCATCACCGCATGAAACAAACGAACATCGTGAAGGAACCATTCATTTCGACTAACTATAAGCTCTAGTCGTTCCCAGTAGCAGTCGATAAAAGTGAATTCACTAGGGACTTTCACAATGGTGTTCCAACGGCTCTCGCTTTCGAGCATACGCCGTCCAAAAGTTAACAATCTATCCGGGGAAGGGTTGTGTCATGAATTGGAGATCATAGGATCCACATCTTTTCCCCCTAAGGAAAAGGCACCTCAACAGATAGTTCAGGGAGGGTCGTATCATCATCTAACTCTGGCCAAACATCTAAAAAAGGACCAGTTAGCGGAGCCTCCACAGGAAAACTAAGTCTGTTCTTTATAGGTTGATGCCTCTCTACAAGGATCACGAGTTGCGTTTTTCCAGACGAGATGTGCTCCGCAAAGTAAACCATTGTCCTGCAAGAAAATGGCACCATGAGAAGTTAGGCCTTGATTCCTCGATCTGGAAGAAATAGAGACATGAAACTTTAAAATGATGAAGGAGACGTGAATGTATTCTAAGCAAGAACACTAAAAGAAACATTCGTCTGCCCCAGATGTTGACATCATGACATCACCACCCTTAAGCGGTTGCCCAATCCTAGGGCCAAGATTATAGTCGCTAAGATCTTTCCAGGATCATCTCTAACTCAATAATTCAGAGTCCTAGGGTCATCCCTACCTGTAGGGTGACGACAAATCTCAGTCGTTAAGACCTTCAAACCGCTAAGTTCTTCCCAGGTTCATCCCTAACTCAATAGTTTAGAGTTCCAAAGTCATCCCTACCTATAGGGTGATAACGAATCTCAGTCACTAAGATCTTTCCGTGTCATCCCTAACTCAATAGTTTAGAGTCCCAGGGTCATCCCTACCTATAGGGTGACGGCGAACCTCAGTCGCTAAGACCTTCAAATCGCTAAGATCTTCCTGGACTCATCCCTAACTCAATAGTTCAGAGTCCCAGGGTCATCCGTACCTGTAGGGTGACGGTAAATCTCAGTCGTTAAGACCTTCAAATCACTAAGTTCTTCCCGGGCTCATCCCTAACTCAATAGTTCAAAGTTCCAAAGTCATTCCTACTTGTAGGGTGACGACAAATCTCAGTCGCTAAGATCTTTCCAGGCTCATCCTTAACTCAATAGTTTAGAGTCCCAGGGTCATCCCTACCTGTAGGGTGACAGCGAACCTCAGTCGCTAAGACCTTCAAATTGCTAAGATCTTCCTGGGCTCATCCCTAACTTAATAGTTCAGAGTCTCAGGGTCATCCCTACCAATAGGGTGACGACGAGCCATAGTCGCTAAGATCTTCCTAAGCTCATCCCTAACTCAATAGTTTAGCGCTCTGGGTTGTCCCTACCTGTAGGGAGACAGGGAATCAACAATTTAAATCCTCGTACGCCAGGGCAGCAAAGAGGCGGCAAGCCAACAATTCAAATCTTCGCGCACCAAGGCACAAGGCAATTGTGAGACGACGAATTAATAATGCAAATCTTCACCCACCAAGTCCATAGTGGAGACGTCAGATCAACTGTTGGCAAATACAATTTGAAGGTTCGTAAGTCAGAAAAGGTTGTTCTGTTTTAACTAGGATGCAAGTTAGCCTGCAAATAACTAGCGTAACTGATTAGAGTAAAATAATGACAATAATAATAATACGAAAAAAGTAAAAAGAAGAAAAAGAAAAAAAAATCGCTCAACTCTCGCTCTCTCGTTTAAATCTCGCTCTTTCCATCTTAACTTCTACTCTCTTGCTGAACTCTCGCTCTCTCACTCAAATCTCGCTCTTCCCATCTCAACTTTAACTCTCTCGCTCAATTCTCGCTCTCTCCCATCTGTTGCTTTCATGCTATTTTGTCTTCCCCGTCGCAACTGGCGCCCTCTTCAGAACAAAAATGTATTATTCTCAGGTATATTTGCACTGATCGACGAAGCTTCGGTGGAATCAGTTACCCGATGACAGAACAACAACAGGACGATGTCTTACTTCGACACAGTACTCCGGCGGCATTCCGCAGCTTCGATAACAGCAGCAGGACGAAGACTTACTCCGGCGCGGTACTCCCGCTGCGTTTTGCAACTTTCAACAGCAGCAGCGGGCAGTGAAGGCAGAACGAATTGAGAATGATTGAAGCATCCGACCTTTGAGTATATATAGCCAAGTGCCGACAGGATTCTCGCACGCGATCCGAGGGAATTTCAGAATTTGGTATCTAAATCGATTTAGGAATCCTCAAGCCTCGTGAAATTTGAGTTTAACCATACCCAAATCTCAAATCCAGATTTTAAGCGAAATCCAAACCATCCAAGCTTCAAGTTAGAAATCACCTTTTGGATTTTAATTCGGATTTTAAAATTTATACCCAAAATTAGCCAATTTCTGGCCATTGAGTTTGAACTTTACATGAAATATCCAAACTAAAAAATTTTTGGGCCTTAGTGTCGATGCAAACCATAAAATTTAGTCGAGAGGAGTATTCATCATAAATTTAAATTTTAGTACATTCCAAATATCTCAAATGCAAAATCACAAGTTTAGATTCCTATCCTTCTAATCAAATCAATTGATAGGTTAAAACCTCAAATTCAAAGTAAATTAGAGTTTGATCATGCTCCAAGATTTACTTCCATTGATAAAATTTAGGAATATTCCTAAATTTATCTCAAAATTCAAGTTATACAGATTTGGATTCTTGTCCTTAAGCTAAGTTGGATGATGGATAAGACCTCAAGTGTAACTCTAGTTAAAATTTGGCCATACGCCAAACCCAAATATGGGTGAAAACTTAACTCCGCTACAAATTCCATAGTATGTTTTTCAATTAGGTGGAGCACAAGTCGTATCAAAACAAGAAGCTACACCGAGAGAAAGTTAAAAAAAAAAAATCAACCTCAAGTTCATGCTTTCGATAAGGCAGCGTAAATAAATGAATAAATAATATAAAAAAATTCAACATATATGTATATGTGTATATATATGGAATTCAGATCAAACTTATGTACCAAATTCATAGTTTAATTAAATCGACATGTCAAATAGGGTTGAAACCAGGAGCATATGACTTGCATTTTAATTCTAGCTTCAATATTTTCGAAATCCGCTCACACATGAAAGTGCATAAATTTCGAAAAGGGGGCATTTGTTGGAGCCAAAATTTTGAGAAGTTTGGGCTAAAGAAAGTATTGGGCCCAAATCCAACTTTATCCCAAACCAAAGAGAAAGTTGGGCCAAAGCCCAATGGCCCAGAAGCAAGTTGGCCTAAGACCACGAAAAACTCTTATAAATTGAGGGTCATTCTTCATGAAAGGAGGTTGGAAGATTGAAGAAAAGGTGCTAAAGCTTTAGAAACCCAAATTCTGAAGCATTGAAGATTGAAACTCAAGATTTGAAGACTAAAGCTCTCAAGCTCACAAGTTCTAAGGATTGAAGCCCTGAAATTCCAAAGAAACTAAAGATCGAGGTTCCAAAGGAAGTTCTAGAGACCTGAAGAATCGAAAACTCTAGAGTTGAAGACTTTGAAAGCGAAGGCTCACAGAAGATCTCGAGAATTCAAGTTGCATGTATTTACTTCTTTTGAGAGAAAGAATGAAGGGATCAAACATTAGAGATTGTACCCACAAATATTGAAATTAGTACAAATACAAAGCTCAAAGTCCATGTATTAAATTTCTTCGGAAATCTCGTCGAATAGACATAATATAAAATGTCAGTGACATATGAAGTTGGCCTCCCAAACAATGAGTTGAGTTCATATTTCAACTCATCTCATATCATCTCCTCACTCCAAACACCCCCTAGAGTTACGTATACTATTATCCTTAAATTTTTGTTATCGTTTTCAATTATTAACTAGGGTCCCAAATGTTGAAAAGGTATATTAAAATAATAAATTAGGAACTACAATTTCAATAGCATTATGTAATGCAAGAACAAAACCGTTATTTATTTTCTGTCATTGATGGAAACCAATAGTACTCTATCACTGTCTATCTTTGATAGACATTGATAGAACACTATCACTGTCTATCTGGGATAGACTTTGATAGACTACTATCAAAGTCTATCTCAGATAGACATTGATAGAAACCACTGCCTATCCGAGATAAAATTTCACAATAGTGTAACACACTTGTAATGCTAAAAAATGATAGAATATTGTCACTGTCTATTTAAAATAGACTTTGATATTAGTCTATAACTGCCTATCCCGGATAGAATTTCACAATAGTGTAACACAATTGTAAAGATAGAAAATGATAACTTATATTATTGTTTATTATACAACAATACCATCACAGCAAATGAAGAAATAATATCCTAGCACTATCACTATCTATTACTAATACTCAATCAGCATATAGTGAAAAAAAAATACTAATACTAGAACAAGTATCAAATACTAGAAAAGAGTAAAGTTATAACAATAACATATATATCATGATAGAGTGTGATAGAAGCAATAACATATATATTATGATAAACAATGATAGTATAATATCATTATCAATAACTAATAGAAAAAGAGTGAAGCACAATAACATTTACACCATGATAGAGTATGATAGAAGTAATAGCATATATTATGGTAAATAATGATAATATAGACAATGGTAGTGGTCTATCACTGTCTATTAAAGATAGACATTGATAGAAACACTCACCATTTATCATAAAGTTTAAGATTAATGTTTATACCTTTATTTTTAGTTTCTCTTTCTGCTTTTCAATTTTTATTTTCTTTCCTTTGCTTGATGACTCTCCTATGAAGATTTTTCTTTTGATTTTTGATAAGCACTAAAAAAGTGCTTTTTATCCTGTAAAATTAGGGATGTTTTTATGAAACTTCACGTGTTTGCTAGTGGTTTTCAGGTGATTATAACAAAAATTAAGTGTCAAAGGCTAAAAAGATCAAACCGAGCGAAAAACGGAAGTAAATGCAAGAAAACCCTAAAAACAAGTCAGTGCAGCCAAGAGTATCTAGGCGCTCTAGACTCAAGAGTATAAAAATTGGCAGCTAAGGTAGTGTAGCGTCACTGAGATAGAGCGTCTAGCACTGCAGTGCTGCGCTTGAAACTAGCCTTCCATGATGGACAGCGTCACGATGCTGTCCAAGAGCACGTCGCTAGGCTCTTAGCTTTCCTCTTTTATAAATCTTGCAAATTTGAAAAATATTTTGGGCAGCCACTTCTATATATTGAGGGGTTCTCAGAAACCCTAAATACACAAGAAAAGACACAAGGGGGAGACACACGAAAACAGTTCAAGAGTTGGAGAATTAGATGCCGAGAGGGAGAGTTTAGTGTAAGATATGATGATTCCATGATATTGGAAGGTTCGAGAATCATTGGAAGGCGAAATCCATCCCTAAGACAAGCTTGGAAGCTGGATAACTTTTCTTCCCTTTCTTTATTCTTGTTCATTTGTTGTATTTTTTTGCTCTAATGCGGGTTTTGTCTATGAAAGCCATGTTAGACTAAACTTCTCATGGTTTTAGGGGTAGATGAATTCTTAGGTTTAAATTGTTGAACACTTTGCTTCTTGAATGTTAATTTGCATATATGTCTTCTACCATGACCGTTCTTAATGCTTTTGAACGTTTGATCAACATTTGAATTCTATAATTTAAATATTGCTTGAAAAAAATATGTTTAAGTTAGATCATGCATACTATACTATCGTTTGAAAACACAGAATGTAGTTGGATAACGGTAGAGATTGTGGATGAAGTTATTAATGCTTTGCTTAATCACCTAGTTTCAAGTAATTAGTAATTAGGGTTTAAGTAAAAAAAAAAAATTGTTTTTGAAAGATTTAATCTGAATAAAAGACTTCTAGATCTAGGCATTGTACTAATTACTTCAACAGTTGAGCAAGTGTGTCTAATACTACATTTGATGAAATCTATTCCCTAAAATGTCTCTTAGTTGATATTTTTCTATATCTTGATCACTTTTATTTGTTTTCTTAGACTAGTTTAGTTTAAGTGACATTGCGAGTCAGACCCCTAAATAATTGGAAAGATCTTTGAATAGCTAAAAGAGTAATCAATTTAATTTCCTGAGGAAACGATACTCGGCCTTACAAACCGTTTTAACTATATTATAACTTGATTTGTACACTTGCAGAATCGTGCATCAATTTTGCTTACCATTTGTTCATAAAATATAGGTTTAATAAGTATAACCAAATGGATAAAAATTTGGTTTAATAACAACGATTAATGAGAAGAAAATATGAGAAGAAATGAGAAGAGAAAAGAGTTATAACCTTGAAGTTTAAGTTGAGCAATGGCAGAAAGGTAGAAGAAGAAGAAAAAAGAAGAAGAAGAGGAAGAAGAAGCAGATGGTAGAAGAATAGGAATAAGAAGAAGAAGAATGAAAAGGAGAAGAACAAGATGAAGAAGCAGACGGAGAAGAAGGTGACGAAGTAGCAGAAAGAGAAGAAGGAGACGAAGAAGCAGATGAAGGAACCAGGACCGTTTCATGCGTGGAGGTAAATCGGGTTTCGAGATTAATCGTGGGCCGGTTTATGGTGCGGGTCGCGTGTATGGGTCATGTTTCCTGCGTGGGTTGGGCGTTTTTTGTATTTCAGTGGGTTGTAGTTTTTTGTTGCTATAGGTTGTAAATAAGTTGTCCAATTTTACTATTTTTAAAAAGACCCCATAATTTAATTTAATTTTAATTTTATTAAGTTATTTTTTCTCTTCTTCTGTCTTCATCTTCCTCATGTCATTCCCTCTTTCTTTTTTCTTCCATATTCTCTCTCTCTCCATTAACTCACATCCCACTTAATCCTTAATCATCTAATCCCAATTCCAATTTTAATCAAATTTCAATTTGTGGATTCTGTTTTGGAAAGTCAATTGAACATTTACATTTTAACTTGAAAATTTCAAATTCGTGAAGAGCTTAATTTAATTTGGAGTTTTTAAAATAAGGTTTCACCTTGACCATGATTTGTTTCAAAATTTTCTTTTAACTTGATTTAATTTTGATATCCAAGGAGAATAAAATTTATTTTGGCCTTGATTTAGAGTTTCTAAATAAGATCTCTAATTCATAGATTGATTAATGATTTCAAAATAAAATTTGATTATAAGTAAACTTTGTGTGGACGATACTGTCTAGGCTAAGATACTTAAGTTGATTTAGAGAACATCTCTACTTGGAAATTGCCCACAAAGTTTAATTAACAAAATCTTTATTTGTTTTCATTGAAGGTTTGAATTAATGAATTTCGGCAATAAAATTAGAAATAAAATAAGTCGTCATTTTCTTAAATTAGATTTTTGAAATAAGAACCCTCCAAGTTGTCTTTATTTGAATTTTGACAACAAATTTTGAAATAAATGTAATATTTTAAAATATGATTTCTGAAATAAGAACCCTCCATTTTGTTTTTATTTGAATGTTGACAATGAAGTTTAAAATAAAATAAGTCGTCAATTTCAAGATTGGATTTCTGAAATAAGAACTCTCCAATTTATTTTTATTTCAATTTTGACAATGAAGTTTGAGATAAAATAAGTTGTCACCTTCTAACATTGGATTTGTGAAATAAGAATCTTCCAATTTTTTTCAAAGTTGAGTTTTGGTAACGAAGTTTGAAATAAAATAAGTTACCTACCTTCTGAACTGAATTTTTGAAATAAGAACTGATCTTCATTTTTAAGGTTTGACTCAAATTTACATCTTTAAGTATTAAAACAAAAGTTTGTTTTTAAATGAACTTCCAAACAGTTTGGAAGTAAAAGTAGTGTTCTCTTTTTTGAAACTCTTGAAATTCCAAAAATATATGAAACTCTCCAAAATTGATATGTTTTAACAAACATTCGTGTTCGCACGAGATTTTCTGAGAAACTTGTTTCGTGGAGTTGAACTTAAGTTGATGTAGTTTTGATGCGGATGTGGTTCGATCTTTAGTACTTAATCCTTTGATTCTCTCTCAGTTGAATGCGTATGATTCTTGTATGGAAGCAGAACGCGTGAATGTTCTTGAAGTTGGAGTTTTGAAAGAATGTCTATCGCATTCTTGAAGTTGGAGTTTTGGAAGAATGTCTATGTTCCAAGGAGGTTCAATTTTCAAGTTTGGTTCAGCTTGAGGAGTTAAGAGTCTTCTGATTGCAGGGAGAATTCTCTCTAGATTCTTGAATTTTCTAAACCCCACAAATGAAGAGAACTCTTCTATTTGTAAAGTTCTCAAATGGGCTATGTGGGCTTGGGCTTGGTTGGTCCATGGGTTTGGCCCTTGGTCCCAACAAATTGGACTTGGTCTTCATTGGCCCTTGGACCAAATTAAGCTAATTTTAGGACTCACTTGGATTTTAGCCCAAATATTAATACTAAATTGAACCAAATTATTTTATTTAAAACACGTGACGTCAACGAGATTTGCCAATTTATGTCTTCAATTTCAATTTGGGGCACATGTTAACTTTTAATTGGTCCAAAATTCAATTATTTATAATTCTGTCATTAATTTGAGAAATGACATGTTAATTTGTGATTGGTTCAAAATTTCTCCGCCCATTTTCGAGATTTATGCACATGCATGAGTGGATGAATCTCAAAAAAGATAAAGTTGGAATCAAAATACAAGTTATATGTCATTGAGTTTGACTCGATTCAATGCATCAAATTAATCAAACTATGAATTTAGTACGTAGGTTTGATTAAAATAAAATTTGGAATATGACCAAATTTTAGTTCGAGATAAATTTAAGATTTTATTCCCAATTTAATTTGACTTTGAGGAAAGAATTCTAAATTTGGATAATTTAAATTTGGGATGAAATTTGGAATATGGCCAAATTTTAACTTGAGATAAATTTGAGACTCTATCCCCAATTTAATTTCGCCTCGAGGAAAGAATTCTATATTTAGATAATTTAAATTTGAGATAAGATTTGGAATATGGCCAAATTTTAATTTTAAGATAAATTTGTGATTCTATTCTCAATTTAATTTGAGTTTGAGGAAAGAATTTTAAATTTGGATAATTTAAATTTGGATAAATTTTCGAATATGGCCAAATTTTAACTTGGGGTAATTTTGAGACTATCCCAATTTAATTTGGCTTTGAGGAAAGAACTCTAAATTTGGATAACTTAAATTTGGGATAAAATTTGGAAGATGGCCAAATTATAACTTGAGATAAATTTGAGGTTTTATGCTCAATTTAATTTGGCTTTAAGGAAAAAACACTAAATTTGAATAATTTAAATTTGGGATCAAATTTGGAATATGGTCAAACTTTAATTTGAGATAAATTTGAGAATCTATCCCCAATAAATTTGGTTTTGAAGAGAGAATCGTAAATTTGAATAATTTAAATTTGGGATCAAATTTGGAATGTAGCCAAACTTTAATTTGAAATATTCTTAAATTAGATAAAATCTGGTGATTTGAATTTAAGATAAAATTTGAATTATGCTTCAAATTTTAATTTGAAATCAATTTAAGATCCAAGACTTGAGAATCTCACCAAAATCTTCGGAACAAATAAGATTTCAATAAGAAATCTAAATTAAGTTAGGATTTGAATCTTCCATCTATACATCAATCTCATTCAATTCTTTTCCTCTTTTTTCACAATCTTCTTCCTTCTCTTAACATTTTCTTTTTTCTCTTTTTATTTTTTTCTTTTTTTTCTTCCATTATCACATTTCTTTTCCTTCTCTTTTTTCTCTTCTTTTCTTTTTATTTTTTTTTCGTTTTTTTTCATTCTTCCTTTTTTTTTTTTCTTCCTTCTTTTTTTCTTCTTCTTTTTTATTTCTTTTCTTCCATTAGAGTTTTTTTTTTCTTTTAATTTTTTTTCCTCTCTTACTTTTCCTTTTTTTTTGGTTGTTTCTTTTGTTTTTTTCTTTAAAAACTTCTTTTTTTCTTTCTTTTACGTTTCTTTTCTATTTTTGTTTTCCCTTTTTTTTTTTTACATTTTCTTTTCTTCTCCTTTTCTTTTTTTTCTTTTCTTTTTTTTTTCTCTCTTTTTGTTTTTCTTTTCTTTTCTTTTCTTAACTACTTATTCCCCCCCCCCCCCTTTTTTTTTTTTTTTTTTCTTTTTTTATCTATTTTTTCCCCCCCCCCCCTTTTTTTTCTCTAATATGCTTTTTTGTTTTTTAATTTAGATACAAATGAAACGAGAGATGATTAACGGATTCAATTTTACTGTCTCATTGGCTCCGATACTTCTCCTTTATTGGCTTCGACCTTAGTGTTTTGTTGACCTTGAGGCCAGGATCACCTCCTTATGCAAACAGATAGAGGGATGACACCAGAAGGTCTAAATAACCTTGGTGCTCTATCCCCTATCTGGTTCGGATCACCTGTTCATGTAGGCAGATAGAGGGATGACATCAGAAGGTTTGGAACAACCTCTAGAAACCCTACTTTCATTTTTAAGTGTTAAACATAAGTACGAAGTACCGAAGTGGACTAAGTTGTTATTCTCTTGTAGATCAAAGGAAGAAGAGAAAGCGGATTACTTATTTAATTAATTAATTATTTAGTTAGTTAGTTAGTTATTTAAACTAAAGAAAAGAAAGAAAGAAAAGAAAAGGAAGGAAAAGGAAAAAGGAAAGAAAAGGAAATTATATTAAAAAAAATGGAGTGGAAGAGAGTCGATGGTTTAAATTTGAAATGGGTGAATTGTCGACAAATTTTTCTTCCATTTCCAAGCTCAAATTGATTCGACTCTTCAGCTGGGTGTCAAGGGGTGGTAGAAGGAGAGATCTAGGGCAATTTCATGTGGGGTTTTGGCCGGTTTCATGGTAGAATTGAAGCTGAAATAGAAGCTTCGGTTGCTATCGCGCAGTCTAAACAAGATTCCGTGTTTGGTGAATATCGAGGGGAAGAATTAGAGTTTGAAGCTGGAATTTTGATATTAGTAAGCTAACTCAAATTCTAACAACTTTTGTGAAGGATGGTTGAGCTGAATATGAAGCAAAACATGTTAAATTTTAGGTGGAATCGACTGATACGAATTTTTCGACTGATCTGGAGCAAGGCGAAGTTAATTGAGAATATCTGTCGAACAAAGAGGAGTTAAGCTTTGAAATTTTGAGGTAAGCTAGAAAACGTATTTCTCTACAAGTTTGTAGAAGGGAAGAAGTTCTAATTTGTTCTTGAACTGTGACTTTTAACAGCTAGAAGATCGAGAGGTAGCGAGATTAACAGCAGAAAGAAGCAGGTCTCGATGGAAAGGTTAAGCGTGAAGAAGCGAGAGTCTCACTAGTCTCGCTGGTCAAAATTATCTCACAAATCTAGTTGGGTTGTGGCTCTCGCTGCTCTCACTCCTCCACAGTCTCACTGGTACTGCTGGTTTTTAGCTTGTTTTGCTGATTTAGTCTCGCTAATGGCTTAAATCTTGATCATTAATAAACTTTTAAATGAAGTATAGCCTCAGTTGAGCATTTCTTCATGGAATATAGTCTCGATGATGGTTTTTTTTAGATAATTTTGTCTCGGGGATGAATGTTAGGCATGTCTAAAGCTTGTTTCTTATGTAAAAGAAATGTTAAGAAAATCTCAAAAAGGGAAACGTATTATTTCAGGTTGAGAGAAGCTAGGGAAGGTGTATAATCCGCTCAAGGCCTAGGACAAGTTGTGAGTGACTCTCGATTCTAAAAGAATTTATTACAAGCATAGTTTCTTGTTTGAATGTATGTTTGAAACTTGACTATATGGTACATTTCCATGAGTTTTAAGTGAATGTCTTGTGCTATATAATGAGATGTATCTGAAATATATACTGGCTTGCTATGAGTTTGAGTAAAGCATGCGGTTTATGATTAATGAAAGCATTTAAGCATGCGAATAGTGTTTAGATGAAAAGAATGTCTTAAACTCATAATTTACGTTATAATTTTGTTTAAATGACTCCCAATGCCAAAGGACTCGGAGAAGGCATATGGGTAAAGTATGTATGAAAATGACTCCCAATGTCGAAAGACTCGGAGAAGGCATATGGGCAAATTATGTATGAAAATGACTCCCAATGCTGAATGACATGGATAAGGCATATGGGTAAATTATGTATGGAAATGGCCCCATGCTGAAGGATTCGGAGAAAGCATGAGAGTGGCCGGGAATTTGTTAAGGGGCCCTGTACTAAAGGACTCAGAGAAGGTACTCGGGTGACCCTGATTATGAAATATGTATATAGACGTTGGGTGTGTTGAGAATACTCCGCCTCAACTAAGGTTAATTCAACATTGAGCATTGAGCTTAGCTCCGCCTCAACTGAGTAAAAGTTTTAAATAAACTAGTGTTTGTGTATCTGTTCCAAAGATGATTATGTATCTTTAAGCTATAAGTTACTCATGTTACTGTTAGATATGGCTGGAATCTATGTTTTGCATACGTTGTTTAAGGAAAACTTAAAATTAATCACTTACTCGGCGTTTTAGCTCATGTTTTCCTTGTTTCTCTGTTTTCTAGGTAGAGAGCGTGTCTGGGGTGCTTAGCCTATAGAAGATACTCGTTTGGGCCTGTCTTCAAAGTCTAGTAACTTAATAATTGTAAATCTTGAACTTAAGTAAATGTTGTACATATAGTGAGGGTTGAGGGAGTCATGTGTAGTTGTAGTTATTAAACACTTTGATATAGCTGGATTGATATGACAACTTAACCCTGGTTCAATTATGGTGTTAAATTATTGTATAATTGTTTATCAGGTATTGGTTAAGATTTAGGATTGGTAGTAGATGTCGTGAGAAGGTCGGTGTTCTATTGCCTATCTAGCTCGGATCACCTCCTCGTGTGGGTAGATAGAGAGATGACACCGGAAGGTTTGGAACAATGTCGGTGTTCTACCACCTATTTGCTCAAATCACATTCTCGTGTGGGCAGATAAAGGGATGGCATCAAAAGGTTTACAACAACCTTGGTGTTCTATCGCCTATTTGACCCAGATCGTGTGGGCAGATAGAGGGATGACATTGAAAGGTTTGGAACAACCTCGGTGTTCTATCGCCTATTTGACCCGAATCATCCCCTCATGTGGGCAGATAGAGGGATGGCATCCAAAGGTTTGGAACAACCTCAGTATTCTATCGCCTATCTGGCTCGGATCACCTCCTCCTATGGGCAGATAGTGGGATGGCATCGAAAGGTTTGGAACAACCTCAGTGTTCTATCGCCTATCCGGCTCAGATCACCTTCTCGTGTGGGAAGATAGAGGGATGGCATCAAAAGTTGTGGAACAACCTCGGTGTTCTATCGCCTATCTTGCTCGGATCACCTCCTCGTGTGGGCAAATAGAGGGATGGCATTGGAAGATTTGGAACAACCTCAGTATTCTATCGCCTATCTCGCTCGGATTACCTCTTCATGTAGGCAGATAGAGGGATGACATCGGAAGGTTTGGAAGAACCTCGATGTTCTATCCCCTATCTAGCCTGGATCACCTCCTCGTGTGGGTAGATAGAAGGATGACATTGGAAGGTTTGGAACAACCTCGGTGTTCTATCGCCTATCTGTTCCGGATCATCTCCTCAAGTGGGCAGATAGAGAGATGACATTGGAAGGTTTGGAACAAGCTCGGTGTTCTATCGCCTATCGGGCTCCGATCACCTCCTCGTGTGGGCAGATAGAGGGATGACATCAGAAGGTTTGGAATAACCTCGATGTTCTATCGCCTCTCCGGCTCAAATCACATCCTCGTGTGGACAGATAGAGGGATGGCATTGCAAGGTTTGGAACAATCTCAGTGTTCTATCGCCTATTTAGCCCGGATCATCCTCTCATGTGGGTATAGAGGGATAGCATCATAAGGTTTGAAACAACCTCGGTGTTCTATTGCCTATCTGGCTCGGATCACCTCCTCGTGTGGGCAGATGGAGGGATGATATTAGAAGGTTTGGAACAACCTCGGTGTTCTATCACCTATCTGGCTCGGATCACCTCTTCATGTAGGCAGATAGAGGGATAACATTGGAAGGTTTGGAATAACCTCAGTGTTCTATCCCCTAACTTGCCCGGATCACCTCTTTGTGTAAGCAGATAGAGGGATGGCATTGGAAGGTTTGGAACAACCTCGATGTTCTATCACTTATCTGGTTGAGATCACCTCTTCATATAGGTAGATAAAGGGATGACATCGTAAGGTTTGAAATAACCTCGGTATTCTATCCCCTATCTGCCCCGGATCACCTCCTCGTGTGGGCAGATAGAAGGATGGCATCGGATGGTTTGGAACAACCTCGGTGTTCTATCGCCTATCTCGCTCAGATCAGCTCCTCGTGTGGGTAGATAAAGGGATGGCACCAGAAGGTTTGGAACAACCTCGGTGTTCTATCACCTATTTGGCTCTCCTCGTTTAGACAGATAGAAGGATGACACAGGAAAAGTCATCAAATCGAATTTGAAACAAGATGACGACAAAATCATGAAGTCGATCTTGAAAATGAGGCAAAGACGGCCATATCATTCTTTAGAGATGGATTGAAGCTAGGCAAATCAAACTTGATCTTGTAAGTGAGACTAAGCCAAGCAGATCAAACTGATCTTGCAGATGAGGAGGGGCCAGACAGATCGAACTTGATATTACAGATGAGGCGAAGCCAAGTTGAACGATCTTAACCTTGTAGATGAGTCAGAGCTAGGTAGATGGATCTTAATTTTGCAGATGAGGCAAAGCCAGGTAGGCAAAACTTAATGTCGCATATGAGGCAGAGCCATGTTGAACGGTTTTGACTCTACAAATGAGGCAAAGTCAGGCAGATCGAACTTGATCTTGCAGATGAAGCAAAGCAAGACAGATTGAACTTGATCTTGCAAACAAGGCGGAGCCAAGCTGAATGATTTTAACCTTGCAAATGAGGCAGAGCCAGGCAGATCGATCTTAATTTTGGAGATGAGGCAAAGCCAGGTAGGCCAAACTTGATCTATCATATGAGGTGGAGCCAGGCTAAACGATCTTGACCCTACAGATGAGGCAGAGCCAGACAGATCGAACTTGATCTTGCAGATGAGGCGAAACCAGACAGATTGAACTTGATCTTGCAGATGAGGTGGAGCCAGGCTGAACGATTTTAACCTTGCAGATGAGGTAGAGCCGAGTAGATCGATCTTAATTTTGCAGATGAGGCAAAGCCAGGTAGGCCAAACTTGATCTCGCATATAAGGTAGGGCTAGGCTGACCGAACTTGATTTTGCAGATGGAGCGGAGCCGACCAGACAAATCTTGAACTTAAAGACGGAGTGGAGCTGGGCACACCAATCTTGTATTTGAAGTCATTTTAAGTAATAGCTCAAAATGTTTAAAAGCAAATATCATAATAAAGCCCAAAATTACTTCGATTGTGCAGCACTCTTTAAGTAATTTTTGGTTAAAGTAATTTGCTAAGAAACTTTTTTTTAAGGCTAAGGTGAGTTACAATTTAAAAAATATATTTTATAAAACTATTTTTTTTAAGAATTAAAAAAACTAAATTGAAAAGAAATAGAACTATTTTTTTTCGCTCACGCACAATTGGCAGACGCAACACGTGTGTGGAAAAATACCTTTACGCCCAATCTCTCCACTTTTACAAGTACATAAAAGTGTTCATATATATACCCTCTCACCATTCCTTAACTTTCCAATGTGGGACAAAGGTGTGAGCCCAACAAGTTTTTTGAAAAACACTTTTTTCTCTAATCAATCCAAACATGCCTTCAATTTATCTAACACTATAACTAGTTTTTTTTTTTCTGTTTTAATGCTTTTTAATGATAATTGATACGAGTCATAGATTGATGATACAAAAAAATAGTGAAAAAGTTGAAATATTAAAAAATATTAATGACTGTTAAAAATGTCGCTTTTTAATGACTGTTAATTGTAGTCATAATTTGGTGACACAAAAAATGTCAAAATAGTAAAAAAAAAATCTGAAAATTCATGTCTTTTCCTGCCAAAATCGTGTCTTTTTCGTTTTCTTACATTTAATGACTGTTTTTTTTCAGTCATCAATTAATGACACAAAAAAACAGTCATTAATTCCGACAAATCTATAAAGCTCTATTTTTTCCTACCAAAAAATGCATGATTCTGGCTTTAATGACTGTTTTTTCTCTTTCTCCTATGTTTCTGCTATTGTACAAGAGTCATGGAAGGTGGAATTTGTTGTAGTGACTTTACAACTTTTATAACAATTACAAAGCGAGTCGTATCCATAGTGTTACTAGGATAAGGCACCCAACCTTTCCCTATACTACATACTTTTTTGGTTATTACTTTAAGCATGATCCAACCTTGTATGTCAACCACATACATGTTTAAATTTACATAAAATAGTCATGGATCTTAGTTTATTGGATTGAATTAATGTAAAAGACAAAAAAAATAACAATAAAAATAAATAAATAAATAACTCCTTATTTTATTGAATAAATAAATTTTATTTACAACTTTACAAATTACTAGACTTCAAGAGATTAAACAAAAGTAAGTTCCAAGGTTTTTCTAATGGCCTCGAGAAACTCATAATTTTTTGTTCATATTTTGTTACAAAGTGTGAATTAATACCATGGGGACATTCAAAAGAAAAACTCAAAAATATTTTTTAAGACCAAAGAATAATATGATAATTTAAAAATAAAATGTAGTTACCGTTCTTCGAGACAGGTGTTATAGAGGTGCTAACACATTTCTTACACTCAATTGACTCCTGAACTTAAATTTGATTTTGCATACTATTTTTATTTTAAAAATGGTGTCCAATCAAACCTCATAGAAGGTGACTCCAAACCTCTTACCTCGAAAGATACCCTTGTGGAAGGATGCCGGCCGCTCTATGTCGCAACAATGTTGGGATAGCTTGATGGATCCACTAAAGGAATTTAGAAAGTCAAGCCATGATAAATTTTTTTCCACTATCTTATCATTTAATTATGTGTTTGAAATTTTGTCCGTTTGTTTTTATTTATTGTTTAATTGTTTGATGTTGCGCGATATATGTTGATGCATAATTCACATGCTATCACAGCTCAATGTCCCAAGCTTTACTTTTAGGATTAGAATTGAGAATCAAGTAATTTTGACCTTCGAGGGGATATTGTTTCCCTCAGGCAGGCGGAAGAAAGATTCTCGCTCAAGTTGATTCATTTGTTAATTCTTAGCAGTTGAAATAATTAAGGACCTTTTATCCTTTTAGGACTACAATTACATCTTCATTGCATCTTTCTTTGGGTTTATTATCTGTCCTTCAAGAAAAACTTAAAAAAGAGAAAATTTCCAAAATTCAGAAGAGGGAAGAAAGGTTAGTTCTACAAGTCTCTTTTATTTCCGAAAGTCTTTACGAAAACTTTTTTTGGTCTGTATTCCCTAGACTTTTTTGTTTTCTTGATTTTCCTTCCTTTAAAAAAAAAAAAAAAGGATGAATACCAATATATATAGTGCATCCCTATGGACACCCCTAACTTAATACAAGGAGCCAAGGACAATATTCAATGGCCCAAGAAAATGTAGCGGCAATGGAGATTTCTCACGTTCTTTTCAATTTGGGAGAGTCTATGATAGAACTTTGATTATATATTGACCTTTTAGGCTGAAAAGCCAAGGAAGCTGAGACCCTCTCCCCACGAAAGCTCTCAGAGCTACAACTCAGTTTTTGATAAGAGATAGATGATGCAAATACATCTCCACTAAAAACCGATTATTTAAAAATATACCATCCAAATAACTAATTACATTTATTCCTCCCCTCTTTTTCTTTTGCTTTCATATTTCCTAAAGACTAGGGGTCTATCACTACCTGTGCCCCAAAAAACCACCTTGCTCCTCAAGGTGGAAGGTAGGGAATCATGTTGCATCTTCGATCGACATTCCTTCCCATTGAATCAACACTTTAAAATCAGTAGGGGATACCACCGTAGTACCTACCTTTCAAACGCTCAATACAGCAGCTGGTTGTGGGTAGACAGTAGCATCCGATTGGAAAGGTGGTGGAGGCATGATTCTTAGTAACACCGATCTGGAAGCCTTGCATAATTGGGATACATAAAAGACCAAATGAATATTAATGTTGGATGGCAACTCCAATTTATAGGCCACCAGACCTACATGTTCAATGATCTGAAAAGGCCTAATAAAATGGGGTGCCAACTTGGGATGTTTATGGATAAACAGAGCACTTTGGCGGTACAACTTCAACTTGATATAAACCCAATCAGAGATTGTAAATTTGACCTCTCGACACTTGCTATCAGCCAAAGATTTCATCTGTTGTTGTGTCTGATGTACAACAGCTTTCAATGCTTCTAATTTAATGTCACGTTTCTTAAGAAGGGTAACCACTTCTCCTACCATAGTTGTGCCAGGTTCACAAGAAACCAATGGTGGGGGTGGCCGACCGTAAATAATCTCAAAGGGCATTTTTTGCATTCATGTATGATATGAAGTATTATAGTTATACTCAGCCCAAGCTAACCACTTCATCCATTTGGTTAGAGTCTCCATAGTAAAACATTGTCGGTAAGCCTCAAGTCCCCGATTTACCACTTCTGTTTTGCCAGTCGATTTGGGGATGACAGGCTATGCCCCTCTTCAACTACGTCCCTATTAAGCGAAAACGTTCATCCCAAAACAAACTTGTGGAGACCTTATCCCTATCCGATAAAATACTCTTCAGTAATCCATGTAACCGCCCTATTTCTTTAAGAAATACAGATGCTACTGTCAATTTCGTATAAGGATGTCGAAGGGCCACGAAATGTGCGTACTTTGACAGTCTATCTACCACAACCAAAATAGCATCATGTCCCTCGGATTTAGCTAGGCCGTTGACGAAGTCCATCATTATGTCTTCCTAAATTTGTTCTGGTATAGGTAATGGTTGCAACAGCCCGGCAGGTGCTGAGGACAAATACTTAGCCTGTTGACAAACTGAACAGTCCCCTACAAACAATCGAACGGTTGCCTTCATGCCACGCCATAAAACTCCTTCTTTAGCCTCTGATACATCTTAGCAATACCATTGTGTCCTCCAATCAGGTTATTATGGAACTCCTGTACTAGAAGAGGAATGGTGGGTGAAGAGTGAGGTAAAACCACCCGTTGTTTGTACAAAAGTAGCTTTCCCTTTACTGAATATCCGCTCGGAACTTGGCCTCCATCAATCACAGTTTGTCGTATCTTGCTTAACTCCGCATCCAAATTGATTTAAATGGTAAAAACTGACAAGTTCACACCTTGGATGACTACTGTTAGTTCTATGGTTGTTGGCACTTGGGATAACGCATCAGTAGCCGTATTCTCAAGCCCTCCTGTCCGTACAGTAAATCGTCTTCCCAACGAATACGGGGGCCACTTTTGAACTGCCAATACTATTGCAATCAATTTCTGCTCATAGACTGCCTTCAACCTATGAGTAGGTGGTAGAGTATGGCTAAAGAAAGCTATCAGACGCCCTTGTTGCATTAGGACAGCCCCAAATCCCACCCCTGAAGCATGTCTCCCCTACGAATGATTATGTAAAATCGGGAAGTTTCAGAATCGGTGCCTCTATTATCGCCTTCTTCAATGTTTCAACGGCCATCTGGGCTTCATTGTTCCAACAAAAATTATCCTTCTTGAGCTGCTGTGTGAGAGGAAATGCAATGGATCCATAGTGAGCTATAAATTTTTGGTAATATCCGTTCAACCCAAGAAAGCTGCATAATTGCTTAATGGTCATAGGCACCAACCACTTTTTCATTGTTTTGATTTTAGATGGGTCAGCAGCTACACCTTCAGTCGCGATAACATGCCTGAGGTATTCAACAGTTGAGGCTGCGAATGTACACTTCTTATAATTGGCCAGCAATTGATTTTCGGTCAATACTTCCAACACAATAGTCAAATGCCTCACATGGTCTTGTACCGACGAGCTATAGGTCAAAATGGCATCAAAGAAAACTAACACAAATTTATGAAGATAAGGACATAGCAAATCATTCATTACCGACTAGAATGTTGATGGCGCATTTCGGAGACCGAACAACATAACCATGAACTCATAATGCCCTTCATGAGTCCAAAAAGTTGTTTTGTGAATGTCCCTTGGTCTTACTCAGATCTGATGGTACCCGGCCTTCAAGTCAATATTTGAAAAGATGGATGCATCAGCCAGCTAATCTAAGAGTTCGTCAATGACGGTAGTGGAAAATTGTCCGATAGAATTGCATTGTTGAGGGCTCTATAGTCAACACAAAAACGCCAACTATCGTCTTTTTTCTTGACTAATAAAACAGGACTGGAAAACGGGCTAATGGTGGGTTGAATTATTCCTGCAGCCAACATCTCTCCAACCAATCGCTCGATTTTGTCTTTCTGAAATTGGGGATAGCGATGAGGGCTCACATTCACTGATCCCTCCCCTAGTTTTAATTCAATGGAATGGTCATGAGGTCGGGAGGGTGGTAAACCTTCGATTGGATTAAAAACGGTCTAGAATTGTCGAAGAACCTCCCGAATTTCTGCGAAAGTTTCCTTTTCTTCGTATGGGTTATTAATACCATCTGTTGGCAGATTGATATCGACAGTCCCCTCCTTTTAGATAGTCACCACATTCAGCTTAACCAGGACCCTCTGACCCTCTTCCCGTACTGCGTTCATCATTGATTCAAGGGAAATCTGTGATTTCATTGAGCTTCAATCACCTTTCAATTGAATTCTCCACTCCCCAACTTGGAACTCCATTTCAGAAGTTTCCAGTCATACTCAACTCATCCCAGCGTCATGAGCCATTGTACTCCCAGAATTACGTCGGCACTGCCTAACAGAAGAGGAATAAAATCGTTAATAATAGTTAAATTTGCAAGGGTTTAGGACTACACTTTTGCAGATTCCAGTCATCTGAATTGATTTTTCGATACCCAGCAGAATCTTATAACTCGAAGTGGGAAAACGAGGTAGGTTAAGTGTTGCAACCAATTCTTCATTGATGAAGTTATGGGACAATCCATTATCAATCAAAACCACCACCCTTCTATCGCTGAGGGTACCCGTCAATTTCATCGTCTTTGGGGCATCCAATCCGACCATAGAATGGAGAGACAAGTCAATCGGGTTCATGGATAACCCTTCCACTACGTCGAGACACTCTCAACTCTTGAGAAGGATATGTTTTATCAACAATTCTTGAAGAAGGATCAACTTGATCAACAACTCTTGTTGGCTCGTCTGTAGTTTCTTTGGAAATTTCACTTAATACTAGTTCACTACGAGGTTGATGATCTCTTATGTGGTCTTTCTCTCAGAAAGTAGCGTTTGTCGATACAACTAATCTATTTTCTTAAGTATCAAAAAATAAACCACCTTTCATTTCTTTGGGATATCCTACAAATAGGCATAATTTTGAATGACATTCTAACTTTTTAGGATCTTACACCAACACATGTGCTGGGCATCCCCAAATTCTAAAGTGACATAAATTACCTTTACGTCATCTCCATAATTTATATGGTGTTTCTGAAACACTTTTAGAATGAACATTGTTCAAAATATACATTGCAGACTCTACTGCATATCTTCAAAACGAAGAGAGAATTCAGATTATACTCTATCTTATTCATCACCACATTGGTGCAGAATGATAAAAGAACTCTTCAAAAGAGATTCTAGTATAAAGCTAACTTGACTCTTTTCGTATATGACAACTCTATTTACTTCTGCTAGATTGACGTGGACCATCATGTCCAGAATATGTCCCTAACAAAGGTTCCTTTTTTCATGTGGGATATGTAAATGTATTTAATAGCATCATGCTGGACCGATGAGGACGGTTGTCCAAACATCACCTGCAGTGAGTCCATGATTTCCTTGGCGGTTGTCATGTTCTCATGCTTCTTGAACAACCCATCATATATGCTTACCAAGATGTAGACTCGGGCTTTATCGTTGGCCCTTATCCACTTGTCATACGCATCTCGAACATTTCAGTTTGCATTTGAGCTAGGAGCTAGAGGACATTCCTCTATTAAAACAAACCTTAGATCATCCATAACTTGTATTATAGTTATCTCCATTAAGTTTTTCTGAAGCTAGTAGTTGAATGAACGAAGTAGACATTGCTGGAAAAATAAATCTACGTTCAGTGAATTGCTAAATAATTCCAATCTATTTTAGCAAGTAACGATATACTCATAATTTATCATTCTCTTGCAATGATACTTCAGTAATTTAAAATAACTGCTACCGAGGGGCAGTCAATTACTCTTTCAATAAATCAAGACACTTCTGATTAAATATTAATACCAGAATAACTCTTATTCCTATAGTATTTAATTATCATTTATTTGGTCAAAATACTTACTAACACTTAGTAAAATTTTGTAAGTGTAACCCTCCATTTTCCAGATTTCGAAAATCGGAATAAACAACCTTTCAAGGGAAAGAGAATGCTGAAAACAGACCCAAGAAACCCTGTCCATTTCTACATTCACGGTGTTCCGAATCCCATCATACAAACCTTACAATTGGTAGTGTCATGTTAGGAAAATAACTTGCAGGTACATCATGGGAATCTCACGGTGTGACCTAACGAAAGAGACTATAGGATGTGTTGACACACTCCCTTCACCCACTTACTATGAACTACTTCCCCTATTCACCTTGTTATTGACTCATGCAAACACTTTCCAAATGGAGGACGCTCCTAAGGTGACGCGAAGCCAAGCATGAATCTCACGGTGTGAACTCTTAGGGATGTGAGAGCTAATATATCATATATACAACTCTCCCACTAAAGTGTTCTAACAGATATATAGGGTATCTTTACTTAGTTATATCTCGACTAATAAAATATAACTTAAGTCTAGGTTTAGTCCAAGTATAACTCTTATACTGGATTTTAAACCTACGATATCTAAATGATAAAACATTTTTATACTTATGTAACAAACACAAGCTCATAAAACTAGGTTTACATAAAATCAAGAACCGATTTGATCTCCAAGTAGCATGTGTTCCATAAACTATCAACTTAAATACCTCCAGCCTTAGACATGATCTTGTTGGGTGAATTTTTGTAACCTTCGTTTTATAAGTTAACTACCTACTTTAGGTTTGTTAACCCTAAGTGAGCAAACATTTTATCTTTGTTATAGATTTTAAATGCCTAATTCATTTTATAACTCTTTATAAATGAATAACTATCTATAGCATA
The DNA here is from genome assembly GCA_031780015.1 of Citrullus colocynthis. Lineage (NCBI taxonomy): Eukaryota > Viridiplantae > Streptophyta > Magnoliopsida > Cucurbitales > Cucurbitaceae > Citrullus > Citrullus colocynthis. Next base: position 2,257,786 of record QLSR01000069.1, on the reverse strand, counting down.
CATCACAAAATAATATAACTACTTATATTAATTTTATGATAACTAGAGCATGCATACTATATAAAATTATAACACCTCATAACATACAAATATGCATGAAACATATTAATCCTATGGTGGGATTTTAAATCTATACGGCATACTTTATGCACAAATAAATTTAATTTAATTAAAACATACATTCTAAATGATTAATTAATTAAACGCACTAAAGTGGACCAATTTTGGTATCTAATGGCAAAAGACAGCTAAATTATTGCAATTGTAATTGAGAAAATCGTTTGAATCGATCCCAAACTCTTCGAACCAGCCCAAACCATCTTCAAACTGCTTGAACTGGACCCCAAATAATGAAAACATGGTTAAACCAGCTGGAAAAAGGTAAACTAAACTGCCTGAACCGCTTTAGGAACCCACGTGGAACTTACTGGGAAAATCTTTACCAAACATACCAGGTTGTGGAACTTACCGAAAAGTCAAACTTACCAAGTCGTAGAACTTACCAAAAAGTAGAACCGGCAAAACTTACTGAAAAGTCAAACTTACCAGGTCGCAAAAACTTACCAGGAAGCAAAACCGGCAAAACCTATCAGGAAGTCAAACTTACTAGGTCGTGGAACTTACTAGGAAACAAAATCGGCGAAACTTACCGAGAACCTGAATAGCAGAACTTAGCAGGAAGCTTGAACCGATGGAACTTACCAAAAAATGAAAACGTGAAACTTACTAGGAAGCTTGAACTGTGAAACTTATCAGGAAGCTTGAACTGGTGAAACGAGAAAACCCACAGAATGCTCTCTAATCTTCAATCTAATTGGCTTCTACTCCAATTTCTCCAAATTACAGCCTAGAATCAACTCTAATGACTTCAATAAAATTATACACTCTTCTTCACACATTAAAAGCCATTATCAAATGGCCAATTACAATTATTACAACAAAATAAAGCTGAATTAGATGTCAACACCAGTGAAAAGCCAACTTTAGCAACCATAACATTCATCTCATGAAATTGCACCCACCAAGCTCAAATTAATGTAAATTGAGTGCTCTAATTATGCTTTGATACCAATTGAAAGAGTTAGCAATGTAAAAACAGAAGCAATTATGAACTAAAGCATTTACATTAATTTAGAAGATTAAACATGCTCGATCAAAACTAGAAAAACAGAGGATGAAAAATTACTTCTTGTATACGAAATTGAATCAAATTCCTCCAAATTTCTAATCACAAACACTTCGTGGACCACCACAACAGTTTTCTTTGTTATTCTCAGGCCTTAGAATGGATTTTGGGATCCAAATTAAATTGAATTTGGAGTGAATTTGTGAAGAACACACAGTGATTTTGGAGTAGATGAGTATTTTCGGCAAAATACACTTAAATTGCCATCCGTTTTTCAAATTTTCTTCTTCTATTTAAAGAAGAAATCATGCAAATCAAATTTACATGCTGATTGACACCAAACATGGTGAATAAAGTGGTGAAATTGATGGTGGAAGAAATTGATAGTGGAAGAAGAGGTTGAAGATGAGGTCTACACCTCCTACTGACATGCAAAGTGGGAAATCCCAATTTCTCAAATTGGATTTTGAATTTCCAACTCTAAAATTAATTTTCAAAATTAATTTTAGATAACATTAATTTAACATAAAATTAATTTAAATAATAATTAATTAACTATATTAAATTTATATTTAATATTAAATTAATAATTTTTCCACTTTTCCCAACAATTTCGAATTCGATGAATCTCTATTCAATGTAATAATATTTAAATCATATTTAACTATTACCAACTCTCCAATTTCATCTAATTCGCGATTAAACAAGCAAACTATAAATTTTGCTCCTTAACCAAATTTTGCTAACCTCAAAATTTCAGCTCCAAATTCGATCTCTACAGCTTGATATCCTTCAAACACCATAATCTGCTCAGATTTGCGGAAATTTCAGACTAGCTTCAAACTCTCTTTGATTTCTACCAATTTTCCCCTCTTCCAATTAACTCAGATCCTCCCTTTCCTCTACTCTGATGAATTAGTTGAAGAAGAATGAAGACTCCCCTTAGAAGAAGATAACAAGGTCAGCGAGATGAAATGATAGAAAATAAATCATTTCCTCTTTATTAAACTCCACCACCGCCAACATTTCCGCCTCCTTTCTTCTTTTTTTTTTTTTCCACTAACTTAATTTAACTTTTATATATATATATATCTTTACATGCTTAATTTAATAGCAAAATAATATTAGTAATAATAATACTATTTAAAATAACAATAATACTCGAACAACTTCTTTAAGCCCTTAAATTCTCATTTGACATACCAAATTAAATCTTAAACTTAAAAAACGTGTAAAAAAGTTTAGGGCTTACATTATGTAACAAAACACTCCAATTTTTCCCGCAAAATAAAACAATCAAACAAGAAAAGTATTGTAGTGACTAACTACAAGCTAATTTCTATTAAATTTATCATTGATATACCATGTCAATAACAATAATAAAAAAAGATCTATCAATGATTGACTGCAAGCTCTCATTTACTATAAGGTCTATCATTATATAAAATGTCATTACACAGAATAAGCTACATTAATAAAGGGAATATCATAGATTGATTACATGCTCATTGAATGCTTGATTGATGATATAACAAATTTAATTAAACAAAAAATGGTATACAAAGAATAAGAAGAAAACAAATCAAAATTGATTTCATTTAGAACATTTTGAGATCAAGACATAAGATTTATTTGCATCACCATTGAATGACTTCATAATATATTATTTCGTCTTTCAAGCTTTTTAGTAGCTAACACTTACGCCAAGTTATGCATGTGATGCAGAATACCTGATAGCACCTAAAATGTGCTAATTTCCGCAGGTTAACTCGGGATCGTTGTGCTATGTAATGTGTCTATTTTATTATTTTGTAGGTTTTGAGCACTTAACAGGTAGAACAGGGTGTTAGCAACAAAACCAGGCTAAAACGAACCAAAAAGGAGTTCCACGACATCAACTGGGAACTAGAACTTCAAAATGACCAAAATACCCCTGAAGCCACGGCGCAGTGGCGCTGCCTAGGCTCCGTTGCAGCACTTTTTCCTGAGAGTTTCTACTAGCGAAACACAACAAGCGCCGTGGTGCTGATTTGGAGCGTCGCAGTGCTCTAGGAGAAAACATCTGCCAGATTAGCGTCAGCAACGTAGTGCTTCAACAGTTTCTTTGAACTTAACCTTCGATTTCTAGGTTAGAAAAAAGATCAGCCACCAGCCGACTTTTAGCTCCATTCTCTCTATTTTTCTTCTTCTTTTCATACCTAGGAACTTGAACCCAATAATCGATATGTCGGTTATTGGCTAAGATAACGTTTTTCTAGCTTGGGCGTAGAGATTTTCCTTGTAATTGATGTTCTTTTGAGGTTTTGAACTTGATTCAGTGTATGCATGATTTAATTCAGAGTTTTTAAGAATTACGATCAAATTGTAATGCTGGTGTTCATTTGATTTATTGCTTTGATTGTATTACAATTTGTGACAATTTGTTGTATGCTAATCATAGGAAGCAATAGGTTAGATTAGCTTGCAAATCTAATTGGTGATGCGCATTGTTCTAATCAACCTAGGATTAAATCGATAGGACATCGAATCTAGGTTTTTTCACTTGAATGTTCGGCCTAGTTTTCCTTTGAACTTAATGCGGTTAGGTTTAGTCAAATTTTGTATGTCTTTCATCAATTTGCCTTAAGTCTAACTTGTCAACTAGGACAATTCAATTTTGGTCTTTCCAATTGAATTGATTAGGTGCTAGATTCCATGAATTTAGTAATGATGAACCAATGAACAAAGAAAATCCCGCATAACCCAAGCTTGAGTTTTCTTCGATTGAATTTTAACTCTTTTTAATTTGCGCAATTTACTTTTATGCAATTTAAGTTTCTTGCAACAAACCAACTCAAAGCCCCCTTTGGTTACCTTGAATTATAAACTTTCCAACTGTAAAATTCGAGGGCTCCCTGTGTTCGACTTGGCTTACCACTACTATTGTGAGTCAAGTTAGGAAAATTTATTTGGCACGGAATTGGGCGACAAATTCCGTCTGGTCAAATTGGTGTCGTTACCGGGGAGCCAAGAAATTTCGCTTTTGTGGGGTTTACAATTCTTTGTCACTCTTTAGTTTTTTGTGGGGTTTACAATTCTTTGTCACTCTTTAGTTTTTCCCCCTTTGTATGACCCGATCCTCCCAGGATTGAAACAATTTGTTGTATTTTGCAGACATCGATAGAAAGGAACGATGATGCAGGACGAAAACTAGAGAACGAAAAGCATCAGAGGAACACACTTGTGCAGGAGGCACATTTGAAGAGCTTTTAGAAGAAGAAGAAACACCGATGATGCAACTTGTAGAGCACACATTGCGTGACCTCTTGACCCCGAATGTTGATCGACAGCCCTTATGCATTACCTATCCGGCCACGATAAGTAATTTTGAACTAAAATCGGGTTTAATTCACTTGCTCCTTTCGTTTTTTGGACGTACAGGTGAGGACCCCCACAAGCATATGAAAGAGTTTATCACTGTGTGCGATGGGATGATACCACATGGTGTAACCGAGGAGCAGATTAACCTCAGAGCCTTCCCTTTCTCCCTGAAAGATGATACCAAGGATTGGCTTTACTTCCTTCCTCTAGGTTCTGTAACCACCTAGAAGGAGATGCAGAGTCAATTCTTGGCGATTTTGCAGACGGCGGGGGAGACTGTTTGGTGAAGCAGGTCCTTGCTGCCAAGCAGCAACCTCAGGAGCCAACTGATGCCTATTGTGCTGGTAATCAACAAAGTGGGCGGATGTAAAACTATAACCGCTGGGACAGTCAAGGGAACCAGGACCATGGCAATTCGGGGATGCCCTTGGAGGATGTGGTAAAGAAGCTGGCAAATTCCACCGCTCAGATCCAACGCACACAAGAGCAGTTTATCCAGACCACCACCTCCCATATTTAGAGCATGGCCAACTAGATCTCCCAGCTAGCTGATGCTGTGAGCAAGCTAGACACCCAATAGGGGAATCTTCCTTCCCAGCCTCGCCCAACGTGCGGAATGTGAGTGCTATCTCTATGAGCTGCGCGATGGACCCCTTGCTGAGGAGCCTATAGGCGAACCTGTGGAGATGGTGAGTGTTGTGAGCTCACCAAGGAAACGTGGGGTAAGATTCGATCCACCTTTTAATTTACATGTTTTGGCTAATGTTCCCTGTGCTCCCTTCCCTAGTAGGTTGACTGTTGCTCAAGGGGATCACGCAAAGAAGAGGTGAAGTCTGCTCCGTCTCCCAAAGTTCAGAAGCCCCCTATTGAGAGCAAAAAGGTGTGGATTGAAGTTCGTCAGAAGGAAAAGAAGGGAGAGAACAAACAAGAAGATGTGATCGGACAATAGTTACTTCTTCCAGGTAACTTACCTATTAAACAGGAGGACCTAGGTACGTTTTCTGTCCCTTGTCAGAAAGGGACTAGGAAATTTGTGTGTGCTATGCTAAACTTAGAGTTCGAAATCAATATCATGCCTGCTCCTATTATGCCGATTTTCAATCTCATATCCTGCACTCTGCTGATATTTTAGTGCAGTTAGCTGATCATTCTCTTTTTAGGCCAATTGGTATCCTGTGGAAATGCTCTTTAATGGAACTTTAGCTTTAGCTGGTCGTGACCAAGAAACCACCGGTTTTGCTTGGTGGGCCAGGAATGCCCGACTTATTAATTTATCCGATAAACTACTGAAGGCTCATGTAGCCCATGCCGATACGCATGCCGGATGGAATGGTTGTTGCTATCTGTTACAATAACGAATCATTGGTTTAACTGAATAACTAAATAAAATATATAGACCCCTTTCTTGACGTAAATAGATAAATAATGGAGAAACCCTATGAAAGAAACAGTCATGATTCAGATAAATCACTTAAAGGTAAATGCCTCAAATAAATCAGTTAAAAACATGCTAGTTAGAGTCAATGGCCCAATTTTCCCTGTTGATTTTTATATGATCAATATGGATGTTAACTCTACTTCTTCCTTGTCTGTGCTCTTAGGAAGACCCTTTCTAAAGACCGCAAAGGCGGTGATCGACGTGGATGAAGGGTCCCTTTTTCTAAGGCACAGAGAAAAAAATTGAAAAATTCTTTATTTATGATGATTCCTCCACCACTAATCCCGTGTGTTTTAGCTCTGTGATTTTTCAGGATTGTGGTAAACACCCTAAGTTGGGGGTGTTGGATGGGGACTCAGCTTCCCCAGAGGGATACAGATGATGAAGTCGAGTACGGTCGAGCATAACGACCTTAAAAAAAATTATGCTACCTAGAGGCAGCCAGGATTCATATTTCTGTTATTTCCTTTTCTTGTTTTTATCTTTATTGAGCTTAATGCTTCCTACCTTTCTTGATCTTTTAGGTTTTTCTTGCTTGAAGGGAGTTGGAAAGGAGATTACTTTTACGAGCCAGACGTCACCGTCATCCTTCGTGCCAAATTTGAGGGAAGTTTTTTATTTCCTTTTTCATTTGTCCCTTATTTTAATTTTCTTTTCTCACATTAGGGACAATGTTAGATTTTAAGTTGGGGGTAGGGGATGTCTATGTTCTGGCTAGAGTCCTTGAGCATTTAAGCTCGAACTAAATATTGTGTGCTTTCATGTTAACTTGCTCTTCTATGCTTGGTTCGTTATGATGACTGGTTGATGATGCACTCTTTTTTTATTCTCTTGCATGATGCAATGTTTGAAGTGAGTAATCATGATTTTTAGCCCTTTTTAAAAAATTTTCTGATTTTTCATGCACGCTTAAGTTCTTTGTCTGCCTAAATTAGGTCTTGCATGCTTAGAATCGTATTACTTAGCTTGTATTTTTGTTGTTACCTCGATAGGCCCCACCGATTGGATAGTGTCTTTTATGATGGGTTGTAATGTAATACTAAGGAAGAAAAATATATTTATATGCCTGCTGAAAAAGAATGTTGTGCTTCAAAGAAATATCAAAAGAAGAAAAAAAAACATGAAAAAGAAAGAAAGAGACAAAGAAAAGGAAACTTGTAATGATATGCATGACTAGGGGTAGAAAAAGTTGCATTTGCTGTGATTAGTTAGGACACTCGCTAGAAAAAAGTGAGTATAGTTCCCTGTAATAAATGCGTAAAAGCTAATTTCCCCAAGTAAAATAAATGCAAGTTTAGGGCCCTAGAGTTTGAATTCAGGCACCTCAGTTGAAATATTACCGCTTTGATTTTTGTGGACACTTGACAATTTGTGCATGAGCCACCATTGGGGGAAAACAAATTGAGAGCAATTTAATGCCATTCCAGGGTGCTAGGAACTTAATTCGAAGGGCTTTGGACTCACCCTTGCATGAATTGGTCTATAATTAGTTTCGTGCTTCATTGATTGATTATGAATCGATCTCATTGTGAATGCGAGTTGAATCTTAGTGGACTATTGAGACTTGAGTAACGAACCTTGCATGATTGAGTGAGCATAATTTTGTTTGACTGTGTGCAATATTCTACCTTGCTCGAGAACAATCAAAAATTAAGTTGGGGGTGTTTAATAGCACCTAAAATGTGTTATTTTCCTCAGCTTAACTCAAGATTGTTGTGCTATTTAATGTGTCCATTTTGTTAGTTTGTAGATTTTGAGCACTTAACAGGTTGAACAAGGTGTTAGCAACAAAAATGGGCTACGAACCAAAAAGGAGTTCCGCGGCATCAACCGGGAAATAGAACTCCAAAATGACCAAAATACCCCTGAAGCCACGGGGCAGCGGGGCCGTTGCGACGCTTTTTCCCAAGAGCTCCTGCTGGCGAAACGCAACAAGCGCTACAGCATAAACATGTTATTTCATTAATAGAATTCCCCTTTAGTTCAATCTGGTTCATCTCCTATATCAACACGGAATCAAGGTGGCTTTTGTCACTACACTCGTAACTAGATCTTTCTTGATCACCAATTTCAATACATTCAATGACATAAATCAAATATGGATGAATAGCATGGAAACTACATGCAAAGTGATCTAGATCATGTTTGTTTCCAACTGGTCCAAATTCCTTAGTGAGATCATTCTAAAATACTTTATCCTAATCTGCATGCATGATAAACAAGTTTAGAACATAAACCATGTCACACCCCCTCTCAGACTTCCCTTCCTAACCTAGAAGTGAGTGCGAACCTGTACACACCTGTTCTCCGTAACTTATAACATTAATCAACATTAGATCATTTATTTCTAGCTATATGCCAGTTGAACACCATAAGTTAAACACAACCGCTCAAGCCAGATACTTAAATCATAAATCATCATAACAAGTATTCGTTCTATACACCACAAAACCCTCTTTCACTATACTCCAAGGAACATGCATGACAAAAATATGTACATAAACTGTGTATTTACAACTATCCCAGAGAACTTATTCGAAGCAGGCCCAGACGAGAATCTTTAGTAGGCTAGGCGTCCCGGACACGCTCGCTACCTGAAACAATAAAACAAATAAGCAAGAAAGTGTGAGCCTAATGCCCAGTGAGTGACTGAATTTAACTAATTATTAATAGACTTCCTTGAGTTAACATGGGTCATCATAAAACTACCATATATATATATATATACAAAATTTCCTAAACCTACAATACCACAAGAGCATAAGTGATACAATTATCCCTTTTCTAGCTGAGGCGAAGCGAAGCTCAGCGCACTCATCCTCGTGTATCAATACTCATCATTCACATACTTAAATGCCTTCACATATCATCCCTCGGCATTTCAAACCCTCAAGTGCCTTCTCATATTGTCCCTCGGCACTGAGTTCCATATCAAGCCACTGTTCAAGTGCCTTCACTCGTGGTCCTTCAGCACTGAGCTATCATGTATAAGTTTCCATATGCCTTCTCACAAGGTCCCTTGACATTGGAATCCGTTTCAATCAATTTCTCAAGTGCCTTCATACATGGTCCCTCAGCACTGTGTATCATATATCATATTCTCCATAGGCCTTCACACGTGGTCCCTCGGCCGTGGGTTGCATTTAGATAATACGTATACAGGATTCCATATGACATGATAGTTTTCACTCACACATTGCTAAAAATAGTCATTGTATGAAATAGAAAGTCACTCACGATTTGTCCAAGGCCCCGAGCAGATTATATGCCTTTCCGAGCTCTTCTTGGCCTGTAAATACACATTTCTCATGTTAGGTTTTCCTTAAACTTCCTTTCCATGATCATTAAGTGTGCATAATTAAATTCTAATCACGTTCCTTCACCGAGACTCTCATTTTCCAAAAAAAAAAAAAAATCATAATTAGCGAGATTCTGTATCACTAGCGAAATTACCAACGACATTCCACTTTTCTAGCGAGATTACAAGTGAAACTACACAACAGGACACGACACTAGCGAGATTACCCGAGGAGCGAAACCTAGAGAGAGCCAGCGAGATTTGTGAGACAAAAAGCTCCTCTGCGCCCAGCGACACTCGTCTCGCTAATCACACTTTAATTTCTCAGCGACACCAGACTGCATAGTTTCCTCCTTTAGTTCTCACTTCTATCTGTTAAAAGTCATATTTCCAGCTAGATTTAGAACTTCTTCCCTTCTACAAACTTATAGAGAAATAAGTCCTTTATCTTACCTCAAGGTCTCAAAATGAAAGTCCTCTTCGTTTGAGAGATATTCTCAAACCACCCCATATTGCTCCCATCATCTAGCAATTCAGCTCCGATCTCTTCTACCTAGAGTATAACACATTTCTACTCAAATTCGGCTCAAACATCCTTCATGGAAATTGCTAGAAATCAAGTTAACTTACTAATTTTAAAATTTTAACCCTAGCCACAGCTTCCACAGTTCATTCTTCTCCAAACACTGAACAATGCTCAGATTAAGCGACACAAGCCGAACTCTCTTTTCCAGCTTTAGTTCCTCCACGAAAACAGTGAGAATTCCACTCCAAACCAATATAAACACCTTCTTCTACCTCCTGTCATTGTTCAGCTTCGAAATGGAATCAACTCGAGCTCTGAAATGTGGTTAAAATGATTAAACACTCAGTCCACTCATATATATATATACCACCGACTTAATCTCCACTTCACCTCTATATATTTAACTAATCGGCGCATACTGATAACTTATAGAAATACAAGTTATTATAGCCTTTTTCTTAGAAAAATAGAGATTAAATAGAGAAGCATGCGGTAGTTTATGCTAAATTCTACTAATAAATCTTCCTATGCGTTCTACTCTTGTATTTTTATGAAGATAATAATTTTACCAATTTTTTAGCCTAAAACGCATGTTTTAACGCAGGAATGCAAACAATGCGTTGACTACTTCTTGACGCAAGACTATGCGTTAGCAACCCATGACGCCTTGACATCCGCCAAACTTCTCCATGAAAGCATAATTACCAAAAACGCAAAGAGCGAAAAATCATATCATAATCTTGAGAGATTGTCGGAAGATTGACATACATAATCTGTGGCTAAAGTGGTGGATCTAAATTGACCCGAGAATTAAGCAATTAGGCAAGATGGACGCATGATATCAATTTCGCTACCAATCAAGCAGATTTGCCATTGATTGCGAACGCAACATCTATAAAAGGGCAGTCCTACAAGATGAGAAAGGGTTGTTCATTCTCCGAAGAATTCCTAAGTGACAACAGAGTTCTCTCCAGAACACAACTGGAGACGAATAGCTCGAGAGAGAAGAGTCTTCCCTCCGCCTGACCACTTCACAGCAGAATCTCACGCTTCCATCCCGGCGACTCAAGACATTGACGCCTTTTTCCTGCTTTCTATCTTGTTTTTCTAGCTTGATTTTAGACTTGTGTCAAGACATTGAGCTATCTAAAGTTGTATTCCGTTCATCAATCTATATTTCTTCCATGTCTACTCATTTCTCTACACTTTCTGCTTTTTACTTTGAATCCATGAGTAACGAATCTATCACGGGTTAAGGGTTGCGTTAGCATCTAAATAAGAACCATAGTGTAACTATTGGATCTTGTCAATTGTAATCTTAATCCGATGCTTATGTCCATCTAGCTAATCGATATAAGTAGTAATAATCAAACTGCTCGAGAGGGTAAGTGATTGTGAAACTCAATTGACAAGGCTAAGTAGTGTTGCCTAGACATAGGAACAACCTTGGTACTTAACACCCTCCTATGCATTATAGACATATAACGCATAGCGGCTGACAACCGGGAGAAGAGTCGCAAGTATGAATAGACTATCACCATGCATTTCTGATGTTAGATGTTAACCAACCCTAACCCTATTTTTACCCATTCATTAAATTCACCTAGCTAACTTTGCTGTGTCGCATGCCTTTTCATCTTCCACATTTTAGTTTAATGTGCATGTTATCGCTTTCTTTAGATTAGAAACAAACACCTTTCTTAAATATTTCTAGTACCCTTGCAATGCATATAATCCACTTAAATAAAGAATCAACATAATCCCTATGTTCGACCTCGGACTCACAGAGAAAACCTAGTCCTTTGCTTATACTTGGGTAAAGGATAGGAAAACTTGACAGATCACCAACGTATAGCATTAAGTATAAGTAAGACGCATAGTGTGTTTAGCATATAGTATGTTAAACGCATAGGAAGCTTAATAATAATAGATAGATGCAGTAACAAGTTTTGCACTTCAGATCTGCATCGCAACACATACCTTCTCTTCAATGCATAAATGTGCTAACCAACTAACGCACAGTAGCCTTCAACGGATGGTTGTGCTGATCAACTAACACACAGTAACCTTCAACGTATGGTTGTGCTGACCAACTTGCACAGTAACCTTCAACGTATGGTTGTGCTGACCAACTTGCACAATAACCTTCAACGCATGCTATTAGTGGCAACTCCTGTCAGGCCTCGGCTACTCTTAACGCATAGCCACACCAACGCATGGCCAACACTTAGCTATTTTTGCTCCCCCCACAACTCGGCCACCTTTCTCTACTCAATGCCCATCTCATAGTTTTCTTTTTAACTTGCCTTCTCCCAACGCCAGGTACGGGGCTTACAAACCATCAACTTCTATATAGAAAATAAACAAATTAAGGTCAAAGAACATCCTCAATAATAAACTCTTGCTGAACCATGGATCAGAATAGTGACTGACACCCATGTGAGTAATGTGCTCATGAAAAACTTTAGGTGGCAGATCTTTAGTCAATGGATCTGCCACCATAGAATTTGTTCCTATGTGTTCTATTGAAATTTGACCAATTTGAACTCTTTCTTTCACAACTAGAAACTTTATATCTACATGCTTTGACTTTGTATTGCTTCTGTTGTTGTTGGAATACATCACTGTCGACTTATTGTCACAAAATAATTTTAGTGGTCTTTCTATGCCTACCACTATTTGCAACCTAGTGACAAAATTTCGCGACCATATTCCATGATTGGACGCCTCATAACATCTTATACCTCCGTTGCCATGGTAGAAAAAGCCATAGGTGTTTGTTTTAACACTTTCCCAAGATACAGCTCCTCTAGCCAACATGAAGACATAGCCTGAAGTGGATCGCGAAGTGTCTTGGCATCTAACATAATCGGAATCATAATACCCAATGATCTCTAAAACTTTTGATATCCGATGAGTGAGTATATAATATTTTGTTCTCTACAAATACCTCATAACCTGTTTGGCTGCTTTCTAATGATCCATCCTCGGGTTTCTCAAATATATGCCTAATACTCCAACTATGAATACAATATCTGGTCGAATACATACTTGAGCGTACATTAGACTTCCAACAGTGGATGCATAGGGAACCATCTACATCTCCTTACTCCCGAGTATGGTTTTGGGCATTGACCTAAATGAAATTTATCACCTTTAGTGACAGGGGAATCTCTTGGTGCACAATCTTTCATGCCAAATCTACTCAAAATCTTTTCGATGTAGTTCTTTTTTTACAATCTCAAAATACCTTGAAAACGATCTCGCAGTACTTCGATCTCGCAGTACTTCAATTTCTAATACAAATGAAGCATCACCAAGATCCTTCATTTCAAAATTCTGTTTAAGAAACTTCTTTTTGAGAAACTTCTTAGTTTCATGCAATAAACCTACATCATTACTTGCTATGAGTATGTCATTGACATATAACACTAGAAAGATAGATTTAATCCCACTGAACTTGTGATATACACAATCTTCCACTATATTCACCTCAAAACCAAAGAAGGTAATTACTTCATGAAATTTGTGATACTATTAATGAGAAGCTTGTTTGAGACCATAGATGAACTTCTTCAATTTGCACACCATAGACTTTGAATTACCAAACACAAAATTTTCTGGTTGTATCATATAAATTGTCTCATCAATATTTTAATTGAGAAACACAGTTTTTACATCTATCTGATGTAGCTCTAAATCAAAGTGAGCTACAAGTCTCATGATTACCCTAAAAGAGTCTTTTGATGAAACTAGAGAGAAAGTCTCTTTATAATTGATGCCTTCCTTTTGAGTAAAAATCTTTGTAACAAGACGAGCCTTATATCTTCAGATTTTGCCTTGTGAATCCCTTTTGGATTTTAAATACCCATTGACAACCTATGGGTTTCACTCTTGATGGCAATTCGACAAGCACCCAAATGTCATTGTCTTTCCGCTTAAGAGAGTTAGAACTTTGTAGTTCTGGTTGGAAGTTAAATGAATCATCTTCCATTATATCCTGATGTTCTTGAAGAAACACAATATAATTATCTGGAATTGCACTTCTCTTCTCTCTAGTAGATCTCTTTAATGACAATTCTTGAGGTTGTTGAGCTTAAACTTTAGGTTCAATAATGGGGACTACAATGTTGTCTTGTTCAATAATTGGTTCAATAGTGAAGTTAGGAATTGGAGCTTGAACATCATCTATAACCTCATTAGGAAAAGAAAGTAATTCCTCTTCAAAGACAACTTTCCTTATATTATCTTCCCCCACAAACTCATTCTTAGAAGTGGGATCATAAAACTTGAAACCCTGAGAGCAATCAGAATACCCAGCAAAATAGCAGCTAATAGTTCTTGAGTCCAATTTTCTTGTAAAGGCTAGCCTCAGCTGTACAACCCCAGATGTGAATATGCCTAATACTAGGCTTCTTTCCTGTCCACAGCTCATAAGGGGTTTTAGCTACTACTTTACTAGGTACTCTATTGAGGATATATGCTGTAGTCTTCAGTGCCTCACCCAAAAAGATTCTGGTAAAGAAGAATGACTAATCATACTTCTTACCACAATCCTTTAGGTATTTAGCAAAGGCCCTGAACGTTGTTCACCTGCTCCATCATATCTACCGTAATATTCACCACCACGATCAGACTTAACAACCTTTATTTTCTTTCTAAGTTGAAGTTTAACTTCAACTTTGAAAGATTTTAAAACATCCAAAAATTGAGACATCTCATAAATTAAATATAGGTAACCATATCTTGAATAGTTGTCTATGAACATAATAAAATATTGTTGTCCATTCTAAGAAATCATAGGGAATGAATCACAAATGTCTATATGTATTAGTTCTAAGACATTTGAGTATCCGTTGGCACCTAATTTTTTTTTTTTTTTTTTTTTGTCTGTTTTCGTTTAATACATTCCACACAAACTTCAAATTTACTTAAATCAAGGGAATCAAGAATTTCATCTGACACAAATCTCTGAATTCTCTGTTAAAGATATAACCAAAGCGCTTGTGCCATAAAGTAGCAGAATTCTCATTTAATTTACATTTTGTACCACATTAATCAGATAACAGGATCTTGTTAAATGAAGCAAAGGAATCAAGCATATATAGATTATCAATTAAAGAACCGGTGCCAATAAGCTTGAAATTTTGAAAAAAGACTAACTTTATTATTTCAAAAAAAAAAGAAAAAAAAGAAACACCAAACTTGTCCAAATTGGAAATAGAAACTAAATTTCATCTAAATGACGGTACAACAAAAGTCTCATTCAAATCCAAATAACAACCAGTTTTTAAAAGTAATCTAAAGTTCCCGATAACATCAACTTGAACTGCTTTGCCATCGCCCACATAAATGAATCTTTCAGCATCACTTGGTGCCCGACTCCACAAGCAACCCTGCATAGATATACTTATGTGAGTAGTAGCACCAGAATCTACCCACAAAGTATTTCTAGATGTAGAAGTTAAATTAACTTCAGAACAAACTAAAGTAAGAAGTTTACCCTTCTTTACACGTCACTTGGCGTATTTGGGACAATCTTTCTTGAAATGACCTTCCTTTTTGCAGAAAAAACAAGGATGTCCAGTAGTCTGCTTCTTGTTTTTATTTTGCTTAAATGTACCTTCTGCAGCACCCGTAGATTTCCTTTTCTTCTTATCACGAGAGTCAGTTGCTAAGTGAGCACTTTCTATCCTTTCTCTCTTAATCCTATCTTCTTCTTGCACACATTGTGAGATAAGCTCTTTAATACTCCACTTATCCTTCTAAGTATTATAGCTTATCTTAAAATGAGCGAATTGTGCAGGAAGAAAGATAAGTACTAGATGTACGAGTAAATTTTCATTTATCTCGACATTTAGTGCCTTTAATTTACCTGCGAGATTGGGCATTTCCATAGTATACTCCCTCATGTTTCCATCGACTTTATACCTCATGGAAGTTAAAAAAGTTAAAAGACTACTTGCTTCCCCTTTTTCATTTTTAGCAAAATATTTCTCAATTTGAGCAAGGAACTTATTGGCATTTTTACTCTCCGTGATAGAACCCCGAAAAGATTCTAGAATGGAGTGCCTAATGATCATCATACACATGCGATTTGACCACTCCACTTCTCAATATTAGTCGTATCCAGCTGTTCCTTAGTAGAAGTAGGTTTATCGATCCTTAATGCAATGCCCAAATCCATACACTCGAGAAGTATCTCTAGGATTTCCTTCCAAATCTTGAAGTTCGATCCATTCAACTTAGGGATTGAACTCAGATATTCAAATATTTGAGTAAGATCAACTGAAACAAGGAACAAGTAAATAAAGTATATACTCATAATTAATTCAATATGTCATAAAATTAAACATGACAAAATAATTTTACATATATGGTGGGCTCTTTTAACAAGATGCCTAGCAGAACATTGATGTCTAGCCTTTGGGCAAAAACACCAACTATAAACAATACTCTCAATGTAGTAATCAAAAGTACTGTCAATAAACTCTGTAAAAAAATAACCTTTCTTTGGACCTACTATTTTTCACATGAGCAATCATTCTAATTATTTCACACTCATTACCACATGCATATTCATAATTTGGCCAAATAATTATCTTCCTTTGGGCAGATAATCATCCACATAAATCAATGAATATGCACATCTTATATTTTAGAATTAAACAAATCTAGATAACAAATGTTACTTTAGTAACATATTATTTTGACCAATTTAATCCAAAATATAAGACACAATAATATAATAATCTTAAATATATTATTGTACATAATTAGAGAAAGTCACCAAATATGATTGATAAAATTTATATTTAAATTTTAAATTTACTAAGTTTGTCAAATAAACTCCTTTAACCCTAACACTATGGCTAACAAACCAATTTTCGGCAAATTTTTGCAACAATTACGTCTAGGAAAAATGGGGCATGAGATACAAACAATGATAGTTAGACAGTTATAAGCTTTTAATGACGTCCAAATTATGACAATCAGTAGCGCCCTGCACAGAGACCTCTCGGATCTACCCTCCGAATTTTGTTTTCACCTCTGTTTTAAGCCTTTTTTACAATAAAAAATTACCACAAACGACACTGGCTTACAAGATTGGATTTACAAATAATTTGACCAAAACAACGAGCCCGAACAAGGATCAAAACAACATTAAACTGTAAATCTAAGATGCCAAAAAATAAAAAACATCTATGATAAAAACTTCAAACCTTTTTTTTAATTAATTCTTTAAACTTCTTTATCGAAAATTGAATCATGATCAATGGTAAACGAATGTAAACCAACAATCTAACGTGAAAATCATGCTTTGATACCACTTGTTAGCATATTTACTTTAAATCTATATAGAATAGATTAGCCTAGGATCATTCATGCCAAATTGCAAAGAATAATTAACATACCGGACTCCATTGAGAAATTGATGATAACTTCAAGATGATTATAACTTTAAGATAACTATAGTCTTCCTCAAGCTAAAACTCTAAATGCCCTTAGTGGGATCTATCTCTTTAGATGAGATTAAAAAAGAGATCTCTCTTTAGATGGGATTAAAAAAAGACTGAGTGCTTATTGTTTTGGTGTGTTGGGGATCATAGCCCTAATGTCTCTTTATATATTAGTTCAATTAGGGTTCCAATTAAAACCTAATCAATCTAGGTATAGACTTCTATCCATTAAGTCCATACTCAATTGGAAATGTAGGGCCTTAATTAAATAGATCACAAAATAGGGTCCAATCTAATAAAATAACCCAATGTTATAAAATACTAATCCACATTCATAACCCATATTTTAATTATACATCTAACACTATGAGGAAGAAGAAATTGACAATAAACGCACATTGAAACTACAAAAATCAAGAACGAAGGTTTGATTGCAAATAAGGGTACAATAGGATTAAAGAGAAATTAAATTAGGAGATTGGAGAAAACTGTTATATTTACAATGTTTTAAAAATATTTCTAGATACCTAATTAAAAACTCTAGAATTACTATCCATTACAATTAACTAAACACAAGGAGTGTAAAAACCTGAATCGAACTGAATCGGTTTGGGTCAAGTTGGGTAAATTTTTATAAAAAATAGAATGGAACCAAACTAAACTGAATCCCATCTTAAAATAGATTAGGATTTTCCTTCTCCTTGCCATCACATATCCCCTTCTCTCTCTCACGCTTCAAAAACGAAGAAGAAGAAGAAGAAAAGGAGATCCTCTCCCTCTCTGCCGTTTCAAACTCGAAGAACCCTCTCTCTGCCCCTTCAAACCTAAAGAAGAAGAAAAAGAAGTTCGTAGAAGAAGCTCTCTCTCTCCCACTTCAGACACAAGAAAAATAAGAAAAAAAATAATGCTTCTGCCTATATCCACCCGACCCAACCCACTTACATTCCTACTAAATACCGTTGAAAATTTAGAGAGCAAGTTATTATTTGACCTAAACTTTTAGGAAAATTATTATAAATAGAAAAAATATCAAACTATTTACAAATATAGAAAATTTTTACTGTCTAACAGTAATAGACAACATCTATATGGACATAAATAGCTCAGACTCATTTTGCTATATTTGAAAATAGCCCAACTTTTTAAACAATGCCAACAATTATAAAAGAATTAAAAAAAAAAAAAAATAGAAACAAACAAATAAACCAAAAAATAAATAAAATACAGTCTGACGAAATTACAAAATTACCACTAATATAAATAATATGAAGCCGGACAATTCTTACACAGTTGTTGGTCGGACAGTGCTCTCTCTCTTTTCCATTCCACAATGTAAAGCGAAAATTCCTGCTTTCACCTCGCTCTCTCTCTCTCTCTACACTGATAAAATTTCCCATTTTGTCGCTGTGAAGATCTCCAATTCTCTTGGAATCGATTTAATAACCGGTAAGATCCATGAATTTTGCTTCTATTCTCTCTACTATCCCCTTTTCCGGTTTGGTGTTTCGATTCTTTGAATTTTGATTATCTTTACCTTATATATGCTTTTGAGGGTGGTGAGAGAGAAGAAACACATATATTAAGCTTACTAGTGGTGGGCTTTTAATTGGGTTTCGTTTTGTTCTGAAGTTTGTCTTGTGTTCTTTGGAATTGGGATTGAATGAATTTGACTCCTCGTCGCGCGATCTTTCCGTTGGTGTTCCTTAGTTTGTAATGTGTTATTGTTCGGTGTGATTGATTTTGAATTGTTAGCTGGAGTGGTGTTAAGGGCTGATTGTTACTTTAAATGTTAAAATTAGGTTATAATTTTTAATGTTTATCTGGTTTGTTTGAGCAGTTGTTCTGACATGACCTAGTTTCCGTCGCTTTCTTGCTACTTGTTTTGTTTTGTTTTTTAAAATTGCATATCTATTTGGGATAGGGATTTTTGTTTGTTTAATAAAAAGGCTGCTTTCATTTTCAACTCAGGATACTGTTTAAGATTTGAGTAGGATGCAAACTTTGGTACAGTTTATTTCACTTCACTTCTTTGACCTAAGTTTTTTAACCCACAGATCAGTCTTTTTTTGTACTTGATTTTTTAATCAATAGCTATTATTGTGATTTAAAGGGGTTTTCTAAATTCACATGGTATCTCCATTTAAAGTATAGATGGTGTTGGTGAGTAGTTCGAACTGCGTGCAAGTTGCCACAATCGTTTTCTGGTTCTCAATTTCTTTAATTGTGATTTTTTTAATCGTGTGCTCACTGCTCAGTGCTCTTTTCAATTTTGTTGCATATCGTTTATTGAGTGTAAGTAGTTTTATGTTGTTCCATAAAAACTAAAAGAGAGGGCTTAAATTGGAAAGGTGGTTTTTCCTCCCTCATTAGGAAACAAGACTTTCATAAAACGTGTTGAAACAGTAAAGTTGCCTACGAATAAAGCTTTCTTGGCTGGCTTCCAGTTCCTTTTGATGTATATATTGATCTATTTCTTATTTGTTTGGTGTTAGATTCATAGTTTTTCTTTGGTCGTTTAGTAGATGCTGGGGTGGAATAATCGAGGCAAATAAGCTCTGCCAGCTGATTGTCATTCAATTCACATGCTTTGGACTTGGAAACATGTCAACTGGAACTGTGAGAAGGACATCACGTCAAGACATACAACTGGTAAGCTGGTTTCTAAATTGCTCATTATCCTGCAATTTTTCTGCAACCCAATAGATCCCAGAGAACTAGATATTAGTTGTAGGAATAGATGACAGCAAAGTTGTAGACCATCATAAATAGTTTAACCATTACCCTTTGGAACTTGTGAGATCAGATGACATGAATTTATAGGCCAATGGAATGAGTTGCTAATTTCCCTTCTGGATTAGGGAGTTCGGATTTTTGCAACCTTGTCTTGGTTAAAGTTCAAAAGAGATTGTCGGCCTGGAAAAGAGTTCTCTCTCTCTCTATCTATCTATCTATCTAAAGGAGGAAAACTTATACTCATCCATTTTGTGCTGGGAGAGGGATCCCGAACTACTTCTTGTCAATTTCTAGGATTCTGGTCATGGTGAGTAAGTCGATTGAGAAATTGATGAGGAATTTCTTCTTGGAAGTGGTTGACGGGGGTGCATGATCTGACCTGGTCAAGTGGGAGGTGATCTTGAAACTGGTGGATCTAGGCATTGGGAGTTTGAGGTTACGAAATGAGGCTTTTCTGGGTAAGTCATGGCATTTCTTCTTCGAGCCTAACACATTGTGGCCTAGGGTTATTATGAATAGGTATGGCCTGCACCCTCTCTAGTAGTATGAGTGTAGTAGTTTTGGGGAGCCTTAGGAAAACTTATGGAAAGCTATTTGTTCAATTTTTTCCCTCTTTTTCTCATTTTATTCGTTCTTCTATTTGGGATGGCTTGAAGACTTATTTTGTGAGGATTGTTGGTTGGGGGAGAAACCTGTGTGTGTTATGCTTTTGTGTTGATTTATCTTTTGAATAAAAGGTTACATTCTGTGGCCTTGGTATTGTCGTCCCCCGATCCTTCCTTGCATTTCCTCTGACTTGTGGCGGCCTCTATTTGATAGAGAGGCAACAAATATGTTGGGTCTTCTCTCCATTGTGTGAGACTTCTAGCTGTGTCCAGGGAGAAGGGATGTTCGGTTGTGGTCCCTTGATCCTTCTAGAGGGTTCGCATACCATTCTCTTTTCCACATTTTGTCTGTCCCTTCCCCTCCCCTGCTGCCTCTATTTTTTTCCTCTCATTGGTAGGTTAAATTTTCAAGGAAGGTTAAGGTTTTTGCATGACAACAGATAGGTTTTACACAGGAGAGTGAATGCTTTGGATCATGTCCAAAGTTATTCTTCCTTTGTTTTGTTTCTGCAGTGATGCATTCGCTGGAGGAAGCATGAGGAGGACCTCGATCATTTGTTGTGGGATTGTAGTTTGCTCAGTTTCTATGGGATTGCTGGAGAACCTCACTTGGCTTGTGTGGTGCTTAGGGTAGGGATGGTTGTTAGTTGTTGGAGGAGGTGCTTTTGACCACCCCCTAATGGGCAAAATCTTATGGCAAGATAGGTTTCTTACTGTGTGTTGTTGGATATTTGACTGGAAAAGAAAAATAGAATATTCAGGGAGGTTGAAAGATCGGGTGAGGATGTTTGGGAGGTGGCTAGGTTTAATGTCTTCCTTTGGTCCTTGGTCAGTAGGTCTTTTTGTTACTATGATACTGGTCTTGGCTTTTGGATTGAAGTCCTTTCCTATAATTCTGTTTGGACTCCTTTTGTTCAGAGTGTTTTTTCTTCTTGTTTTTTTTAGTATGATCTTGTATCCTTTCATTTTTTTTCAAGAAAAGCTCGGTTAACTTAAACAAATAAAAAAAAAAAAAAAGAAAAAGTAAAAAGAAAAAAAAATTCCTTTTTGGATTGAGTTTGACGGTGTCTTCACATGAGACATTTTTGTTTCTGTACATGCCAGTTTGGCTACTCAGCAGAAACATTGTCAGCCATGTATATAATGACTAATGAAGCTTCAATAATCCTTTTAGGCAAGTTGTCCATGTCTGTCAGTTACGAAATGGATATCCCAAAACTCTCACATTGTTTGGAAAACTTGAGGATTGGATCTTTATTTTATCTAAAAGAATATTGGTTCATAGACATATCAAAAGAATAATAGAGAAGTGGAATAACTTGAATGAAAAATGTCATGCTTGTTTATAAAACGTATTGCAGACAATTTGATTTGAAATCTCTCCATCATATAGGATATTGAATTATCTGGTCTTAACATATCACACCATTAGCGATGCGTAATTTTCTTATTTGAGTTTTCATATGTTATGTAATTTTATCTTTTTAATATTCTCTATCATGTTTAAAATGCAAACGTCTTGGTGTAAAAACTTTGGAGCTATGTAGGGCATTAACTTTCATCAAATGAATGGCATGCCTTCCAGTGTGCATCACTTTGAGGTTACTAATCTCATCCAGTTATTTATGTTTATTTTTTAGGTGCGAAGTCTTATAGAGCGATGCCTTCAGCTTGATATGAACCGAAAAGAAGTTGTGGAAGCACTTTTGAATCATGAAAAAATTGACCCTGGTTTCACAGAACATGGTAATTATGTATTCAATGTTTTATTTTGACATATAACTGATGTGCCTATATGTTTGCTGTTTTACCCTATAGCTGATAGATGTGTGATCTTTATCATGGGTTTGGTTTTTTATTTTTATTTAATTAGTAAAATAATAGCCAGTTTTTTTTCCCTCCCTCTCACGAAGCTCTTGTTAGCCAAAACACAAATTAGTCTGACTGCAATAAGGATCCATGGTATAAAAATGAAAACCCTATATTCATGTGTTCTTTTCATTTGCATGATTGTATAAGGAGTTTTGATCAACAATTGTGTTTGGTTGTTGCTAAATCACTTGTGCGCCCAAATGCATAAGCTAATGGGTTATAATAATTTAATATTATATCAATACTTGAACAACCCTTTTCACTTGTAGGCTTGAAAATTTAGACAATGCCTATCAAATCGTTATCAATATTAATTGTAGAGTAAATGAAATTGTCTTCGAACATAGGACCTGTGATATTGACTTTTTGGACCTAAGCCCTCTTGTTTCCATTTTTTATTTTTTTTACATTTAGTTCAATATCATGTGACACTAAAGATTTAAACCTTTGACCTTTTAGTCAATGATATAATGCCTTAACTAGTTGAACTATGCTCAAATTTGACTTTCGTGGCTTTGGATTTGGTTTTACCCAAAAGGCCTCCAATTTTGACATTGTTGTCCTTGCTTGTATTCATGATATTCTTCTGTTTAATTAATGTGGGAATTTGGTCATATTCTTAACAATTCTCACCTCAAAAGTACCATCCAGTTTTTTTTTCAAATAATCTTCCATTTGTCTAACTCTACTACACTAAGAATTTGCTCTTATGTAGACCAACTCCTCTTCTTTGGAGCATGCCACTAATCCAATAGAACTCAACTGTGGATCATCATGACAATGCTTTGAGGCTCACCATTTCTATGTACTAGAAGGAGTCAATTGACATGGTTGAGTGTGGGAAATGACTTGAATACTGTACCATGTTAAAACTACCTTTGAACCCAAAAATTTAAGTTGATGGGCTACGATACATTTAATAATTTATCAACAATTTAACATGCCATCCATATTTAATAATAGGAAACATTTAATAAGATCAATGGATGGGCAGGTTATGGGTTTAACAAAACCTGAAAACTCTCCAACCATTTCTGAAAACGTGGAACAAGGACACTTGGTTGCATTCAAACCAAGAAAACTGATCTGCTGAATGAGCTTGGAAGAGGAAAAACATGTCCTATCGGAAGAGGAAAAACATGATTGTGGAGCTCCTATCTAGGCAAGGTCATAGCTTGGTTGATGACAACGATGTTGAGGCCGAATTTCTAGACTTCTTTAAAGAGCTCTACACAAAACCAGGTAACCAGACTCTTCCTCTTATTGATAATTGGGACCCGATTAATCTTGATTCTGCCATTGCATTGGAAGCACCTTTCACTGAGGAGGAAATCTAGCACGCCATAACAGAGTTGGGGAATAATAAGTCTCTTGGCCTGGATGGATACGCATCAGAATTCTTAAAAAGCATTGGAACATCCTTAAGGATGACATAAAAAGTGTGTTCCAAGACTTTTTTGAGAAGGCCATTATAAATTGCAATCTGAATGAGACCTCTATATGCTTGATTTCCAAGAAAATTGACGCTAAGAGGATTGGGGACTATAGGCTGATCAGCCTTGCCACCTGTTTATACAAGATCATTGCTCGGGTGCTATCTGAAAGATCGAAGAAAGTTCTCCCTTCTTAAATCACCATTGGCCTAAAAGTTTAAGCTGATGGGTGAGGGTAAATTTAATTATATATCATTTAACACTCTCCCTCACTTGTAGATTTGAAATATGAAGAAGAGCCAAACAAGTGGGAATAATACTAATTGGGGAGGAAACAACGTTAGAGGGGCTTGAACCTAGGACATCCTAAAGCAACCTGCTCTGATACCATCTTAAATCATTGATTGACCCAAAAGCTTAAGCTTATAGGTGAGGGTAAATTTTATTATATATCATCTAACAACCCTCATACAATCTCCATGAATCAATTTGCTTCCGTTGTCCACTGCCAGATCATTGATGCCTCCCTGATTGTGAATGAGCCTATTGACCTTTACTATAGAAACAAGACCAAATGTGTGGTGATTAAACTTGATTTAGAGAAGGTTCTTGATATGGTTGATTGGGAATTTCTTTACAATATTATGATTGTCAAAAGCTTTGGTAACACATGGAGAAGATAGATTTTAGGTTTATCATTGGCAAATATTTCCATCATTATAAATGGAAAGCCTAGAGGCAATATTAAAGCCACTTGTGGCCTCAGACCAGAGGACACCTATCCCTTGCCTTAGTAGAATGCTTACAAGGGGCTTGACTTTGAACATAACAAGGGTTGTTAGAAATTTTGGATGCAGAATTAATCATTTATAGTTTGCAGATGATACCATCCTCTTCTCTTCACCTGACAAGAACAAGTTGGCCAACTTGTTTGAGATCAACTAGGCCAACTTGTTTGAGATCAACCAATCTTTTGAGCAGTCATCGGGCCTTCACATAAATCACTCCAAATCATATTGTTTGGGCATATACATTGACAGTGATTGGATTGCATCTTTGGCTACATCATTGGGTTATAAAGTTGGCACCTGGACTTTAACCTACCTTGGCTTGCCTTTAAATAGCAAACCCTACACTTATACATTATGGGATCCCATCATCAAGAAGATTGAGAGGCATCTTAATAGTTGGAAGGGTAACCATATCTCTTACGGGGGTGGCTCACCTTGATCCAAGCCACCCATAGTAATCTCCCTACATACTTCCCTCTCTTAATTTTAAATACCTACCAAGGCTGCAAACCGGATCGAGAAGCCTTACATGAACTTCCTTTGGAATGGGCATTATGATAAATTCACTCAATTAAATGACAGGAGGTTCAGCTCCCTATTTCTGAAGGGGGCCTTAGGTTGACTGACTTAACGAAGAGGAACAAGAGTCTTCTGGCAAAGTGGATTTGGAGATATCATTTTGAGAGAGATGCCCTTTGGAGGCATATTATTGTTGCCAAAATGGCTCCCCCTTACAAACACAAAGCTGATACTTTAACCACTCAAAGGTCCTTGGGTATATATCACTCGATAGTGTGTTCTCATTCAAGGAAATATTGTTCATGTGATTGGAAACGGTGCTTACACCTCCTTTTGGAATGCCATTTAGGTCGGTGCCTCTTCCCTCAAGCTTGCCTTCCCGAGACTGTTTGCTATATCTAGGCAAAAGGAGGCATCCATTGCATAATGTTGGAACATTGACCATGAAGCTTGGGATCTTGGTTGGAGATGCAACCTCAATGAATATGAGATCATTGGGTGGTCTGATATGTCTAATTTGCTTCTGCCCCAAATAGCACCATGGTGGAAGACTCATGGAGATGGAATTTGGACAAATCTGGCCACATTTTGTCCAAATCTCTCACCATCTTGCCTCTTGTGGTAATGCTCAAAATTCGTCCCTCTATAAGACCATTTGGAATGGTCCAATCCCCAAGAAAGTCCGGTTTTCGGCAGATGTTCTGATAAAAAAGGCCCCCCGGATTGTATCAGCCCCAAATTGGTGTGTTGTTTGCCATCACTGCAGTGAGACCATTATGCATCTCTTAGTATACTGTGATTTTGCGCAATTTTTTTGGGGAGAGATTTCTATCATGCTTCAATACCGTATCTTTGAAGATAGAGAAACGACATTCACTTATTTTTTTTATCACCTTTTATGCACATCGCTTACTTGGTGTAAGTTCACTTTTTTTTTTTTTTTCCTTTTTTTTTTTTTTTTCCCCTTTTTTTCACATTGTTTTTTTTTTGTAATTTTCCTTTTTTTTTTTTTTTTCCCCTTTTTTTCACATTGTTTTTTTTTTGTAATTTTCCTTTTTTTTTTTTTTTTCCCCTTTTTTTCACATTGTTTTTTTTTTGTAATTTTCCTTTTTTTTTTTTTTTTCCTCTTTTTTTTTTGTGTGATTACAACCTTACATCCCTTATCTCACAACGGAATAGCATCATGTACCCCAGGACACTATTTGCCCTTTTGTAATTTCATATTACCAATGAAATTATGATTGAATGTTACATTGTTTTTCATTATTAAAAAAAAAGAAAAAAAAGAGTTGATTGCTATGTTAGTGCAACACCCGAACTGCAAGATAGTATTATATGCCATGACTTGTTATAGTCTAGTCACATGAGCAATGAGTTGACCATAAAAATGTCCGGGAGATCTAGAGGTTCTTTTGGTTTTTTTGTTTTTTGTCTTTTTGTTTTCCTTTCTTTTAATTATTTAAGAAATTGAGCTTTCATTGAAAGAATGTTTAAGGCATACAAAACAACTAGCGCACTGAAGGAATCCTAGCTACCTACGAGAAAGGACTCCAGCCAAAAGAATAAGACCTAGATGATAATCACCAAACAGTCTGATTTGTGATCAATGCCCACGAAAAGACATTAACCCTCACCAGCTCCCACCTCAATAGCGCAAGAACATAGGAAGTTCTGAAACAAAGTTTCCAAAAAATTCTTGGTGTACATAATGGAAGAACAAGTGATAGATATCTTCAACCCCTTAAAGACATAATTAACGGTAATTTGAATTCAAGGACCAATAGTAGTTACATTGTCAGTGAAAGGATGGTTTTCCAGACACACACACCCAGGGAAAAAACAAAGGACAATAGAAAAACATACAATTAATTTCAAGTGGATTGAAACCAAAAAAAAAAAAGAAAAAACTATTCATAAATTTTTAATCCACGGTTGATAAGTGGATGTAAATGACTATACATAAGGTTTCCATGTCTTGAGATGGAACTGCAGGTTGTAAACACTTGTACTACTTCCTTTTATGTTTACTTCATCTATTGTAGTCAAACCTTTTGTATTGCTTCTCTTCCAGTTTGGCAGAAGCTTGAAGAGGAGAATCAGGAATTCTTTAATGCATATTATCTGAGACTGATGGTGAAAAGCCAGATTATTGAATTCAACCGGTTGCTTGAACAGCAAGCACAAATGATGCACCAGATACATCCATGTGCAATGACTGCGTTATCTAGTTCTAATGGATCCCACGTCCAACCTAGTAAGGCTGCTTTTCTCTAGTTGGAAGCTTAATCTTCATTTGTTACTTGTTGAATTGCTATATTTTGGATGTTATTACATGCTAGTTACAACGTATGTGATCTTTTATTTTATTTTATTTTATATTTATTTTTTTTAAAGGAAACCAACATTTTTCATTGATATCATGAAAAGAAGCTAATGCTCAAAATGCAATGTCACATGAAACAAGAAACAACAAGTACAAGATTATTAAACGCTTAGTTTGAGAACATAAAAGTACTCCAATTTAGACAAATATCTTGAATAGAAAAATTAGCAAATAATTTAGAAAGAGAACACCAGGACGAGGCATTGGTTCTTGCAACTTCAAACAGATGAAACCACTAAAGAAATTTGTCATGGAAGACCCTCTGATTTCTCTCAAACCAAATTTTAGCAAGTAGAGCTTTAATTGCATTAGACCATAATAATTGAGATTGGGGCTTCAAAGAAGGACCAACAAGGATCTGTACTATATTGTCCTCAAATGTATCACCATAGGTTCACAGAAGATGAAAGATAACCAATAATTTCAACCAACAAGCATTGCATATTTGCATACAAAGAATAGGTGTTGAAGATCTTCATTTGCTTCCATGCAAAGGGGCAGAGTGTAGAAGACAAATAATGAGCTGGAAGCTTCCTTTGGAGAGTGGAAGAACAATTTAGCGAACAATCATAGCCCAAATAAGGATGTTAACTCTCTTAGGGCTGTTTGTTTTCCACAATTTTTTTTTATTTCCATGAGTGTCGTGGCCAGCTTACGCGCACCTCGACTAATCTAATGGGACAACCCGCCTGATCCTCTAACATTTGAGTGTTAAGGAAACTTATAGGATGTTAATTCCTAGGTAGGTGGCTACCCTGGATTGAACCCACAATCTCTTAACCATTTATTGAAACTATGTCCCCTCTTTTACCACTAGACTAACTCTCTTAGGGCTGTTTGTTTTCCACAATTTCTGAAAAACTGCTTTATTAAATGCAATGGAGGCTGCCAAATGCTTAGATAAAGATTTTGACCAAGTAAAGTCCTGAAGAATCCGAGCTCCATATACGACTATCTAAGAATGGCTCTCATCTTTTTTCCCAATAGAACTTGTCTCCATAATTTCAACATCTTTCAGAAGCCTTTTAAAATAAATAGCCCAAGATAAAGTATCTCCACCCCAATGGTCAAATACTGAACCATTAGGAGATAATGCAATCTTGAAAAGTTGAGGAAACTGAGAACTAAGGGGGCAATTTTCAACCCAAGGGTGGTTCTAAAATAAAATTCGTCTACCATTACCCAATTTAGAAGTTGCCAAGGAATCAACTTGATCCAAACTTTGGAAATACTAATCCAAGGACTTCTCAAGCTCAAACCAACATTTCCAGCAGTGTGCCGTGAGAAAAGACCTTTGCCATGTATGCTCTGGACCACTTTGCACCATAATGAGTCAGGTTCTTGAATAAATCTCCAACCCCACTTATCTAACAAAGCTGAATTTTAAGCCCCCAATACTGTGACCACCATCCTTTTGTGAGTTGGATGCCGAATCCCACTTCACAAGGTGATTAAGTTTGCTGCCTTTATTTCATGCCCAAAAGAAGGACTTCCAAATTCTCTCAATGGTTGAAGTTACTTTTGCAGGCATAATAAAGAGACATATAATAAATTGGAAGGTTATCCAAAACAGCTTTGCAGAAGGTAAGCCTTCCTCTGCAATAGATATTGAATTGTTTCCATCGATCTAATTTTTTCTGAATTTTATCTATTATGAGCTGCCAAAACGAGACTTTTTTGGGATAACCACCCAATGGAAGTCCATGGTATAAAAAGGGCAACAATTCTACCTTACAATGAAGCCGTGAAGAAGTAGAAATCAGCTTTTCCTCATCCACATTAATTCTGCACAAAGTAGATTTTTCCCAGTTAACTTTTTGTCTATAGCACCACTCAAATAACTCTATTGCTTTGATGTGCACATCCAACATTCCATCATCATATTTGCAAAAAATCAAAGTGTCATTAGCAAATTGTGAAAGAGACACATGAACCTTGTCCTTACTGACAACAAAGCCCTCGAAGAATCAATAACTGAGCTTAGGACTTCACTAACTAAGAGGAAACGAAAGGGGGAAATTGGGTCCCCTTGTCTAATACCCCTAGTAGCAAGAATACGACCCCTTGGCCTTCCATTAATAAATATTGAAAATTTAGGGTCACAAACACAACCATTTATCCAAGAAATCTGAAGCCTTTCAATGAAAGAACATCCTCAAGGAAATCCCAATCCACACGATCAAAGGCCTTCTCCATGTCAAGCTTGAGGATCCACCCCTTTTCTTCTTTGCCCTACACTCCTCAACTATTTCAATAGCAACAAGGACAAAATTTGTTATTTGTCTTCCGTTTAAAACGCTGTTAGGAACCAAGGTAGTATGGACTACTTTTGTCCCGCATTGGTTAGAATAGAATGACCAATGTGGTACTTTAGTGGCTTGGCTCTCTCACCTCAATAGCTAGCTTTTGGGGTGTGGTTCTTCAAGGTGCTTGAGTACCTAACAAAAGTACTCTGAGGAAAAAGAGACAATACTTGGCATTACTAACTTTGATCTTGGGGTTTGTAACTCTCTTGGCTTTTGTAGGCTTTCATCATCACAGTCATCATTTTCCTTTTTGAAAACATATTCCTTTTATTAGGAAAACAAATAGCTAGCCATGGTCCCACCTCTGCAATCCTCCCAAAATTATATGTTGTTCCCTGCACCATGCTCAAGGTTGTGGCAATTTCAAGCATCTGACTACCACCTTCATTTCTCTCCATTCTTGCTATGTATAATTGTAGGGTTTTAGCAATTTTCATTTCATTTAGTCAACAAAGTTACTAAATATTTTATGGGAAAAAACTAAAATAAAATGGCAAATAGGCACCGAGGGCAGACAGTTGAGCATCCAGAGCTGCCATGCCTAAAGAAAAGACATTTCAACTAAGTGTAGATGGTAGTTAGCTTTATAGTATTTATGCATATCAATCATTGACTACTTAATTGATTTAGATTTTTATTTTTATTTATTTATTAATTATTACTATTTGTTTTTTGTGTGTATGTGTGGATTGATGAGAATTTCGTTAGTGTTTTATTTACACGTCTACTTTCTATAATTTGTGGCTCAGCATTGTCTTGATCACTATAAACTTTATTTGTTACATATTATAATCCTCAATATTCAAAAACCATTATTCTCTAATGAACTTGATCCCGATTCAGAAAAAAGGTGCCATCAGGTTCACTTAAAAAACACATATGATTCTAACTAGTTTCTCATGAACAACTACAAAGTTGTACTAGAGATGACATATATAGTAGAGATCCATATTTTAATTTGGCATAAATTATTATTTCTTTTCTCCATTATGATGGCTATTTTGCAATCATCTCTTCCTAAACCTGTTCTAAAGGTGGAAGATCTTTTCTTCACAAGATATTTGTTCATCTTTGTTTTGGTAATATTGTAGATCATATTTTGGAGATTCAAATAGAAGAAGAGGAGGTGGAAAGTAATCTTGTGATGTTAGGGTTAATGCTATGCATCTTACAAAATTATTCATGAAACTGTTATTGATCAACCATGCCACATTATCAATATGCAATTCGTGCTGATGCAGGTTTTCTATTCTGCGGGGATGTATGACTTTTTGTAGTGACTGGGGTTTGAAGGAGTTGCTTTGCTAATTATAAATCTTTCCCAGCGTTGTATGATATTTATTATCTACTTGTATCACTACCAAAAAGTTGTACTTTGTTTGAACAGTACACCAGAGCTGCTACGCACAAGAGCATACAGGACCTACTTTGAAACAAGATGACATAGACCACCCTGTTGGTGTCAGCATAGGCAATGCTTATTCTAATGGTACCCAACCTGTACACTCAACAATGCACACTGCTGTGGATATGTCTTCTCTTGCCAGGAATGATGTTGCACCTCAGAGCTCAAATGTGGGTATGTTTCAAGGAATGAGTGGAGAGATGGTCAAAGTAGAAACTGGATATTCAAACAGTTCTCCCTACATGTTTGGAACAGAGGGCAATGTCCTTGATGCACGTCAATCAATTGGGAATGCATCAGTTGCATCTTTTGCTAGTGTTGATTCCAACACCCCATCCTTCAATGAATCACTTCTTGATCCGGATCCCTCTTCATTTGGGTTTATTAATCAAATTACAAGGAATTTTAGTCTCTCAGATCTGACAGCGGACTTTTCTCAGGGTTCAGGTATCTTTTTTCACTGCCTATGTTAAACTAATTTAGAATGTATCGGTCTCTTAATTTTAAGTTCAAGAGATGTTCAAGAAGATTCCTAAAGAAATGAAATCATAACTTTTTCCCTTCCGTTAAGCCTTGCCCTTTTTTATGTCAAAAAGAAATGAGAGAGACTAAGAGGGACCAGGACCATATAGATGTGTTGAAATCAGGAGAAAAAAGAAAATAAAAAGTTTTATGTGAAAAAAACCTAGTAAAGGTAGGGGCTCCACAATTGAATTTTTTCTCTATTAATTTGATACACTACAATGTACAAGAGGGGAAAATAAATAGAGACTCTAGAGAGCCCTAAACAATAAAAGGAAAGAATATTAGGGAGTATATAAGGAAAAAAATACATAATATAAAATCTACAAAATCTCCAAATATTTTTCCTTATTTTCAACACTCCCCCTCAATATGGGACATAGATATTAGTGAGTCCCATCTTTGTTAATACACAAGTCAAAGTTCTGCTTAAGTAGCCCTTTGGTGAGATCATCAACAACTTGTTGGCTAGATAGAATATAAAGAATACAGATACTTCCATTTTCCAGTTTTTCCTTTAGGAAATGTCAATAAATCTCCACATGTTTTGTTCTATCATGTTGAACTGGATTGTTAGCAATGCTAATAGCAGCCTTATTATCACAATAAAGTTTCATCAGTAAGTCACTGTCTTGATGGAGATTAGAAAAGACTTTCTTCAACCATATTTCTTCACAAATGCCCTGACTCATAGCTCTGTATTCAGTTTCAACATTGCTTCTAGCCACCACACTTTACTTCTTACTTCTTCAAGTTACAAGGTACCCCAAACAAAGGTACAATACCCAGATGTGGACTTTCTGTCAATTACTGATCCTGCCCAGTCCAAGTCAGTATAGGCTTCAATTGTCAGTTTTTCTAAACATCCAACCATTCCCTAGAGTACCTTTTAGATACCTCAAAATGCGGTTCACAGCTTCCATGTGTTCTTCGTAAGATGCCTGCATAAACTAGCTAACAACATTGACAACATAGGAAATGTCTGGTCTAGTGTGACCTAAGTAAATTAGTCTTTCGACAAGACGGTATCTTTCTTTATTAACTGGGACTTTGTTAGCAGAATCTCCCAAATTGGCATTACATTCAATAGGGGTGTCAGCAGGTCTACATCCAGTTATACCTGTTTCTTTCAAAAGGTCAATAGTGTATTTCCGTTGTGAAACTGAGATCCCTTCTCTCGACCTTGCCACCTCCATTCCAAGAAAGTACTTGAGGTTCCTTAGGTCTTTGATTTCGAATTCATCAGCCATTTTTTATTTTAGTTTGTTGATCTCAACAGTATCGTCTCCGAATAAGACAATATTACCTACATGCACAATTAAAACAACAGCTTTGCCGGAAATTGACCTTTCTGTAAATAGAGTGTGATCAGAGTGTCCTTGAGTGAACACTTGGGACTTGACAAAGGTAATAAATCTTTCGAACCACGCTTTTGGTGACTGTTTTAATCCATACAGGACCTTTCTAAGTTTGCACACACGATGGTCAAATTGGGTTGCAAAGCCAGGAGGAGGGCTCATATACACCTCTTCTTCTAAATCACCATTTAGAAATGCATTTTTCACATCTAGTTGATACAGAGGCCAGTCTTTATTGACAGCAACTGAAAGGACCCTGATCGTGTTTAACTTTGCAACAGGAGAGAATGTCTTAGAGTAGCCTACCCCATATGTTTGAATAAATCCTTTTGCTACAAGCCTGGCCTTATACTTGTCAAGTGTTTCGTTAGATTTATACTTCATCGTAAACACTTACTTGTACCCAACTGGTCTATGCCCTTTAGGGAGGACTACACGTTCCCATGTATTATTCTTCTCAAGAGCCCTCATTTCTTCCATGATGGCAGTCTTCCACTTAGGAATTTCCATAGCCACATGTATGTTCTTTGGTATTGTTACAATGTCAAGACTGGCGGTAAATGCTCTGAACTTAAAAGACAGATTATTATAAGAGAGGAAACTATACATAGGATATTTGGTGCATGACCTGGTACCCTTTCTCAGAGCAATGGGCATGTCAAGAGAAGCATCACACTCTTCTGGTTTGTCGGACTCCTCCTCAATAGTAGGTTCCTGAGACATGGTCTCACTTTCCTGTGCTTCTGTTGACACTTCATCATTTTTAGCAACTGTGTTGTCTTTTGTCATATCATCCCTGTCATTCTTAGCTAGTTGTTTTGATGAATCAGTAATATCGTTTTCAACACAAGTATTATCATAATCAATAGTACCTTGAGCCTGTGTTGGTTCAAATGTTGGGACTGGAGCCGGCAAATCAATAGGGAACACCATTTTCTTTCTGAGATTTTTCCTATAGTAAGTTATCCAGGGGACCTATCTGGTCGGTAGAATAGTATCTTGGGTACTTAGGACGGGTTTGAACAGCCGGTGTTGTGGCGGCGAGAATTCCTAACGGCAGCGCGGCCGTATGGGTATAAGCGACGGCGGCGTTCGAGTGTTGGATGTTTGCAGCCGTGAACCCCATTGACGGCATTAGGTTGTGGAAGAAAGCAGTAGCTGCACGTGGGTTGGGCGACCGGACATATCTGTCGACTGCTTCTTGTACGGCTGTTTCGGCGGCAGCGGCGGACTCCATCTGTAGTGGCGGCGGTGCCAGCATATCTTGCTGATGTTCACCTTCGTCAATGACAACTAGGGTTTCTAGGGTTTCACCTTGCTCTGATACCATGTTGAAATTAGGAGAAAAAAGAAAATATAAGTTTTATGTAAAAAAAAAATCCCCAAATATTTTCAACAAGATGTATTATCAATTATAATAATATGACTTTGAACTGCCAGATATGCTAGAGAGCTATGCCAGATGTTCCTTTTTACCCACAGAGGCTGATAACATCCTTGATACTTGTGAGAATGGAGACCGTCTTGGTAATGAATTTTCTGTATCTGTTGATCCTTGCTTGTAATATTCGGCAGGTGGTTACTGACTTAAAATTTCTTCGCATTTAAAGATAGTAAAAGGCTGGACAATGTATCAGAAAGCTTGAGTTACGAAGATTTCAGACACAATTAGCTGGTAAGTTATCTGTGCTTAAGTGATCGTTTTAAATGTATGCCTTTCTAGTTTTTTTTTTTTTTTTTTCCTTACCTTTCTTCCTAGAAGAATTAAGACCATTTATACACATATAGATGTATGTGGTATATGCTTTTTCTTTCATGTTGGTGCCCATTGATTCTCCAATGTGATGAAATCATGAAAGCACTTTTGTTTGGAATCCAGTTACTTTTCATAAGAATACGTCATCCTTGTGGATAACACGCTCATTGAGATGGATTGTGTTTGGGTTCATTGGAGTTTTATGCTATCACAAAAAAGAATCTAGGATTGACTTTCGATCTTCAATGATTCTTTGATTTCTAATTTTATCGGCAACGCTCTCAACACCCAATTTCATGGGTAATAGACTTCTTAGTATTCCTTTAACTTTTAAAAATGTCAAATAGGTTAAGGGACCTATTAGACACAAAATTGTAAATCTAGAGGTTTATTGGATACTATCAAATGTTTTAAGAACTTAATAAACACTTTTTTAAAGTTCAGAAACCATATGACATAAACCTGAAAGTTAGGACTAAATTGATATAAGCTATTAGTTTCATCGACTAACTTGATATGAAACTTGTCAATATTTGCTTTTCCTTAGTAATTTATGTGAAAACAACTAACATGATATAAGCTTTTAGTTTCACAACCAAAATAAAATTGAAGATGGATATCAAAAATGTGGTAATTAAGAGAGGTAAAGAATTGAAGTTTACCTTTACCCTAATCAACCAAGTTAATCTGTATAATCATAGCTCTAATGAAATGCACTTTAAATGTTGGAAATTGACATGATTTTCTTCTGCTTATTGCAGTTCAGAGATGTAAATTATGTACTGGATTTATACAGACATTTGGAGCATTGAAGCTGCTTATTGATGAACTTTTTAAGCAGTTGTATATGATGAAGGCACATGGGTTTGCTGTCAACCTGATAATTGATGCATTAAATATCATCATTTTGCTGCTATACTTGTGCAGATGATTGTACATAGCATTGTAGGGCTGGAGAGGCATTCAGATCGGCGCCAAAACTTACTGATCGTATGCGCCAGTTTCACTGACATTGGCGGATAAGGAGTTTTGTTTTAGAACAGAGGGCCCCAGAATTACCGTAGCAGGTTAACATTGGAGAATGGAAATAATACATCGCAGTGATTCTGTAAACAATTTTAGCTTTCAAGTGATTGAATTCTCTGAAACTAACCTTTAATGTTTGGTGTTTTGCTTGATGATTTCAGTATTGGAAGTGATTGTAATGATCTGAATGATTATACTGAGTGTAGATTGTAAGACTGAAATACAGAATGTTGGTTGGGTTGAACTTTGTGATTGACTGCCAGTGAAGGTGGCTTCACCATATTGTCTTGAATTAAAGAAGCCTTTTGACTTGAGTTTTATGCTTGTCAAATTCTGATTGTTATGGGTGAAAAATGTGCCATTCTTTGTTTTTAGTTTTTAGAAATAAATCCTATAAATGCCCTTTTCATCTTTAAATTTCTTGCTTTAGTATTTACGTTTTACCTACGTGTTCAAAAACCAAACTACACTTTGAAAATTAAAAGAACAATAATTTTTAATTTTTTTTTTCCTAGAACGTGGCTAAAAATTAAGGGTTATTTTCAAATATATCAAAATAAGTTAAAATATTTACAAATACAAGAAAATTTTGATGGACTTTTATCACTGTGATAGACTTTTGTCGTTGTTCATTTGTGATAGACAGTAAAATTTTTCTATATCCCTAAATAATTTGATATTTTTTTTAGTTATAATAACTTCTCAAAAAATTAAATCCTTTTTCCTTGAAAAAATATGTAAAACATTGTAAGAAAAATGAAAGAAAATCTTAATTTTCAAAGCCATATGATTATGTCTTAAATATTTAGCCTTAATGAGATAGGACTTATTTCGAGAATCAGAATTAACCCAATGGAGCAAAAATTGAAGTTATTTGAAAATTCAAGTTTAGAATGGATGCTTTCTTATGCCATGTTGGTCTGTAAATAAATGTTGTAATCGAAATGATTTTTTCAGTACCTATAATTCATAGAATATTGTTAACTAGTTTTTGGGCAATGTATTTAAATCGGTTTAACCTTTCATATTACGATTGAACAATGTCTAAGCAAATCGTGCATAAAGAGATCTTTACACAAAAAATCTTTGTACACTTTGTATTTCATTATTGCATATTCGCAACTGAAAGTCGATCAACTCTCCGTTGAGATATCAAGTATATGTTGAATATATTGTTAATACACTCGAGCATGTAAATATACTTCACATATACCATGATCTATTTATTGGCTTGTTTACAAATATACTGAAAAATGTAAATATACATCGAATATGTTGTTCGATATATAAAATGATATATTGTACAAATTGTCTTGGCGATGTATGGGAGGGCTGTAAAGGACTCTCTTGAGACAACTTTTGGGAGACATTCATGCACTTATCAAATATACCCTAGTTTACTTCTACAAAATTCAAATATATATAGAATATATTGTGTTGTATATCAAATATATCTTATTTTCTCATTCGAAGCTTCTTATGGATTCTTGCTTCATTTATGAGGGGAATAATTTTTAGAATTTTTAAAGAAATTTTCCTTATTTGTGTAGCGTTTGAAAAGAAAATTGTTTTGAGAAATTTAGAACCTCAAGAAACTTCCATTATATGCATCTTTTGGTGTGTATTATATATATATATATATATATATATATATATATATATATATATATATATATATATATATTAAAATGAATGGTAAGGAGTGTTAAAAAAATAAATTGGGCTAGATTTTTGTGTAAAATAATAGTTCATTAGGCTATAATGTAAAACATAAAAAAGTTTAGATAATTATGTAATTGAATCTATCTATTTAGGTTATATGTATACAAAGTCCAACACCTCAATTTGATTCTCATTGAAATTTTCAGGAATTGTTTAAAGGAAATGCAAAAGGTGATGATTCAGGAATTGTCTAAACACAAGATGAATTGGTTAATGGGTAGGACACCCCATAGTTTTGCTGTAACATTAAGGTGAACAAAATTTGGAGAAACCCCAATATAAGTTAAATTGTCAACATGATTTAGTTCAGTAGAAATTAACAGTTCATGTTATGAGCTCGACAATTAAGAGAAATTACAAATGGAATCAATGAATTAAAGAGAAAAGTTTAGAGCATTCCTATTTTCTAGTCCAGTAGGTAAATCCCAAATTTTAAGAGAGTGAGATATTGTTTGTTTGGTGTCGTAAGGGCATAATCAACTTTTAGCAAACAACAGAGATGAGAAAGTCAAGAAGATAACATAATTAGGGCTAAAAGTGACAACTTAGAACTAAAATACACTAGAGAAAGAGGGTTGGCTTGAGTCTAACCCAAACTAGCATGCTCGGCCTCGCCGAAGGTCAAGCCTCACAAAGAACCTGATGAGGCATGCCTCACGCAAACCTCAGCCCAATGGATCATTTTACGCCTAAAATATGGCTAAAGGAAGGTGCTCAACCTCGACCTTGGTCGAGGTCGGCCTTAGTAAAATACCAAATGTGGCACGCCCCTCATACGCCCCGACTCAATAATTCAAAGGATAATCTCAATGCTACTCTGAAACCCTAAGGGAAAGGGCCTAGGTCATCATGATATCTCTAGGGAGAAGTAAGTGCATTCTAGTACTTAAACTCTCTACTTGCTACACATATATGTTGTCTGGCTTAAGCATGAGAGCCTGTGCGACAAGCACCACACTGGTGTGTAGATCTTTCTATGATCTTGCAGGTCACATCTTACCTAAAGTACACATTAATGGTTGTTGCCACGAGAAGATTAATTGCATATTTTTCTTGTGAAGATTTTGGCATCAATAGTTGGTGTCATCTATGAAAAGAAAAAAAATTATGTACAAAGTCTGCCACCAAATTTTCCAAGGAAGAGTAGAAGGATGGCAAATATTAATCAAAGCAGAGTTGACTTCAATTGGATTGCCACCCACGAAAGATACAAGATGAAGTGTTTCCTCGACCATTATCACATGAGGGCCATCCCAAGGAGATTATTGAATCTTTGGGAAAGGGAGTGGGTAGATAAGATCCCCATGACCCGAAACTAGAAGAATCGAATATACAAACTAAAGCAGTAGGCGAGGAAGAAGGTGAAAGAAATAAAGTTGGGGCAATACAGGTTTCTCAGGCCAAGATCAACCATTGGATTTTCAAGGACAAGAAGCTCAAATCAAAAGGGGACCTTAGTTTTGTAATAGGGAAAGGAACAATTGATCCTCCAACCAATGGAAAGAAGTTGAGCTGAGGCCAATGTCGACCCTTGAATTTTCAAGGAATGGAGGTCGAATCAAAAGGGGTCCCCAAATTCATAAGAAGGATAAGAATGATCGATTCTCCTACCATGGGGAAGAAGTCAAAGTCGAGGTCGAGGCCAACCAAGGAAGCTAATTGGTAGAAGCACAAAAGCCAATTCCTCTCACATCAAAGGATAGAAGGTAAAGAGATGAGTCAAAGACATGAACAAGGATTTGCACGACGAAAATTCAGATGAAGATCACCATTCATGAAGAGTTAGAGAATAGAAGTTTCCTCAGCCTCAGGAGAACGAGCTAAGGAAAAGTTTGACCTTCTAGAGAAAAGAATGAACATGATAGATCAAAATGTCTTTAGGTTGTCAAAAGTTTTTGACCAAGTGAATCAGAATTAGAAGATAGAATGGTTTCTGATCCCACCAAGGAAAAAACTCATTAGATGAGAGCATGGAAAAATCTCATCCCTATTGCTCGAAGTTAGTGGAGAAGCAACCCCGAGGTAGGAATGAGCAAAGGGAACATAGAGAGGAGGGAGAGAAGGATCTAGGAATCTCTAAAAAGAAGAACAAGTAGAGATACTTCAAGAATAGAAAGAAAAGATATGAAATAGCCAAGTTAGGTTCTAATCATTACCAAAGGCTAAGAGCCTGAAATAAGAGTGGCAGATAGGAAAGGTGACATAGTCAAGGCCGAGGCTGAGGATGAGGCTGAGGCTGATATGGATTGAAAGAATCCAACGAAAAGCTTTTCGGAGATAAACTTGAGAAACTTTCAGGAAAAGAAAAAGAGTGAAAAACAACAGAAGGTAACAACATGAAGACCAAGAGTAAAGTAAGTTAGGTTGTGGTTTGACTAGACCACTTAAGATTTTAGATAAGCAGAACCCTTTTGTAATGGATCAGATGGAACCATTAGTATGGGATCCTGCTAAAGGAAAACCCCCTTGGTGGACACTATGGGAAAACAGAGCCCCATGTCCAAAGACCAAAGAAGAGGTTGATTTTGTGTGGGAACAATCAGAGAGGGTCGCTTGAGTCTCCTGGCCAAAGACCAAAGATGCACATGAAGGAATCAGTTTCCTTTAGCGGAAGCGATTGAACGCTTTGTCCTAATTTTGTTACAAAGAAAAGTTTTATAGGACATTAAAACAAATTACAAAGTTAAGCATACTTTTAAGGTAGAGAAGAAAAAGATTATCTACTTTTGTTGAACTTTTCAAAGTCTTGTTTTCTTCTCCCAAGAATGATGAAGTTAATGCAGCACATAATTGTAACACCACCAATTTGTCTTCTCTAATGTGGAACAAGGTGGTCTGTGGGAACTTTGTGAAAGAAGAGGGAATGAAATTTATGGAAAGTAAGAACTTCTCTGCGATAATCAAGAGAGTAGAGAGAAACTTTTTTTTTTTGTTCTATCTTTTACGTGAAAAACTTAGCATACCACAAATTGCAGATCTTCTGCAAAATATAAAGGAAGAGAGAGAGAGAAGGTAATTGCCCTGTCCCCACTTTCCCACTCCCCTCCACTGTAGGAGAGTTATTATTATTTTATTAATATAATAATGAATAAAATCTAATTTAATAATGGGTTGTTTTCAAATATAAAAAAACAAACAAAAATGTCAAATATAGCAAAATTTCATTGTTTATATGCAATATAATACTATTTGTGTCATGATATACACATATAGTAGACTTTTGGGATCTACCGCGGTCTATCATAGATAGATTGTGATATTTTGTTATTATGTATAAATATTTTTAGCAGTTTTGTCATTAAAAATAATTTTTCTTTAGTAATATATTTATTAAATATTAATTAAACAAATTAGATATTAATTAATTAAATCCAATCTAATTAAATGTAGATATGAATCATATTTTAATATACATATTCTCTCTTAACCCATAGTTTTAATATGAATCTTATTCACATTAAGTATAACCTATAGTTTAATATGAATCCAATTCATATTAAATTTACATTTAAACCCTATTCAAATATTAATACTCTCATACTATAAATTTTCATTTTGAATCTAATTCAAAATTAACTTTATATTATAATATATCTCATACATTATTGTAATCGTATCATATACAATTAATTTCCTTTATTAATTTGAAAATTCAAATTCTTTCAACTCTTAGTTTTCTTGTTTAACCCATTGTGAGTTACCAGAGGGACCTAATGGACCTACAATTATAAGCGCCAATGATCCGAGATTAATTAATTAAACTCTTTTAATTATATTAATCAACCTTCATTAACTATGAGACACTAAAGATCCATAGCTGCACTATTATGAACTGCAGTATATTTATGTGTCCATTGATGAACTATATTTTGTAAGTCAATCCTTCACAGATTGTTCGTAATTGCAGTTGAGTCAAATTACCATTTTACCCCTGTAATTACCTTTTGCACCTTAAGTACTACTAATCCTCTAATGAACAATTTTGTTTATGATCCAATCATAAACAAAATCCCTCTCAGAGAGGGTGAGACCGCATTGTTCAAGTTGGAGTCAACACTTAAGAGAACAACCTATCTACTTTCCGATGAAGTGAATTCATCTGGTGAAGTTATGTTCTCAATTCATCACTCGGTATCATTCCTAAAATGGTAGGTATATTGAGTCGACAACTAAGGCTACTCTCACCCATACAAATCTAAGAACGACCTTCATGAGCACGAGTTCATAAATCACTTAGGATTGAGATCGACTTACATGGTTATCGTTTAAATTATAAATCTATTCAATTAACGGTGTCACAAAGAGAGATTATATTTCGTAGTCTGGTCTTATACAGACTCACTGTTTGTGACACTTACAATATTTGTAACATGTACAAAGTGGATCATATCCATAGTGTTACTAGGATAAGGTACCCAACCCTACATATATACTATAGACATTTTAGGTTATTACTTGAATATAATTCACTTGTATATCAACCGCATACTGTTCAAGTGACATTTAATAACCTTGGATACTTTATTTATTACTTTAGATTATTAAAAAGTAAATAATACTTTATCTATTAATAATTTGTTTACAAATTTAAAGGCTACGAGATTTAGGACATAAATCCTAGGACCGATGGCTAAAATCTGTGGTGTAGACCAAGGCCAAGGGCTAGGTGACCTGTGCCGAGGCTGAGGAGCACCACTAAAGGTGGAGAATCGACTAGAGCCTCAAGAGATGAGAAGACAATGAAGTCAGACCTCAGACCTGTGAAGCTTGATTAAAGAAAAGCAACTAGCCGAGGCTAAGGTTGACTTGCCAATGCTGAGGCTAAGGTCTTGACCCCATCGTAGGGTACTTTGCTTTTTATAATAAGTTTTTATTTTTGCTATTTTGCAAGATGGATGTTATCAATTCAAAACATATTATTTCTCTTTGAAAGAAGAATAGTTTCTTCAAGTTATTAAATGTCATACTCAAGCGAACATTTTATCTAAATAAGATTAGATAAAGAGTTCCTTGAGTGGAGGACTACACAAGGGATATACCTCCATGTGAAACAAAAAGCAAAAGCTACCCTTGCTCTTGAAAAGACATTCAAGATTTCCAATAAAAAAAAAACAGGGGGTAAGCAGTGATATAAGAAGATGATTGCCAAAACCTAGAACTCAAGAAAGAAGCTTTGAGAAAATATAGTTGAAGAGTTGACGTTTAGATGACAAAGAAACAATTTGATCTGGACCAATTTATAAAGTCAAGAAATACACACAAACCACGATGGAGCCAGAAGAAATTCTCATGGAGATACATCTCATGCGTTTGCTAAAAGAGCTAGACAAACTGAATGTAGGACCACACAGGAGGGACAAAGAAAAATACTGCCTTTATCACGATGACCATGGTCGCTCACTAGGGAATGCGTTCGATTTAAGGATGAGACTGAGACCCTGATCAGAAATGGATTTTTGAAATAATATGTAGATGAAGGCGAGGTAATTGATGTGGTAATGCAAGTACATGTGTCAAGTGTAATATAGTAAAACGACCTAAGAGACTGAGTATCGTCGTCTAGAGTTCATCAACACCCTAAAATAAACAAATAAACAAGTCTAGCAACTCATGTTTGCCAACAACATATTTGCATACATTTTAACACACATAAAAAGTAAAGAAAGTGAAAAAGACAATGGAAAAAACTACTGCTGACGTGAATTTCCATTGTTAAAGAATGCTAGCCAAGCGTAGATTCACACCTTGGGATCACAAATGATCCCCAAAGAATTTCCCTCACTCTCTCAGCTCATTGTAGCAGTAAAACTCACTCTAGCGCTCTGGATTTTGATGCTCAAGATGGTTGAGGAACCCTAAGTTTTATTGATGGAAACTGGAATCTGGAGGCGATTTTTATTGAAAAAAGTTACTCTCTTCAAAAGGTTACAAATGCTATTTATAGTTGTGTGGTGGTTAGTTGACTAATTAACTACTCTGTTTTTTAAAACAGAAACAAAGTTATCAAGATGGCTTCTAAAAGATCAAACAATTTTTTAAAGAACCAAACATAAGGGTTCTCGGTAATAACTAATTACCCTACTAACCACCCAAGAAACATACAAGATTAACCTAAGATAATACAAGAATAATCCAAGATACAACAAGACTTGCATCACTTATAGATAAAAATTTCCAAAATACACAACTTTTCAAAAAAGAAAAGTTGGTGCCGCAGTAATGCACAACGCTACGGTTCTATGGGTTGATGTGCTTGTGTAATCGACAATGGTGTTGCAGCGCCGTAGTGCCACCCCCTTTGCTACTCTCGGGTTAAAGTGTCGTGTGTTGCGCCCTGGAGCATAGTGGCGCCCCTGTTCTTGGGAAAATTGGCCTTCTTTCTTCCCTATATTTTGGAGTTTAGCTCCTTCTTGACTTGGGCAAAATTATTTTGTTATTACTCTTTTGAATTTCAAATCTCGTTCTCTTGCTCAAATCTTAAAATTCATTAGCAAATGGCATCCCGTATAAAAAAATTAAGTAATATCTTTTTAAAATAAAGTAAATGGAGCACCAAATAAAGCACTTTTTAAGTATTTTTAATGGATAGAAAGCTCTAATAGAAGAAAACAAGATATTTTAAATGATGGAAGTAAGATAATAATATAATTACATTTTTTCAAAACATGAAATTAAGAAAGTTGTGTGTGACTACTAAATTGCACAAAACCAAAGGAAAGTACAAAATGGTTTGTTGTTTTGTAAAATATAAATAAGTCAAAAGAATAATGATCATACTCTTGAGAGGTCATCTTGCTGCGACACCAATTCCCATGCCAAACACACATCATCATCACTTGTTTTAGGACTTAGGAGTTCATTTCAAAATATAGGTTTTACTATTAATTATAAAAATGATTTTAAATTATAAATTTAGCCTCAAAATTTGTG
This sequence comes from Citrullus colocynthis, assembly GCA_031780015.1. Lineage (NCBI taxonomy): Eukaryota > Viridiplantae > Streptophyta > Magnoliopsida > Cucurbitales > Cucurbitaceae > Citrullus > Citrullus colocynthis. Next base: position 2,213,217 of record QLSR01000069.1, on the reverse strand, counting down.
TTTATTTTGTTGTTAAGCTTCCACGCGTAACTAATAATAAGTCTTTAAATTCTAAAACTGTCTAATAAAAAGGTTTTTAAATTTTTAATTTTATGTAAAGTTATTATGTTCTTAATACAACTTTTTCTAATAAAAAATTTGAGTGTATACTAGACACGAAGTTAAAAATTTATACTCACATTAAACATAAAATTCTAATTTATGTCTATTATATCAATTAAATTTTAAAATCTTGAATATATTAAGGATCTATTGGACACAAATTTGAATGTTAATGAACCTATTAGATATTTTTGAAGTTCAGAGACCAGTTAGACACATATCAAAGTTTATAGATAAAAAGTTACAAATTTAAAAATTATGGACTAAACTTGTAATTCAACCAAAATGATGATAATTAAGGTTACTTGTAAATAATTTTATTTTTATTTTTATTATTACATTAAGAATTATAATTAAAATATGAGGTCGAAGCAAATATAGTTCAATTAGCATATAGTTGTGTCAACAATCAAAAGGTTTGTGATTCGAATCCTCCACTGCATATGTACTTGAAAGAAAATTCAAATATGGGATGATTAATTGGTGAACTCAGCCTCAAGCTGCTCATAGGTTTATATATATATATATATATATAAAGAGTTTTGATAGATAGTTAAGCCAAAATATAAAAATAGATGTGAAGACTTATTTGGAATGACTTTTGAAATGCTAAAAAAAATGGAAGTCATATCAAACAAACTTATTCACTGAATTAAAAGATGATATGTACATGAGCCGATTACATATGTACAAGCCTAGATAATTCTAGATAAGGCTCGTCCTAGACACTTCTAGATACATCTAGGGCCTTCTAGTACAATCAGGTAGGTGTTCGACCGTTATCGTAACCTTCTAGAACCGTCCAGACACTTCTAGCATGTTCTAGCATTGTCGTGAGCCTTCCAAACCTGTCGAGACTCATCTAGGGCGCTCCAGCACAATTGGGTCTCTTCTCGAGTAGTCAGGTGTCTTTGAGATTTGTTTAGAGGCTTTCGGGGATGGATGGGCCTCGGGCGAGTAGTCGAGTCCTCTCTAGTGTCTTCTGGCGACATTTGGGCATGTCGGGCACCCGAGCATGGGCGTTGGCACCACCCAACGTCTTGCTCATCTTTCTAGACGCGCCTAGAGGCTTGTCGAGCCTTCTTACCTTGTCCTGAGTTTTTAAGAATGTTTGGGAACCTTTTAGGGGTGTCTGGAGGTTGTCATGCGCACGGTACAAACGTCCGCATGGGCCGTGCGAGGGGCATGGGTGCAGGGTTAGCGACAGGCGCCCGCCTTGGTCATGCACAGGGCGCACACGACGAGCATTTGTGTGCGAGTGGACACACAACACTACCTCTCCTAGCAGGCACGTGTGCACGTTGCACACCTGTGGCGGGTTGAGCAACCACTCGATCATGTGCATCCACAGATGGGCATTCGATGGGGCGCTCGATGGGGCGTTTGGCTTTGGCTAGGTTGCACGCCTGAGGTAGGGGCGTTGTCCAGCGGCGTTGGTAGCCTTGTGTTGTGCATTGGCACTTGTGTGTGCCATGCTTAGAGGCTTTATGGCTCATCTTCTCCCACCCACTTTTGGTGATGCTAGACGAGTCATGGGCACTTGTGGCACAATTTGTTGGGCCGTTTTTGCAGTACGTGACACTTAGCTGTTATTGAAAGTATGGTTTTTCTATTCACTATCATGATTATTTTTTAGTTGAGAATTTTTAAATTTGAAATTGAGAAATGAAAAACAAAAATTAAAATTGGATTTGACAAGTACTACACATGAACAGCTCAGACACAAACACAATTACAAAACTCAAAAGGAGATAGAGTTATAGATAGCCTTTAAGGCAAAATTTCACCATGTTGGCTGGTCCCTCCAGTTATGCTCTCCTTTGATATGTCCATTTCAATCCTCTGTTTTATTGTGGCACACGCTTTTGGCAACTTTTTTCATTGTTTTTGCCCTTCTATTTCACCATCATCATCATCTACCTCAAAACAATGTAGACCATTAAATGACAGTATAAGAAAGAAATTGCAAAATGTATTTTAAATTTGTGTACAAATTTCAAATTTTCATCTCACGGTTATTTGCCATTATTATTTGCCATTATGTGATAAACCACAATTAATAATTCCTAGTCTCTAATCCATATAGGTCATGTTTGCTTGCTGTGTCTTCTTTGACCAAAAAAACGTATAATTTTTTTACCTATATTACAAGAGATTATTTATGATGGTTTTACCAAACCATAAGAACTAAATTATAACTTTTTAATACTATAGAGAATAAACTCTAACTTTCTCTAAACTACAGGGATTCAATTTGTAAATTAATCTCTTCAATGTTTATTTTCGTCTATTATTTTTGCCCTTCTATTTCACCATCATCGACATCCTCTCGTATAAATTATTGGAGAAGGCATAAACAATGTAGCAGATAGTTTTACCGATGTAGAAAGTATAAGAAAGAAATTAGAAAACATATTTTGAATTTGCATTCAAAACAATTATTTATGATAGCTGGCAGATTATAATAGTTCATGGGCCATGTGACACCAAGTTCTTGCTTGCTTATGTGGCTTCTTGTGTCAAAATTATGTCTCTTTCGATCATCCTCTATTGTCTTTCCTTCAATTTTATCATCATTATAGATTTCATCTCTCTCAAGGTCTCTCTTATGGCAGTCTTCTGAACTTTCTACACTCTTTGTTTGGCTTCATAGAAAATTATAGACAAAAGCTTTTGAAAACTACTTGACAAGTGACTCAGTTTGTAACTTTTGTTGGTGAGGAACATGGAATATGTTTCCATTATACCCCAATATTTTTTTTAAAAAAACATAATTTCTTTAGTACATTTCTAGGATTTTTTCTCTCTCATTAATTGCACTTGTTATTGTAATTAATTAGAATTTTGTTCTACTATATTAATAAAATTTATCAATCATGTTTGGGATGAATGTAAAAATGTTCTCTACAAATACTTAGAGAAGTATTTGTAAGAAAGATTATGATTGTCTTGTATTGTGTTAAAATAATATGTCTAAAACATGTTTATGTTTGAGGATGCATGTTATAACTTCTTCACCGTGGTAACATTTTTCATAGGAAACATTTGGATGCTTAGCAACATTTTGAAAAGAAAAGCAAGTTCTAGAAACTATTTGGCCTCGATAACCTTAGTTTTTGGTTTTGTTGTATATATATATATATATATAGCTTATTAACACTGTTTCTATCTACTAGTTTCTTTGTGTGTAATCTATTTTTTTTTTTTTTAATGTTCTTAAAAATCAAGCCAAACTGTGAAAATTGAAAAAAAAAATTGTTAAAAGCTAAGTTGTTTTTGAAAATTAGCTAAATATTCAAAGTGTTTAATTGGAAAAGATGAAAACTATGGTAAGAAAATTGTAAAGAAACATGTACAATTTTGAGAAACAAAAATAAAATAATCAAATATTTATCAATGAGGCCTTAGTTTTCAAAACATGAAAACAATTATAAAAGTGATAACAAAATAAAAAAATTCATAAATTTAAAGTAGTGTTTATAAACGTACTTTAATTGAAAAGAAAATCAAATATTGATCAAAACGTTAGGATCTTATAATTTTCAAGAAGCCATACTATAAAGATGTATGATACATTAATCTGACAAAATCATACAATCTTTAGGAAATTTAGGGTACTAGTTGGTTATAATAGATCACTCTTATTATAATCTTGAGGTTATAATAGTATGTTAAGTTGAATAGTTCTATGTTCAGGATACAAACTATTGTAATATTTGTATAGATAGTATATGTAAGCCCTACACTTAATTGAAAGGAAGGGCAAACTAAAGCATGGTAAGTGTGGAGGCCGAGAGCTTAAGTCATAAGTTACCTTGCGTTGAAGTGTATTATGCATTGGAGAAATCCAAGGCACTGACCAAGAGCTTTTGGTTGTGGTGCAGTGTATGAAGATGTGGTTATCAATCGCTAAGTGATACTGCTATGCGTTGAGAAGGGCTATGCGTTGAAGGTTGGTATGCGTTGGTGCATAGAAAAGTGGCCGAGAGGACCATGCGTTGGTCGGTTATCCGGCGATGGGTCGCTGGGCAATTAGTAGCACAGTAAGTTGAGGTTGTGCTTGCTGAAGCCATGCGCAGAAGGTTTGCGTTGGCCAACCTAAGTAGGAAGGTGATGGCAGTGCTGGTGAGTCGGTGATGTATATTTATATATAAGTGAGTGCACCGAATAATTAAACACTTTAGACATATTTTTGAACTCAGATTGATCCCATTTCGCAGATGAACAACGAGAAGAGGTGGAAGAAGGTGTTTATATGGAATTTAAGTAGAATTCAGATCATTTTTATGGTGAAATTGAAGCTGGAACCAGATATGGCGAGATTAATTATCCTACACATGACTTGGAATTAGCCGTAGTTGTACTAGCATTAAAGATATGGCGACATTATTTATATGGAGAAAAATGCCATATCTACACAGATCATAAGAGCTTGAAGTACATCTTTGATTAGAAGGAGCTGAACATGAGACAAAGGAGGTGGTTGGAACTGACAAAAGATTATGACTATACCATTCAATATCACCTGGGGAAAGCAAGTGTTGTTGCTGATGCTTTAAGTCGAAAAACTCGAGGAGAGGCAAGCTCCTTAAATGCAGCTAGAGTTACTTTACTTACAGAATTCAGGAATAGTCGAGCCAGCTTGAAGGTAACCAATATAGGGGCCTTGTTGGCAAACTTCCAGGTTGGGACCTAAGTTGGTAGATGAGGTCAAAAGGAAGCAATTACAAGATCCTATATCAGAAAGTTAGTTGATGAAGTAAAGGCAGAGGACAGATTTTGAACTCAGATCTGATGGAGTGTTACTGAAGCAAGGTAGAATGTATGTGCCGAGAAATGAGGAAATTAAACAGTTAATTTTGGAAGAAGCACATAGTTCAGCATGTGCTATGCATCCTAGGAGTACCAAAATGTATCGAACGTTACGAAAATTTTATTGGTGGCCGAGTATGAAGAAAGAAATAGCAGAATATGTGGCAAAATGTTTAGTTTGTCAATAGGTTAAACCTGAACGACAAAGGCCAGTAGGATTATTGAATCCACTTCCTGTTCCTGAGTGGAAATGGGAACATATTACCATGGATTTCCTATTTGGATTACCAAGGACATCAGCAGGTGTCCATGGAATCTGGGTGATTGTTGACAGGTTAACTAAAACAACACGATTCTTGCCAGTTAAAATGACTTATACCCTAGACAGACTAGCACAACTCTACGTGGACAGAATCGTGAGTCAGTATGGCGTGCTAGTGACGGTGATATCAGATAGAGACCCTAGATTTACTTCTAAGTTCTGGGGAAGTTTGCAAAAGGTGTTAGGAACCAAATTGCAATTTTAGTACAGCTTTTCATCCTCAGACCGATGGGCAGTCGGAAAGAACTATTCAAACTTTGGAAGATATGTTAAGGGCTTGTGTTTTACAGTTCCAGGGTAGCTGGGATGTGCATTTACCTTTGATGGAATTTTCTTATAAAAACAACTACCAAGCAAGTATAGGAATGGCCCCATATGAAGCATTTTATGGTAGACCGTGCAGAACCCCAGTATGTTGAGGAAAAGTAGGTGAAAGGAAGTTAATTGGACCAGAAATTGTGCAGACCACGACAGAAAAAGTAGAATTGATAAAAGCTAATCTTAAAGCAGCCAGAGATCGTCAGAAGAGTGACGCAGACAAAAGAAGGAAGGATCTTGAATTTGAGATTGGTGACAAGGTATTTTTAAAACTATCGCCATGGAAGGGAATTCTAAGATTTGGTAAGAAAGGAAAATTGAGTCCTAGATACATCGGACCTTATGAGATTTTAGAAAGAGTTGGGCTGGTGGCTTACAGGTTAGTTTAATTTCTCTTTGTAATGCCGTTATTTGAAGAAGTTAACATTTCATAGGATGACTATAGGTAACTCGACCTTAATCTTGAGTGAGTTATGAACTCCTATCTATGAGAGAAATTTTTTGATCTATATGGGTGGAGTGGCTAGATTGCTAACTCAATATGCCTACCATTTTGGGAATTTGTCTGAATAGGGAGTTGGGAACATATCTTCACAAAATGCAATTCACTCCTTCTCGTGTTTAGGGTGAATGGATAAATTATTTCCTTAAGAACTGATTTCGAGCCTTGAACAATGAGGCCTCACCTTCTCACTGGCCTGAGAGGGGTTAGTTTATAGTTGGGCTATAAACAGTTTAATCATTAAAGGGATCCGTGGTACTTAGGGAGTTAAATAGAACTATAGGGATAAAACGATAATTTGACCAAACTGTAGTTATGAGTAATTCGTGAAGGGTTGACTTACTATTGATTAGTTAATTCAGTGGACACAGAAATATATCTATTGTGCGAAAAGTGCAACTATAAGTCTTTCGTGGAGTCACCTATAGTTAATGAATATCATTTAATCTAATTAAAGAGTTTAATTGATTAATCTCATACCATTGGAGTTTCTAATCTATAGGTCCACAAGGTCCCTTTGCTAGCTCATTAAGGTTTTGTATAAGAATCAAACATTTTGGTTTAATTTGAAATGTTCAAATTAATAAGGGAGTTAATTGTATATGATACAATTAGTATAATATGTATAGATACATTATAATATAAAGTTTATTTTGAATATTAATTATATGAATGAGATTTGTATAAAAACTATAAGTTAAAATTAATATGAATGAGATTCATATTAAAACTATAGACTATGTGAGAGACGATTATTTGAATATGATTCAAATTTAAATTAAATGTCTCATATTTAATTTATAAATTAATTAATTGTTAATTAATTAATTTTATTTAATTATATATATTAAATATGAATTTAATATATATTATGATTATTTTAATTTAATTTAGTATTATTATTTAAAATAACTCCCCTTCCCACGTAGTGGGGAGTTATTTTTAGCCTCACTCTCACATTAGTTATACATAAAGGAGAAGGTAGAGGGAGAGGTTACACAGATTGCAAAAAGCTTCTGTAAACTCTCTCAAAATCTTCCTTTTCCAATTCTCTTTTCCTCTCAAGAACACTCTCCCTTACCCAAAAAAAAAAAAAAAAAAAAAAAAAAAAAAAAGTCACCACTCCTTAATTGGTTCTTCCTAGAGAATAACAAGGAAGATTTCTTGGTGGTGTCCCAAGAAAAAGTTTTGCATTTGTTGGAGAAGGTCTCTCTGGTTCATGATTTGGTGAGAAGTTTCATTTACTACATCGAAGATGGCCTTCAAAGGTAGGAAACTTCTAACCCTTAAATCTTCTAAAAAGCATGCTATAATACTAATTGTTTATCCAAGTTCTTTGTTCTTTGTATTCTGTGTTTTTCAAAATGAATTATTGGCAAATGGCAATCACTCGCTTCCGCTGAGGATTCAATTCCTTCAGGCTGGAAATGTGATTTAGGTTAATGATGCGCACTTTCCGTGTTACTGCAAGTGTATGAGTCAAGTTATAAATCCAATTGTGAAGGTTTAAGTTACTTAGCTATTCTAGAATTGCATCAATTTTATTTGAGGATTCGAATTCAAGCTATGATTTTAAAAAGATTAAAAAGGAAAGCAAATAAATAAGAAACACAAGAGTCAAAGAGAGTTCTAGAGTAATGAATCCTTGTTTATTTCATCATGCAATATTCTAGGGTTCATAGATTTTATTGCAATTCATATGCTTAAGTCTAGAAACATAAATCCAAGTTATTTTCTTTCAAAAACAACATTTTTCTCATGCAACTTAATTGATTACTAATTTCTTGAAACCAATATAAATTACATGGCATTAAGAGTAGTCTTTAGCAGCTTTCATTGTTAACCTAACATTCATGTTTCTCATGCAACAGTTTTGTTATAGATCTAGTTAGACATATAAATTTCTCAACCTTACATCTAACCTAACATTTAATCATGGCCATTCAACAAGATTTAAGCACAATAACAATGAAAAGCATAATCATTATAACAAAACCATGAATAGTCTACAATATGAACATAACTTCATAAACAATTCATCAATACCCTTAAACTAAAGAGTTTAGCCACTCATAGCTTTAAGCAACATGTTCACAACAATATAAGCAAAGAAAGAGTGTAAAGAAAGGAAAACTGAAAAAAAGCTCTTGATTGAAGAGGAATCGCCAAGATGTCCTTGGTTTTCACGTCGGAAATTCGAACGACATCAAAACTCTCTCTCAAACTCTTTACTCTCTTCCTTGCAGCTAATTCACTCTTTGGACTCTAATGATTTTTCTTTTAATTCTCTTCTGCATGTGTCTCTTGGTCAGTTTAGGGCTATTGGAAATCCTCCAATTTATAAAGTTGGCCACCTAAAATTCTTTCAAAAATTATAGATTTTTCAAATTAGGAAAGATGGCGCCAAGACGCTGATGACATCGAATGGTGGCGCCGCCGCACTGCCATGTCAGTGTTGTTGCACTGAAGTCGGAGGCTACTCTTGGGAAAAAGTGCTGCAGCAGCGCCAAACCAGAGCCGCAGCGCTGCCCTGTTTTTAGCCGTTTTGTGGTTTTCTTCTCTTTTTCGCTGGATTTTGGCTCAGTTTGGATCTTTTGGCTTTCAATTCTAGTTTTCTTTATTTTGACTTGAAAACCACTAGCAAACAAGTGAAATCTAATTTAAACTCCCTTAATTTAAGAGAATAAAAAGCACATTTCAAGCGCTTTTCAGTTAAACCCAAATTAAAAGAAAAGTTGCTGTAAAAGTAGTTCTGCCCTATGGTGATGTGCCCTAAGTTTAAAATCTAAATTTTTACCTTTTTTTTTAATTGAAAGTAAATTTTCATAAAATGATCTAAATTATTCTAAAATTGTACTGCCATTAAAACAAAGGAAATTAAAAACTTTTCACTTGGCTTCCTCTAAGAAGTGTAGATGTTTAACCTTAGTTACTTGACATGATTGTCTTGTCACGGTACAAAGAAATTCTCGTATTTCTTCAACCCCTTGCTTAAATTAATGTACCATTCAAGGTCCAATAAGCTTTCTTGTTTTTGAAGGGTGCCTGACATGTCAGATTTGAATTTTCCTGTATTTGAAAAAGATAAAAAGAAAAAATTAAAAGAGAAAGACTCAAACGAGTCCAAAGAAATAAAAGATTCAGCAGACTCGTGAGAACAAAGGGAAGAACACTAAAAAAATATATGCAATACTAGCAAGTAAAACAAGGCAAGTTTTTTCAACTTCTATCTCTATCACCTGGGTATCGTGCTTGGCAGTAAGGTTGGGTTCCTGCTGTAACACCCTACTTCTTGAACCTATGCGTTTAAGAGCTTATAAAGAAGTAAGACAATAGAGATGGTATTGGATCACAAGTTTGTGGAGTCGGTCGAGAAATGTTGCCAAAATAGGAATAAGCATCTGTTGAACTTAAAAGAAAGAAAGGTTTGTGCTTAAGAGTTGAGTTCGACGTATATTTTGTAACTAAGAGACCATGTTGGATGCATGGTCAAGACTAAGGAAACGCATGATAAAGGTAACCATTGTGGAAAAGAAAATGGGTAGGTGTTGAAGTATTGTAAGGAAACCCAAGAGCTCGAGAGAAAGAGGTGAACACATAGGAGGTAACCCGAGAGCCCGAGGGAAAAAATGAATGCATAGAAGGTTATGAAGGAAGGCAATGTAAGCTTGGCTTAAGTAGGACGTATGAGCAAGAGGACTAAAGTGGAGTAATGGTGCGTTGGACAAAAATCTAAGTCTCGGAAAGAAGGATAAAATGTATAAGGTGGAACCGAGGAAAGATGCTATTATAATTTAAGGTAAACGCATGACTCCCATCAAGGAAGATTTTGTTGAGTCTTGGATAATTTATAAGGTTGAGAAGTAAGTCTAAAGGAAGGAAGCCGGAGAAGAACGCATAGAGGGACAATCAAGGGATCCTTAATGATGGAAGGAAGGTCATGGACGAGATCCTTTCTGCCATGTCTTAAGTTCTCCAGCGATCTGGCCAATCTGAAGCTGTAAGTTCCTGATGGACGACGCCTGGGTTTGGATCAAGGGGTCACTCTTCTGCATGTATTCCTTCAGAAGAGCTTCCATTGATGACGATGGACTAGGCGTTGATTGATGTGGATTTTGCCTCTGATGTCCATGGGATAATCTAGATGATCCACCCCTTTCATGCGTGGGCGCACCTTGCTGCTCAGGCTAGTGGTTACCACCCCATGAGAAATTTGGATGATCCCTCCAGCCAGGGTTGTAGGTATTGGAATACGGGTTGTTCCATATGAAGCATACAGATTGAGGGTTCTGTGGACATACCTCATACGTATGTGGTTCCTCGCATCCAACGCATCCTGAGTCGTTGAGTTGATTCACTACTTAACTTGGCCGCCGCCTCCTGTATTTTACTGATTCAGGGCCATAGTTTGCAACAGGTTAGTCATGGCGGTGACTTGAGGTTGTAACGCAGCAACACTATTATGCTCTGATGCTCTTGACACATTGTTTTGCCTGCGGCCAGATCAACTATATCCCTGGTCCTCCCAATCCTCATGATTTCTTGATATTCTATCAAGAATTTCCTTGGCCTCGTTATAAGTTTTATCAAGTAGTCCTCCCGCTGCGGCAACATTTGCAGCGGTCTGAGATTCCTAGGTCAAGCCATCAAAAGAATATCTCCATTTGAACATAATCAGGAAAACCATTATGCGGACAATTTCTCATCAATCTCTTAAATCTTGCCCAAGCATCACTCAGGGTTTCTCTATCTTTTTGTTGAAAGTTGGCAATATCTTTTCTTGTTCGAGCATTCTCCTTTGGTGGGAAGAACTTTTTCATAAACTTCTCTATCATTTGGTTCCAAGTAGTGATCTCACCTAGTTCCAAAGAATATGCCTAGTGTCTCGCCTTATCTCTGAGGGAGAATGGGAACAACGTCAACCAGATGTCATCTGCACTTATGTTTGGGATGACGAAGGTATTACAGATTTCAATGAAGCTTTTTAGGTGAGCATGAGGGTCTTCACCAGGTGATCCCCCAAACTGACCTGCTGTTTGTAGCATCTGAAGCATGACTGGCTTCATTTCAAATCTCGAACCTTGAGATGTGGGTCGCATAATTCCAGGTGAAAAATTATATAAAATTGGCGACGCGTAATCTCTGATAGGACGGCTCTGATCATGTGCCAATAGAATAGAATGAGTTTGTTGATTAATCTGTAACTGAGCTTGAAGTAGTGTTTGGGCTAACGCATGGTTCATTGCTTCGTCATGTTTGTCGTTAGCCCCATTATTAGCTCTTAAAGGCTGATTGGCGTTGTTTGTTTGATTTTCCATTTTCTTTTCTCTGTAAAGTTGTCGTTGCCTTTGAAATGCCTTATTTCTTTTCCGAAAGGTTCTCTCGATCTCAGGGTCAGAAATGAACGCAAGATATTCCTTGTTTATAAACTGTTAGGTACGTCTTCGGCTAAACGCTTTGTACGACCCAAGATTGAGATTTTCTGCATAAATCAAGCAAACATTTCAAAACCTAAATTATTAATTCAAATCCCCGGCAACGGCACCAAAAATTTGTTGTTAATTTTAATGTTGGATATCTGTTTTCGATTTATATGGAGTTTTTTAGCTTGTTGCACAAAAATAGATATGATGATTTCTGTACTAAGATGCATCGAGAATTACTCAAATATGATCATGATTAAGCAAGTTTTCCTATAAAAAGCCCAAGTATAAGCTCTTATAGGTTTTTCTGGTGAGTTCAAGGTCGAACACAGGGATTTGTAATAACTAGACATTGAGAATAGATGCATGACTATGCGGTGAACTATACTAGTAATATGTGCATGAGTTGTGTGTGTCTAAAACTATACATAAAGAATGAATAAAATTTCCTACAACTAACAATGAGCTGGATATGGTGATGGTTAGTCAAATGTTGTTTAGTGTCAGATAGCATGCGTTGAAAATGAATGGAACCATGCGATAAACGTAGAGTTGACGCAGGAGTTAGACGAAGAACTTAAACCTATTTAAGTACATACATACCTACAATCTTAGTTTGTGAATCCATCTCTCGATGTTTCGATGCTACATTAATCTTATCTCTAAGACGCATGGTAAGTTTGCGTTGGCAAAAGATGAACTACATCTCTGTACCTCATCTAGTCTTGATAAATGCTAAAGATTAAGTATGTACTCTCTCAAGCTAGACAGTCGTGCTTACTGCATTTGTTTGTCAGACAATGCTATGCAAGCTAATGATATGCATTCATCAGGATGTAACATATTTCATATTGTTTAAGAAAAACTAACTCCAACATCTAACTCATTTAGCATTTAAACATCATGGAGTAAGATATTTAGTATGGAAATAGATGGAAGATAATCGTCAATCAAACCCATATTTAAAATAATCATTCTCTCGAATGTCATTAACAAAACATAAGTAAGAAGGATGGAAATGGAGATAAAACAGAAATGGAAGACGTTAAGCCACCACTGGCAACATCTTGCTTCATGGAGGCTTGAGATGGTTGCTATCTGATACATAAAATCCTTAGGGTGAAGGTTCTCACTCACTGGGAGATGATTCTGAAAAGTTCTCAGAATTCTTCTCTTAGAAGAGCTCGAAATGGAGGCTGGTTATGGTGGAGGAGGTGTGCAGAGCCTCCACGCTGTCACGCATTTCTCTCTTGATTCTCTCCTCTGGTTGAATGGAGAAGCTTTGGGCTATTTATAGGCGTCGAAAAGGTGAACTTATGATGCCTGACACCTTTACATTAAATTCCATGCCCTGCTGCGCAGCCTTTTCACATTGTCGGCCCATTTATTCTGCCATGACCTGATAACGTGTTATCCTTTTACATATTGACATGACAGCTTTTGCCCAGGCGTCTGTATCTATTTTTTCTCAACGCATGATCTTGACGCATGGTATCGAACGCATAGTTTCGACGCATGGGTTTCCATTTGTTCTCACAGCAGCTTCGTCTCTCGTACTTGGGTTATTTGGGCTTCTTTTCTTCTTAATCCTGCATTAAGAACAGAAAAGCTCATAATTTTTCAGATATTTTGTTTTATAAATAGTGCCAACGCATGGTGATACATGTTACATAATTCAACTTCCAAAATCATGCGTTTAGTTACTTTGATTAATTCAAATAGTGACTATAATAACTTGTATTTCTACAAGTTATCATATTGCCACTTGACATCGGTCTCCAATGCATTCTCGGACATGCTTGTGTAGGGTGCCCCTCGAGAGAGCAATTGTTGCACACCTCTGCTTACTGTGAATTCCTTCCTACCATTTTAGTTGTTGAAGGTCATTCGAGGGGAGGGGGTCAAATCCTTCTCTAGCCCAACAAATAGAATTTATAATTACTAGTCAATACAACATATAGTACTGGGTAGTATTAGTAATGATACATGCCATGAAATGCATATTTTAAGGCCTTATTTGAATAGTTTTCTTGGTGGAAATGTTCTTTTGCATGTTAAATTCCACAAAATATGTTCTAAATGGATAAAATGGTTAAGAGCAAGGTCTTTTAATGTTGAAAGTGTATTTTCACTAGTTTGAGCATGTTGTAAAGGCTTTTACATTTATTTTTTGTTGTTTTGTAGAAAATGCTTTTGATGCGCCCGTATCACCAAAACATGATGCGGCCACATCAATACCCTAGTTTCCAGAAATGATGAAACCACTTGTTTGCAGTTACGGAATGTTTGATCTGCAGTCGTTCTTCAATGCCAAATTTAACTAGGGCACCTAAAAAACATGGATTGCTACCATGTCTAACTCCTTTTGAAGCCTATAAAAGGAAATAGAGTCTTCTCTTCAAGCATTCAACCCTTTCACCTAAAAATCAGTTCGCTCCAAGGATATTTCCCACTCAACATTCTAGCATACCTTCAAGAACGAGAGTTCCTCTAGAGTTGTTAGGTTTAGAACCTCCTTACCCGGACAGTGTGTGTAGAGAGAGTGGATTAATTCTCAAGAGAGGAAAATCCATCCTTAGAGTTTTTAAGAGAGCGAACCCTTCGAGGAGTGTTATTGTATTTTCCAACACTTACTTTCATTTTCAACTTCTTGTTAATTTATTCTTTGGCACATTCATATTGTACTTATGATTACGGAAGTAATGAAAACGATTCCTTCATTCTTTATCATGAGCTAAATCCATCAAGGGGTTCAACTATATGGATGCCCTAGGGATTCATAGCTTGAGCAATTGCCAAGTGTCATTCCTTACGTAAATTGCACGTTTCCCTTTTTGATTGTATGGATAGTATTGTTAATTTAATTAGTCCCTTAAGTTAGCAATTTAGTGGAGTCATAATGCTAAGAAAATTATGGTGCAAACAGATTTTACAAGGGAATATCGAGTTAAAGCCTAGAAATAGGATTACCAAGCAACCTTAGAGATAAGGAGCACCATAGGGTAAAGAATATGATTAAAATTAATCTAAGGTCTAGCTAACCATAGAGATACAGAAGTAGCTCCTTAGGCTTCTAAAGGATCTTGAAACAAAACTAAATAGGAGAAGATTGTATCCTCTGTAATACAAGCGCTAACATGATGCAATTGTATCGCTCAGGTTTTGACGAGCTTTCGCTTAAACATGGTTGCATCCCTGCCTCTATCATTGTTTATCGTTAATCTTTTAGAAATCACTTAAATCAACTTACTTTATTGCACTTTGGTTACCTTTGGGCACTTGATTGCATTACTTAAGAAAAAACCTAAATTGATAGCTAGTTTCGTGGGTTCGACTCTTGGAATACTCCAAGATTATTACTTCATCGATAGTGTATTCTTGCGCTAAAACCATCTTTATCTATAATTCTATCACTCGTACATTTTTGGCTGATCAAGTTTTTGGCGCCATTGTGAGGGACTAGAATAATTCTTTTTAGTTTGTTTGAAGCCATGTTGGTCAATGCAACTGCATTTATAATTACTCACTCTACTTTGAACCAGATCATGAGATATAATGGACCTTTCGCAAAAGAAGACAAGAGAAAATGCGAAAACATAGGGAGCAGAAGGAGTTAAGTGCACAAGAGAGTTTTGTTGAAGTCGCAGTTGTGCAGCAAATTCAAATGGACCACCATCTTGGGGACGATTCTCCAATCCCTCCCATGAACGAGGCATAGGAGAATGGCAACCAACAACATCCACCTAACCTCAATCGTAGCCATGACAATAGCCAGCTACTAACCTTGAAAATCCTATCTTCATAGTAGATGATAGAGATCAAGCAATCAGAGATTATGTAGCTCCTGCATTTCAAACCTAGATACTGGCATTTTAGATCCACCGATTTATGCACCTACATTTGAGATGAAGCCACTTATGTTTCAAATGTTCAACTCGTTTGGTCAATTCGTTGCACTACCCAATGAAGACTCCCATAAACATCTCAAACTCTGTATGAGAATCTATCGTTCTTTTATAGTTAATGATGTTTCTAAAGAGGCATTAAAACTTAAATTGTTTCCTTACACTTTGTAGGGAGATGCTGAGTGGATAAATTTCTAGGAAAATATTTCCCACCTAACAAAAATGCCAAATACATAGGTGACATCATAGCCTTCAAGCAATCTCCATCTGAGTCCGTTGATGGAGCGTGGATTAGATTCCAGAAGTTGGTGAGAAAATTCTCGCAGCATAGACTTCCAGTATGCATCGTGATGGAGCAGTTTCACAGCAGACTAAACCAAGCCTAAAAAACATTGGTGAATGCATCAGCAGGAGGGTCATGACTCAAAAAGTCTGTAAATGAAGCCCACAAAATCATGGACACAATTGCAAGCAATAACCAGAATTGGGAGATATAGAGTACACTTCAACCACAAAAACAATAGTTGAAGTACAAGAAGTTGATACTCTAGCATCCATGAACCAACAGTTGGTAGCCATAAAAAATATGCTTCAAAACCTTATCATAGGACCATAAAAAGTGGTAGCTGTTCAAGCTGAACCTCAAATCTAAACTTGTGAAATTCCATACAACTAATCATTTATCTAGTGACTGTATGTATAATCCTCAATCAATGTGTTGTGTTGGTTATCAAAAAGCGCAAGAGCATTTGGATCCTTACTGTAAGACCCTAACTCAGAATTCTTAAGATGGCCAGTAAGAGAAGAAGAAAAGAAGACTAGTTGAACGCCTAATATTAGGAAAACAATGGATATTCTTGAACATAGTTCGGTTAATGCATAGATGGTAAAGCGCTAAAGTGTGGTACCTAAAATTGGAGAGAATTTGGTACCGAATTTTGAAAAGGGAAATAAGAATTAGGGAAAAGAGAAAACACGTGGCTCACACTTAGTCTTGGGAATTAACAAGTTATGGGATTAGCTTTGGAGCAGCATACGTTGGAGGTTATTATGCGTTAGTAAGGATTTTGGTGATGATAAAGAAGTCTATGCCCAAAGACCAAATGTTTAAGGTAACTACGATCGAAGGGTTGCTGTGTATTGAAGGGTGGCTGCCAGCTATGCCTTGAAGAGCTCAATTCTATGGTAAATGGAAATATAACTTTGATTTCAGGTAAACACATGGGTTGTAATTCAAGAGTTTAAAGGGTAGGAAGTTGGGCGCATGATACGATGCAGTAAGGTACAAACACACAGTAGTATGCGTTTAGGACATTGACGCCTAGTAATATACGGTGAAGAAACGGTTTCAAGGGTATTATGGCGGAAGACAAAGGAAATAAGTAATGAAACTAAAACCTTAAAAGGAAATTCAGTAAACTCATAGGAGCAGTATGATTCAATGAATAGTTGTATATTAGAATATGTTAGACGTATAAGATAAGCTTATAAGGCTAGGTGGCTTCATATAAACTTGACACCTTATAAGCGGGAGGTGTTAGAAAGTATGTTAAGTATTTCATGCAAGGTGACGCTTGGATAAATGCATGATTGGTTAAGCATGCAGCTTGACATGTGGCAAGCAAATGGAAAAGAGGGATAAGTAGTATGATCAGTCCTCTACTACAAAGCTATAAATAGGACCTTGAGAGAAAAGGAGTGACTGATGATGCCGAAGTAAGAGTTCTTAAGAGAAAGGAGAGAGAGAAGACAGAAAGAAGGAATCCTTACGTCCGTAGTAGAAATCTGCGGTCAAGAGAAGACATCTTGACAACTTAACTATCTCTTGGGTTAAATAAATTGTCTTGCGCCTAAAAGGGTCAGCCTTGCGTCTAAGTTTCAAGGTAAATGATGCGTCCAAATTGGACCTTGCACGGTTGACACATCCGAAAAGAGAAGTAAGGAAGAGTTGGGATACACCTCGCGTTAGCTATCAACCTTGCGTCCAAGGGTAAGATTGTGACCATCCAAGCTACCAAAGGAATAAAAAACCTTGCGTTCCAGGATTAGGACGCTGCGTCCAAGAAGCTCGGAAAAGGGGAAATAGCGGATATAGGAGAAACTATCCTTAAAGATTTCTGTGAGTGATACTTTTCTTTCTTTGAAAACGAAATTTATTGAAAATGTTTAGTTTGGTTTTTCTTATGAGATATGGCTTTGAGATGAACTGTTTTCTTGAAAAGCATGATGTTTGATGATATTGTTCACAAGGCATGTTTTGTCCGTTTTCTATAAGATGTTGAAAGGCATGTTATGAAATGCTGTTTATCGTGAAATATCTGATTCTTCATGTAAGACTTTCATGTGAACTATTGACGTAAAATATTGATTTCTAAAATGTTTTAGAGGAGGCTCAATGCTGAGGGACTTGAGAAGGCATGTGAGTTTCCTCGGGACCCAGTACTGAGGGACATGAGAAGGTACATAGGCGACCCGCCATATTCCTATGTGCACATAGAGGTTGATATTGCTGGTGCGTCTAGTTTTGCTCCGCATCAAGCCAGGAATGTTTTCAACGTTGAGAGCGTTGAGTCTTGCTCCGCCTCAACTAAGGAAAATTTTTTAAAACAAACTAGCTTTTGTTCAACTCCTCTGGAATGTGTTTATGTGATCTGATTTTAAGTTGAAAGTATGATTTTAAAAGAAATGATGATTTAAATTAAGTATTTTGTGATATAATGATGATAACATGCCTGCTTTTGAACTAAAGTTAATTTCACGAAATTAGTCACTCACTGGGCGTTTAGCTCATCTTTTTATATGTTTTCCATTTTCCAAGTAGCATGACAGTTCCCGTTGCCGATCGAAGTCGAGGTTTGTCATAAAGCTAATGGTATTGTCGTTCTAGAAAGTATGATTAAACGAGCTTATAGGAAGTTTGACAGTGGAAGTCAATAATAGGGTCAATGATTGTTGTCCTCACGCTCCGTCTCGGGCTACAGGAGGGTAGATCGGGAAGGGGTGTGACACTTACTATAACACCTACAACCCAGGATGGAGATTGCACTCGAATTTCGCATAGGAAAAACCTAGTAGTAGTTCAAGCACAACTCAGTGAAGCACAAGAGCAACTCCACTAGGATTTCTATTAACACTATGACAACAGCCCCGAGCGTAGCGTCCAGTACCACCCTTTGAAAAGAGCCCTACAATGGTTGATCTTTTAAAAGAGTACATGGCTAGAAATGACTTAGCTCCACTCAATTTGGAGGTTTAGGTTGTGTAGTTGGCCAAGAAGATCTAAAGCAAACCTCCAAGAACTTTGCTCAGTACCATAAAAGCTCTGAAATAGAATGGAAAGGAACACTATAAGGCTGTTACATTTAGAAGTAAACTCGAGTATGAAGGATCGAAAATGCCTGGTGAATAAGAGAATAGTAGAAAGAGAGGATCAATAAGTGTTAAGACCACGAAAGAAATAACATCAACAACTACAAAAAAGAAGAAGGGTGGTGAAAAAGATAAAAAAAGAAAAAAAAAAAAAAGGGAAACAAAGTTGAACCATTGGAGATTGAGAAAAAAACGACCACAGTGTATTGACTACCGATACCCTTCCCCAAAGACTTTAGAAGACGAATCAAGACACACAGTCTAAGAAGTTCTTGAACATCCTAAAGCAGTTACATATCAACATTCCATTAGTTGAAGCATTGGAAGAAATGCCGAACTGCGTGAAATTTCTAAAGGACGTCTTATCTAAAAAGTAGAAACTACTAGAACATGAAACAGTAGCAATAACCAAGTGCTCTAGTGCTTTGGTTAGCAGCAAAATTTCACCTAAACTAAAAGATCCAGGGAGTTCTACCATCCCATGTTCTATTGGAGCGCAAAGTTTAGGTAGAACACTGTGTAATCTAGGAGCAAGCATCAATTTGATGTCGTATTCAATTTTTGCTTAGCTAGGAATCGGGGAAGTAAAGGTGACCTGTAATACCCTATCTCAGAACCTAGGTACTTAAGATGGCTAGTAAGAAAAGAAGTAAGACAAGAATAGTGGAGCTAAGATTATAAGTATGCGGAGTTAGGAAATTCTTAAGACAGAAAAGTCATGTTTGTAGAATTGCTGAATTATTGGCCAAGAAATTCTATGCGTTGAGATGAATGGAAGGAGGAAAAGTGATTTGTAAGCTGGAGTTTTGGTTTAAGAAAAAGGCATTAAGAAGTTTGGAAAGAACTATGTTAGGTGATTTTGAATATCAAGGTGATCTAAGGACTTAGGAAATCTTTCGAGTGTGTCAACTATGTTTGGGAAGTACTATGCGAGAAGAAGACTAGTTGGACGCATAGTATTAGGAAAAGAATGGATATTTCACCGAGAGTGAGAATGAAGGATATAAGGCGTAGTTGGGAATTAGTTATAAGTTAGATATATCTTTGGAACATAATCAGGTTGACGCATAAATGGTAAAGCATGAACGCATGGTACTTTATTTGGAAGGAAATTGATATTGAAGTTTGGAAAAAGGAAAATGAGAATTAGGAAGAAGAGGAAATGTCATGGCACACACTTAGTCTTGAAAATTAACAAGTTATGGGAATAGTTTTGGAGGATGTTAAGCTAGAAAGATAAGAGAAGCCGAAGAACCTTAAGGCGTGAGCAACATGTGTTGAAGGTTTATTATGCATTAGTAAGAATTATGGTGTTGGTAAAGAAGTCTTCGGGTATATCATAGCAAACGCAAATAAGGTCATCAAGTGTTCAAGGTAGCTATGATTGAAGGGTTGCTATGCATTGAAGGTGGCTACCATGGGTTGTTAAGGCTATGCGTTGAGGAGCTTAACTCCATAATAAAATGGAAATGTAACCTTGATTTCGAGTAAACACATAGAAGTAGTTAAGGAAGGAAATGTAGCTTTGGCGAAGGTAGGACGTATAAGCAAAAAGGAATAAAGTTAAGTCATGGAGTGTTGGAAAGAAATCTAAGTCTCGGACAGGAAGGATAAATGCATAAGGAGAAACCGGGGGAAGAGTACTATCGCAAACTAAATAACGCATAGACTTCTATCGAGGATGTTCTCGAGTGTTGGATAAATTAGAAGGTTGAGAAGTAAGCTTAGAGACTAGGAGCAAGAGGTGGACGCATACTAATTTATCATAAGAGAAATAGTTAAGTACAAGGAAAAGGTTAAATGAATAACCTTGGAGTATAACTCAAAGACACATAGAGGGATAATCAAGGAATCCTCAAGGATAGAAGGAAGATCATGGACGTAGAACGAAGTAAAGGTAAACGCAAAGAGTACAAACGCATAAAGGATGGTCTTGAGTTGGATTTGGTTATCAAGGGTAAACCACATCGTCGGATGTGTTATCACACAAGAGAAGGATTTGTAGCTAAGATTGGACATAAGGGAAGAGAGTTGGACGCATGGTATTATGCAGTAAGGCACAAACACATAGTAGTGTGCGTTTGAGACTTCGACGCCTAGTAGTATGCAGTGGATAAATGAGGTCAAAGGTAGTAAGGCCGAGAGTAAGGAAATGGAGTAAAGAAGCTAAAACCTGGAAAAGGATTATATGTACTCATAGGAAACACTATGTTGGACGGATAGTTTGTATATTGGAATAAGTTGGACACATAAGATGAGTTGGTAAAGGTTGCATGGTTTCATTTGGATTTAACACCTCATAAGGAGGAGGTGTCAAGATTGCATGTTGGATATGTCATGCTGTCACACCCCTTCCTGATCTACCCTCCTGTATCCCGAGACGAAGCGTGAGGACAACAATCATTGACCCTATTATAGACTTCCACTGTCAAACTTCTTATAAGCCCGTTTAATCACACTTTCTAGAACGAAAATACCATTAGCTTTATGACAAACCTCGACTTCGATCGGCAACGGGAACTGTCATGCTACCTGGAAAATGGAAAACATATAAAAAGATGAGCTAAACGCCCAGTGAGTGACTAATTTCGTGAAATTAACTTTAGTTCAAAAGCAGGCATGTTATCATCATTATATCACAAAATACTTAATTCAAATCATCATTTCTTTTAAAATCATACTTTCAACATAAAATCAGATCACATAAACACATTCTAGAGGAGTTGAACAAAATCAGTTTGTTTTAAAAAATTTCCCTTAGTTGAGGCGGAGCAAGACTCAACGCTCTCAACGTCGAAAACATTCCTGGCTCGATGCGGAGCAAAACTAGACGCACCAGCAATATCAACCTCTATGTGCACATAGGAATATGGCGGGTCACCCATGTACCTTCTCATGTCCTTCAGTACTGGGTCTCGGGGAAACTCACATGCCTTCTCAAGTCCCTTAGCATTGAGCCTCCTCTAAAACATTTTAGAAATCAATATTTTACGTAAATAGTTCACATGAAAGTCTTACATGAAGAATCAGATATTTCATGATAACAGCATTCACAACATGCCTTTCAACATCTTATAGAAAACGGATAAAACATGCCTTGTGAACAATATCGTCAAACATCATGCTTTTCAAGGAAATAGTTCATCTCAAAGCCATATCTCATAAGAAAAACAAACTAAACATTCTCAATAAATTTCGTTTTCAAAGAAAGAAAAGTATCACTCACAGAACTCTTTAAGGATAGTTTCTCCTCTATCCGCTATTTCCCCTTTTCCAAGCTTCTTGGATGCAGCGTCCTAATCCTGGAACGCAAGGTTTTTTATTCCATTGGTAGCTTGGATGGTCACAATCTTACCCTTGGACGCAAGGTTGATAGCTAATGCGAGGTGTATCCCAACTCTTCCTTACTTCTCTTTTCGAATGTGTCAACCGTGCAAGGTCCAATTTGGACACATCATTTACTTTGAAACTTAGATGCAAGGCTGACCCTTTTAGGCGCAAGACAATTTATTTAACCCAAGAGATAGTTAAGTTGTCAAGTATGTCTTCTCTTGACCGCAGATTTCTACTACGGACGTAAGGATTCCTTCTTTCTATCTTCTGTCTCTCCTTTCTCTTAAGAACTCTTACTTCGGCATCATCAGTCACTCATTTTCTCTCAAGGTCCTATTTATAGCTTTGTAGTAGAGGACTGATCATACTACTTCTCCCTCTTTGCCAGCTTCCCACATGTCAAGCTGCATGCTTAACCAATCATGCATTTATCCAAGCGTCACCTTGCATGAAATACTTAACATACTTTCTAACACCTCCCGCTTATAAGGTGTCAAGTTTATATGAAGCCACCTAGCCTTATAAGCTTATCTTATACGTCTAACATATTCTAATATACAACTATTCATTCAATCATACTGCCCTTGTGAGTTCACTGAATTTCCTTTTAAGGTTTTAGTTTCATTACTTATTTCCTTTGTCTTCTGCCATAATACCCTTGAAACCGTTTCTTCACCGTATATTACTAGGCGTCAATGTCCTAAACGCATACTACTATGCGTTTGTACCTTACCGCATCGTATCATGCGTCCAACTTTCTACCCTTTAAACTCTTGAATTATAACCCATGCGTTTACCTGAAATCAAAGTTATATTTCCATTTACCATAGAATTGAGCTCTCAACGCATAGCTAGCAGCCACCCTTCAACACACAGCAACCCTTCGATCGTAGTTACCTTAAACATTTGGTCTTTGGGCATAGACTTCTTTATCATCACCAAAATCCTTACTAACGCATATCAACCTCCAACGCATGCTGCTCCTGCCTTAAGTTTCCTCGGTTTCTCTTTTCTTTCTAGCTTAACACTCTCCAAAGCTAATCCCATAACTTGTTAATTCCCAAGACTAAGTGTGAGCCACGTGTTTTCTCTTTTCCCTAATTCTTATTTCCCTTTTCAAAATTCTCTCCAATTTTAGGTACCACACTTTAGCGCTTTACCATCTATGCATTAACCGAACTATATTCAAGAATATCCATTGTTTTCCTAATATTAGGCTTTCAACTAGTCTTCTTTTCTTCTTCTCTTACTGGCCATCTTAAGAATTCTGAGTTAGGGTCTTACACATGCAGCGTGACAAGTGGCAAATAAGTGGCAAAAAGAGAAGAGAAGTGAGATGGAAAGCACTCTATTCCAAAGCTATAAATAGGACCTTGAGGGAAGAGGAGCAAAAGGAAGGATCCAAAAGTCGGAGCTTCTGAGAGGAAGCAAGAGAAAGCTATCTCCCTGCGTTTTAGGTGAACGCTGCGTTCAAGTTGGACCTAGCGTCCAAGAGAGGTTGACGAATCCAAAAGGGAAGTAAGAAGAGTTATTTGTTAGGCTACACCTTGCGTTAACTGTCAACCTTGCATTCAAGGAGCAAGGTTGCGTCCAACTGAGCTGCCAGAAAAGGGACACAGCTACCTTGCGGTTTAGAGTCTTAAGCCTTGCATTCAAGGAGCTCGGGAAAGTAGATTTTGAAGGAAAAAGAGGAAATTCCTTAAGCATTTTTGTGAGTGACACTTTCCTTTATTTGAAAATGATTTATTGGAAATGTTGTTCTGGTGTTTCTTATAAGTTGTGGTTTGGTGATAAATTGTTTACTCAAAAAGGATGATGAATGATTGTATTATTTACGAGGCATGTTATCTGTTTTCTATAAAAGGTTGAAATACATATTTGTGAGATATTATTTATGAAAGATTTCTCTCTGAACTGATTATGGGGAATACGATATATGATACTCAGTGCTGAGGGACCACGTGTGAAGGCACTTTAGTAATTAATTCAAATGGATTCCAATGCTGAGGGACCTTGTGAGAAGGCATATGCAAATTCAATACATGATAGCTCAGTGCTGAAGAGTGAACGCACTTGAGCAATGGATTGATATGGGACCCAGTACTGAGGGACATGGAAAAGGTACTTGGGCAGCCCGCCATATTACTATGTGCACATGGAGGTTGATATTGCTTGTGCGTCGAGTTCTGCTCCGCATCGAGCCAAGGTTGTATTCCACGTTAGGTGTGTTAAGTCTTGCTCCACCCCAACCAAGGTTGTTTTCGACGTTGAGTGCGTTGGTTTTGCTCCACCTCAATTAGGGTAAAAATGATTGAGAAACTAAACGGGTTTTCTGTATAATTTTTCTAAAACAATCTTATACGATTTGGAATGGCTTTATGTGATTTAACAGAGTTGTCGGGAAATATGCTTTTGCTGAAATGATGTATTGAATCCTTGTTTTATGCGTAACAGATTTAACATGCTTGTTTTCGAATAAAAGTTAGTTTTATAAAACTAGTCACTTACAGGGCTTTAGCTCATGTTTTCCCATGCTTTTTCTATTTTCCAGGTAGTGAGCGAGTTCGGGATGCTTTGCCTACGCAAGAACCTTCTCTGGGTCGTCTTTAGTGTTGGTGGTTGGACAGTGAACCTTACAAGAAGAGTCAAGGTTGCTGTCTTCACATCTCTTCTCAGGTTATGGATCTTCAGTTAGTTGACAGATCAAGGACGAAACCAATATGGAAGGTCAAGGATGTATTGGTCAAATTAGATACATTTGTTTTTCTTGTCGATTTCATAATTCTAGATTGAAATTGACAAAGAAGTACTGATAATCCTGGAACGACCATTTTTAGCAATAGGAAGAAGTCTAATTGATGTGTAGAAATGATAATTGGCTATGACAGTCCATGACTAAAAGATCACGTTTAATGTGTTGAATGCATTGAAATTTCTTGAGGATATGGATGAATGTTCATTTGTTGAAGATATTGATATTTTATTTGCTGATGCAGCAATTGGAAAGAAAACGACTCTTCCTGTTTCAGGCGTAGGACTTAGTGCTTGAAAGTAGACAAGAAGAAGATCTTGAAGAAATTGAAGAAACAACGAGTAGGTTGTTGCAGTTGCAATAATTGCTAACATTGTAGCAGAGCACAAAATATCAAAACTGTTGAAGTCATTGATAGATTAATCGCCTGTGCTCGAATTAAAACCATTGCCATCACATTTAAAATATGCGTATCATGGTCCAAACAATTCAGTGCCAGTAATCATTGCTACAGAACTGACATAGCAGAATGAACTGTCACTACTACAGATTCTAAAGAGGCACAAGTAAGCAATCAGATGGACAATCACTAACATTAGAGGAGTAAGCCCCCCATTTTGCATGCACCCTATCAACCTTTGAAGAAGGAGCAAAGAATTCAATAGAAAATCAAAAGCGATTGAACCCAGTTATGAAAGAGGTCGTGTGTAAAGAGATAATCAAATGGTTAGATGCTAGGGTAATTTGCTGACAGTTCATGGGTTAGTCCAATCCAATATGTGCCCAAGAAAGGGGGCATGACTGTAGTTACCAACAAAAAGAACTAAAAAATCCCGACAAGAACAACAATAAGGTGTTGCATTTGCATGGATTATCAAAGCTGAATAAGGCCACCAAGAAGGATCACTTTCCATTACCGTTTATTGATCAGATGCTGGATAGGTTGGCAGATAAGGTGTATTATTGCTTCTTGGATGGCTATTCAAGATATAATTAGATTACCATTGTTCTAGAAGATCAAAGTAAGACAACATTCACAGGCCTCTATGGCACATTTGCTTTCAGAAGAATGCCATTTGGGTTGTGCAATGCTCCAACGACCTTCCAAAGATGTATGATGGCAATACTCTTAGATCTTGTGGAGCGAACAGTAGAAGCATTCATGGGTGATTTTTCTGTTCATGGAAAAACATTTCAAGTCTGCCTAGGGAATTTAGAGCAGGTAATGGAGCGATGTGAAAAAACAAATCTTGTGTTGAATTGGGAGAAATGTCACTTCATGGTGACAGAAGGTATCGTATTAGGACACAAGATATCCAAGCAAGGACTTGAGGTAGATAGAGCCAAGGTTGACCTTATCACAAAGCTCCCTACTCCCACTACAATAAAAGACGTGAGGAGTTTTTTTGGGCCATGAAGGTTTCTACAAGAGATTCATCAAGAATTTCTCACACATTTCAAGACCTTTGTATAGATTACTAGAATTTGAGAGACCATTTGTCTTTTACCAAGATTGTAACACGCATTTGAAACATTGAAGGAGGCACTAACAACCACGCCCATTATGGCTAAGCCAGACTAGTAATTACCATTTGAGTTGATGTGTGATGCTAGTGACTTCGCAATTGGAGCAGTGTTGGCACAAAAGAACAATAAGATTATCCACCCTATATACTATGAGTAAAACAATGAATGAAGCCCAAGAGAACTAATACTACCACAAAAAATGAATTACTTGTCGTGGTGCGTATCTTTGAGAAATTAGGTCCTATCTGTTGGGGTCTAAAGTTATTTTCCACACTAATCATTCCGCACTGAAGTATATACTCACAAAAAAGGATGCCAAGCCAAGATTCATCAAGTGGATTATGCTTTTGCAAGACTTAGACTTAAAAATTGTAGATAGGAAAGGAACAAAAAATCAAGTAGTCGATCACTAGTCAAGATTAAAAGGAAAAGTTAAGGAATCAAATGAAGTTAGAGATGCATTTATTAATGAACAGTTAGGCTAAAAATTTGGGTTGGGAGAGGTTTGAGCATATTGTCATAAAGAAGGGTTTTATGAAAATGAATTCATAAAGAGAAATTTCGGGTGGTAGCAAGGTCCTCATTGTTGTAAGATAAAAATAAAGAGAAGATTTTGGAAGGTAGCAAGTTATCACATGTAGGCTAAAAATAAAATGTCATAAAAAGAAGTTTTATGAAAATGAATTATAAGCACATTACTAAAATGAGGGATAAGAATGCCCGAAAATGAGTAAGAGAATTTTGAGTACTAAACTTGCCGCATCTAGATTTAGGAAATATTTTTCTAGGCGATGATTGAATAAGATTTCTTGCAGAGAATTATTTGTTGAAATGAGTCTCAACTAGGAAGCATGTTGAGAGATTTAGTTTATGCACTGATTTGAGCAGAGGATTGCAATAAGTCTTTAAATAAATGTTTGAGGACAAACATTATTCTAAAATTGAGATTGTGATAACTTGTAGAAATAAAAGTTATTATACTCTTTATTTGGAATAATTAGATTAATTTAGAAGAAAACACATGGGTTTGAGAAGCAAATAGTGTGAGTAACTTTATGTTTATAATATTTACAAAAGCTTTTGTCCTGAAAATTATGAGAGTTGTAACTTTTTGAAGGTATGATCCAATAAAAAGAAACAAAAAAAAAAAAAAAACCAAAAAAAAAAAAAAAACAAAAACAAAAAAAAAGTTAGACAGAAAAAGAAAAGCCAAGGCAAAAAAAAAAAAAAAACAAAAACAAAAAAAAAGTTAGACAGAAAAAGAAAAGCCAAGGCAAAAAAAAAAAAAAAACAAAAACAAAAAAAAAGTTAGACAGAAAAAGAAAAGCCAAGGCAAAAAAAAAAAAAAAACAAAAACAAAAAAAAAGTTAGACAGAAAAAGAAAAGCCAAGGCAAAAAAAAAAAAAAAACAACCAAGGAAAAAAAAAAATTTGGCAAGAAAAAAGGAAACAAAACGAGAAAAAAAAAAAAAAAAAAAAAAAACAACCAAGGACAAGAAAAGATGTTGCCAGAAAGTGTGATACCAAGCCATATCATTGATTAGCGCGTTGAAAAATCTGGCATCGAGGAGAAAAAGAATAAATAGACGCAAGGGCAGTGACTGTCGTGTAAGCATGCAAGTGGATGACTAATTGGACTAAGTCATGATAGAACCAATGAACTAGTGACGCGAAGAAGTCTGTGCAATAGGGTCTGCAATTAAATGCAAAGGTGTTAGACAATCATGAGAATTAATTTTTGGACACCTATAAATAGCTCGCAAGAACTCAATTTCAAGATAAAGAGAAAACGGCCTAGCGAAAGCTCTGCTCAATCTCCTTCATTTCCACCTCCATCTTGAACCTTAAGCTTTTCTTTGAAAAATTATGAGTGAGAGCTCAGTCTACCTCTTAGAAAGTGAGAATCCACATCCTTCATCTGTGCAAGAACATCAAACAACCACCATTTAAAGCCTCTAAGAAGCAGGACATGACAATTGGTGGCTTGACATCATTCTTTCCATATTCTGCTTTATTTTTTAAGACTTTCTTATTTGCATTGAGATAGCGATTTCAAAAAACTCACGATTTATTTAATACAAATCAGATTGCATGCGTCTTAGAGATAAGATAGATGTTGCATTGAAGCATTGATAGATGAGTTCTCAATTTTTTAGAGTTTAAGATATGAATGCCCGCTTAAGTATTACTTAGGAAAATGTAAGTGAACTCTTCTCAACCCTACTTTCTCAATTGATTTCCCATATATCGACACCTACTGTTTGACTGTATTCATACTTAACATTTTCATTACCACTTTCCACACATCATCACTCTCCATGTTCACCCATCCAGTTTCACACGTATATTCACCTGTAATTAAATTTTGTAAATATTTTTCAACACATTCTTTGAAACACATTATTTTCTATAGAATACCGCATTAAATCAACAAGTTTTTAACATTAATTTTTCTCAAATCCCTGTGTTCGGTCCTAGATTCTCTAGGAATCGTATTTAAAATTTGCACTTGGGTTTTGATAGAAAAACTTGCGTTTCATTGAACAAAATTCTTTATATTATCAATGCGACATAAGGCTAATTTCACATGTCTTTGGCGCCATTGTCGAGAATTTGTAAGACTAATTTTTGTTTCGAATTTTTTATTTATGAAGAAATCTTTATTGCTAGTGTAAAATGCATTTAGCCGAAGACACTTCTGACACTTAATGAGCAAAGACAAATAACCTGAGCTCATACTTGGCCCAAAAATCAAGAGAACTTTTTAGAAGAAGATTAAAGCGCACCAAAAGAGAAGGAAATTATACAATGAAAAGAATATGGTGGACCAGCAAAATAATCCCATACTGCCTAATGGAGCTAGCAATGCGGCCAACAACACATTGACTTAGGCTTAGATTCAAGCTCATCAAATCCTCTTAGCCCACGACCGCAATAGACCAATCAGAGATTACGTGTCTCCAAATCTTTATGATTTATCACCTTGTATTATGTGTCCAGCCTTCCAGGGGTAGAGATTTAAGATGAAACATGTGATGCTTTAAATGCTCCAAACTATGGAGCAATTCAGAGGAGCACTATGTGAAGATTCCCATTCTCATCTAAAGAGTTTCACTGAAATTTGCAACATATTTGTAATCCCAAACATTACGGTAGAGAAGATCAGATTAACATTGTTTCCTTTCTCTTTGAGAAACGAGGCTAGACAATGAGAATATTCATTAGAACAAAACGAGATAACTACCTGGGCACAATTGATTGAAAAGTCATGAAAAAGAGTATTTCGCTCCCACTAAAAATGCAAAAAGAAGAAGAGACATGCAAATTTTCACCAGAAAGATAGAGAAACTCTAAGTGATGATTGGGCACGATTTAAGAGACTTGTAAGGAACTGCCCCGCATAATGGATTTACAAAATGCACACAAATGAAAATTTTCTATGATGGCCTAAATGAAGCTTCTCAAACAGCTGCAAATGTTGGTTGTAGTTTGTGGACTACTTGACAAAACCTATATTGAGGCAAAGGACATCTTGGATTGGATTTCTAGGAACTACGAGGACTAGGAAGACAATAGATACATTAGATCAGGAAGATGAAGAACTAATGCTACAGGAACGCCAGAAAACGATACGGTTGTTGCGTTGCAAGCTCAACTGGCTGCCATGACCAACCTTCTGCAAACAATGACTCTGAATAAAATCAACACATGGAATGACAACCAATTGAACGCAGTGAATCAGGTCGCTGCTATTAGCTGTGTTGGATGCGAAGAGCCACATACTTTCGAGATGTGTCCTCAGAATCCGCAATCTGTATGCTTTATAAGATATAACCCATATTCCAACACCTATAACTTTAGTTGGCGAAATCACCCTAACTTCTCTTGGGGAGGTAATTAACACCAGCAAGAGCAGTAAGGTGTGCAATTGGCAATTAGAGATGGACTACCAAGTTTCCACCAAGGACAACAAAGGCATAACCAATTGAAGGACAAATGCATTAGACGTCGAGCTCATCTTTGCCACTTGAAGCTCTTTTGGAGGAATATATGCAGAAGAATGATGCATTGCTACAAATGTAGGCATCATCCATCTGTAACTTAAAGCTTCAAATGGGGCAAATTGTGGAAGAACTGAAGAACAGACAACGAGGATCTTTGCCCAGTAACACCAAAGCTCCAAGGAACTTGAGGAACTCTAGGAAAGAGCAGTGTTAAGTTGTGACACTGCAGAGTGATAAGCCTTTGACTGAACTTCCTTGGCTGAAAAAGAAAGATTGAGTAAAAAGAACAGTAGATGACAAACTGACCAAGCAACCAACCAACTTACAACTAATCACTCATTTGAACAAGAAAGAATGCATAGTTCAACGCATTACAAGCAAGATGATGCACGAAGAATTTTATCAAGAAAGACTACCTCAACAAATGCATTATCTGACACAAGATTGTCGCCCTATCCACAGAGGTTAAGGAAGAGAAAGAATGACAATGGGCAATTTCGACGCTTCCTCGATGTGTTAAAACAACTCCACATAAATATTCCACTAGTTGGTGTATTAGAGTAGATGCCCTTATATGTTAATTTCTTAAGGATATCCTCTCAAATAAGACGAGGATAGGTGAATTTGAAATAGTGGCATTAACACAAGAGTGCAGTGTCATGCTCTAAAAATGCATCCTCGCTAAAATGAAGGATCCGAGGAGTTCCACAATTCCCTATTCGATAGAAGGGGTTGATATTTGAAAGGCATTCTGCGACCTATAGGCAATCATAAATCTTATGCCCCTCTCTGTGTTCAAAAAACTGTGGATTGAATCTAGGCCAACCATAGTGAAATTGCAATTGACAGATTGATCGATCTATTGTACACTCGGAAGGAAAGATTGAGGATGTATTAGTAAAAGTTGACCAGTTCATCTTACCCGCAGACTTCATAGTTTTGGATTATGAATTTGATAAATATGTGCCAATTATATTAGGGAGACCGTTTCTGTCAATGGGTCGCACATTAATAGACTTTCACAAAGGTGAGATCGCCATGCGGGTGAACGGTCAAGAAGTCATTTCAACATGTTTTAAGGCGTTGGAATACCCGAATGAACATGAGGAATGCCAATCACTCGACATAGAGGAAAACCATAACTTGGATGATGAGCTTGATTATGATGATGAGAGAAGAGAGAAAGATGAGTTGGACACGAGCAGCTTGAACAATGTTGCACCATGGTTCATAAAAGTTTTGAATCTTTGGACATAACCCCCTGTGACTAGGAAAGAAAACTGTCTCTAGAACAAGTGTCACACCCCTTCCTAGATTACCCTCTTTAACCTGGAAAATGTGTGAAGACAACAAATATCACCCCTTTTGTGAACTTCACTGTCCACCTGTACCTGAATAACCTGTTGGGAATGTTATCAGACATAACCACCCACAATATCCTTTCCTCAAAGCATTTAGCATGCAAGACCAACATTTATAATAAATACAAGATCATGAAAATTAAATATTTACATTAGCTGAATCTTTGAAACCATCTGATACAAGACTAGAATACACACATAATGTACACTCTTACACCCCAACACTAAACCCAACTAGTTATGTTTACATGCCACATAAACTCAAAATCATTTACATGTACAAAAGCTGAAAAGGAAAAGTGTTTGTTGATATCCTGAATCTTGAGCAAGACAAGACTTGAATAGGCTAAGCTCTGGGAACTCTTTCGCTACCTAGGTGGAAAAGAAAACATAGAAAAATGTGAGTTGGGAAGCCCAGTGAGTGACATAATATTGAAAACACATTCTTTGACATAAAAATCATGCTAAGGTTTTATAGAAATCAAACTAAACAATTTACTGAAATAAAGCTTTCAAAAATCATCAATCTTTATCTTTGAACTCAAGATGACCTTAGTTGAGGCAGAGCAAGCTCAAAACTCTCAACGTTGAAAACAAGCCTTAGCTAATGTGAAGTAATCTCAACAGAACAACGTCAACTCTCTCTATGCACATAAGAATAGCTAATCTCAGGCTACCGAAGTACCTTATCAATGTCCTTCATATTGGGTCTTAGGGATACTCAAATGCCTTCTCAACGTTCTTCAGCATTGAGTTCCTCTATAATCTTAGGGTTGCCTTATGTCTTCTTAATGTCATTTAGCATTTGGTCCCTTTATAAAACATTTTAAGGAATACAACCATGCTTTAAGAGTAAATATTTCAACACATAACATTTCATGGAAATCCTTAGATTATTCAGAAACTAGCATCAAGTAACCATGCTTCTTCAAAGCTTTAAGAAAACAGATAAAACATGCTCTTCAAGCTATAAAAATCAAGTAAAAATCATGCTTTTCAAACACTTATTTCACAAGGAATACATTTGATAATAAGAAAACATATAATTTTCCTTTCCAAGCTAAACCATACTAGGCATTTTAAATAAATTCAGTAAACCATGCTCAAGACTTAACAAAATCAGTAAGAGAACACATTTTCATAGAAAATCATGGTTGGAAATCATAAATGAATTCCTTTTGAAAACATATGTCACTCACAGCTCGGACTTGATCCTTTAGGGTTATAAGCTTCTCCAACCTCAAATTGACCTAAAAATCCATCGAGAGACATTAGATCACCTCTTTAAGGTTCCTACACTTCCCATAATACTTAAATTTCATCCATATTGGCTTAAATCAACTTAAATTTCACTTATTCCTTCACCAATTCCATTTAGGGACCTTTTTGTAAAAATTCTTAAAATTTCCTAAAATACCCAAAAATCAGCTTAAAATTCAAAATTACCAATTTTGAGGCTAGAAATTCAAGAAAATATCAATTAGGCCTAAAGAATCCTCACCAACACCCAAAATGGCCGTGGGCATTGGAGGGTGTGGTCAGTGTGGCAGAATCAGTCGTGGGCGATAACTACTGCATAAGGGCGTGCAGCGTGGGCATGGCCATGTGCGACGTCTGCTGCACAAGGGCGTGCGAGAATGGGCGTGGGCGTGGGCAATGTATGATACATAGGGGCATGCGATCGTGGGCACTGGCTGCACATATAGGGTGCAACTGGCGTGTAGGGGTGGGCAGTAGCCTGGGTTGTTGTCTTCAACCTACGACCATCAATTCCCTATTTTCAACTTGATTTTTCAAAAATCCAAAACACCTTTTTCCAATCAAATAAACTCCAAATAAATTATATGAAACTCAAAGAGGGATCATTAACTTATTACCAAGAAATTTGGGTGCTTAAAACCTCCTCGAACACCCTTGAAAAGCTCCTCAAACTCAAGTGCTCTGGCTTACCCGGTTTCAACAACAACCTCCACTTTCTTCATCTTTTCTCAAGCTTCACAACGTCGATTCATTTCGGCAGCCCTAGGGTAGAATCTTGACCCAATTAGCTTTCATTTGGTGCAAAAATGGCAGAAATGACATGAGGGAATCGGGAGAACCAAACCTTTCTTTTCAGCTTCTTGCTTCTAGTCGAAATTGTTGTTTTTTCGCTCCAATCAAATTTGGCCATCCAGCTACTTGCTTACCTTCAACGTGCAACTTCATCTTTTCTTCTCATCCTGTTTACCCTAATAAAAATTATCTCCTTTAATTTTAATTTAATTAATTAATTCATTTATTTATCTAATGATCCTTATTTAATTGACCTACTTGGACATAGGAAATTCTCCTACACAGGAAATTCTCCTACACTTATAAAATTTTTCTAACTCACAGGCACTTTTCCTTTTAATCACACACTGTTGGCTATATTCTTTTTTCCTTTTATTAAAGGCTAAATAAAAATTATGTTTACTTGAACATTACTAGAATTCCCATTTGAATTTAGGTTCACTTAAGCCATCTCAAGTCAACATTTGACTATTTGTTTTTAAGTTAAACTTAAGTAAGGAAAATTAAGAGTTAAGGCTTACAACAAGCACTAGAGTTAGAGTTAAAAGTTTTGTTGACTATTTGTTTTTAAGTTAAACTTAAGTAAGGAAAATTAAGAGTTAGGGCTTACAACAAGCACTAGAGTTAGAGTTAAAAGTTTTGCTTGTCACCTGAATTATGCATACTTAGGTGAGGGAAACACTTTCCCAATCATTATTTCATCCGCACTATCCTCAGAAAATTAAGCAGCATTATTAAAAGTGTTGAAGAAATACATCTAAGCCATTGGATGGACAGTTGCTGACATTAGAAGAATCAACCTCGCATCTTCTTGAAGCCCTCAAAACCAAGAAGATGTTAGCCAAGTCCCAAGAAACCCCATCACCACAGCCCCCTAAGCCAAAAAAGAGGAAGTTGGTCAAAAAGCATTTTGAGATCCCGACGTTGAGCTCAAAGCAGGATGACAAAGAGGATGAAGCTCACCTCGATGTTGGGCCATCCAACTAGAATGACCAAGCCCTAACCCTTTACTTTCTTCCAACTTTCCCACTTCCCGAAGAACAACCCTTATCTCCTTCACCTTCTCCCCAAATCCAAAATGACCCTATCTCCCCACCAACTCTTGAACTTCGACCTCCCTCTTCTCCAAGCATAGAACTTGATGACCTTAATATTAACTTCATGGAAGAGTCGGTGCTTGCTCTATAGCATATTGAAGAGCCAACTCCACCACCTCTTACACCAAACGTTGAGCCTATCTTGACTTTGAACCCTGTCGAGTCAACACACCAAAGCTCCCCACCACCTCTGCCTAAAGTGCAAACAGAAAGGACTCCAGCTTCTGTTGAGTTCTCAAGTCAATAAGTCATCATGCCTCTGCCTACTGTCAATGACCCAGCCAACCAAATCTTGAGTACTTCCCAAAATCCACCAAAGCCGATAGTTTTTCAGACAAGAAGGCATCCAAGAGTGACTTACACACCTTCACCTTACAACTTGTCACATGCACTGGAAAATCAGTACTCTATGCGCAATTTGGATGACTTACTGATGTATTTAAACGAAGGCATTCTCCATGCTATCTTAAAGGATTGGGACGCAGTGAAGTGTCGAGAAGATAGGCTCATCCAGATGAATGAGGAGTTAGGTCAAAAAGTTGAGAGTTGACTTAGCAATAGTGGAGTTGAAAATTTTTGTTCAGCACCAAGCTCAACTCTAGGACAAACAATTCAAAACTTTGATGAATTAAATTCACGAAGTGTTCGCTAACAGCCCCTGAAGTTCACTGATATAAATCCTCCCCTTGCGCCCAACAACGACGATAATGCGAAAGGAAATTAAATTTATGGGTGTTTTGTTTTTGGTTTATGTACTTTAATTTTCATTAAGTCTTTTGTAAACATTTTCTTATGAATGCATTGTAATTTGTTTACACATTAAATGATCAAATTACATGCATTTCTCTTCTACAATTATTCTTGAGTTTGTCTCTCATGTTTATTCAACACCTTAATGTTCCTCGCCTTGTTTGTGTGTTTCTGTCTGATCTTAATGATAATACTTATGCTAGCCAACATTTAGATTTATTCAGATAAATGTTAGCTGAAAAGCACCTAAAAAGTGCTTTAGTTGCCTTTAAATTAGGGATATTTCTATGAGATTTGATGTTGGCTACTAATAGTTTTCAGGTAATTATAGAGAAAATAACTGTCATAGGCCAAAAGAACCAAACCAAGCCAAAATCAGACGAAAAATAGAAGAAAAAGTGAAAAATCCCAAAAACAGACTCAAAGCGTCGTAGCGTTACTCTCAGCGCTTTCAACCTGAGAGCTATTATTTTTTAATCCTTTGAGCATAATGGGGAGTGTCGATGTGCTGCAGACCGATGCTTGAGGATAGGCATTCATGACGATCAACATCGCGGCACTACTCCTTACATGTCGATTAGCGTCATTACGCTGTCAAAGAGCGCTATGACGCCAACTTTCCTTTTCTAAAAAATATTCATATTTGGAAAATATTTGGGCGGCCAGTTTTATATATTGAGAGATTCTCAGCAATCCTAAGGATGAAATTTCAGAGGAAAGAGA
Source organism: Citrullus colocynthis (assembly GCA_031780015.1). Lineage (NCBI taxonomy): Eukaryota > Viridiplantae > Streptophyta > Magnoliopsida > Cucurbitales > Cucurbitaceae > Citrullus > Citrullus colocynthis. Next base: position 2,176,866 of record QLSR01000069.1, on the reverse strand, counting down.
GCCTAAGAGTGTGAGTTTCCTATCAAAAGAAATGAAAATGTTGGAGGAGAGTTGAAGACCGTTCGAGTTTCGAGGTGACGACTAAGTGGAGATTGAAGGGAAGCAATCGAGAGTTTTCTTCCTACATTTCTCTTTTCCTTTTACTTTTATGCTGGAGAACTCATATGAAAATATGTATTTAATGGCTTTGTTTGGCTAAACTCGTAGTTTTAGGTGTTTGATGATTTAGTTATGGATTTAAGTTAATGATTTAATGGTTTTCATGGATTTTGTTAAATGATATATTTTTCAATGCTATTGTGCCTTATTCTTTATTGATTGGTCATCAATAATTGTTCGGTTAGACGTATGATTGAGTGGTTGTATGTCTAATTGGATCTATGACATTGAATCTTTACTAACCTTTCATGAAAATATATAGGTTATTAGAGGAAGTTGATGATGACTATTTTAATGCTATATAGGTTTCAACAAATTAGCAATCAATTAAGTTGCATAAGAAATGGTTGTTTTTTAGAGAAAATAATTCGAATATTAGTTTCTAAACATATTGTTTGCACATAATCCCATGAAACCCTAAAGCATGACTTAATGAAGTAATTAATGACATCAACACCCTATAACACTCTTATCCCTTGAATTTTCACTTGCTTTTATTTTCCTTGTTTTCAAAATATAAAATCCAAACTCGATTTCAATTCTTTAGATAAAATCAGCTCGATTCTTGAATAGATAGGTGAATATATTGAATTTCAGTCCCTAGTGGATACTATAATTCAACTTAAACCGTTTTATACTATAACTTGACCCGCGCACTTGTGGGTTTTGCACCACATTAGCCCAAAACCTGTAGGATCTTATCCTTGGAAAACCTTCCTTGAATATAGTATGTGTGCAAAATTTTACCTCAAACCTCTTTTGCAAAAAAAGAAAAATTTCTAAGGCAATCTCATAACTCGATTTCAGAAATGAGAACCTTGCGCATTCCAAAATTTGGGGGTGGGAGAGGTTTGAGCTTATGCATTCGAATTTCATAAACATCTCTTAATGTCAAAAAAAAAAAAAAAAAAAAAAAAAAAAAAAAAAAAAAAAAAAAAAAAAAAAAAAAAAAAAAAAAAAAAAAACCTAGGCAAGTGAAAGGTTTTGTCAAGTAGTTCTCTAAGCGATGATTGAATAAGATTTCTTGTGATATCAAGATTTCTTCCTCAACAATGTCGCCAAAAAACTTGTTGCATTATTTGTTTAGTTAAAAAGAGGTACGAATTTAGCCTTATGTCGCATTGATAATGTAAAGAATTTTGTTCAATGAAACACAAGTTTTCCAATCAAAACCCAAGCGCAAGGTTTAAATAGGGTTCCGAGAGAGTCTAGGGTTGAATGCAAGGATTTAAAAACTTGTTGATTTGAAAATTTGAAAAATCTTTACAAAATTTAATTATAAATGAATATACAAGTGTAAAAATGGATGGGTAAACATGGAGAGTGATGATGCATGGAAAATGGTAGTAAAAATGTTAAAGTACAAATACAGTCAAAACAGCAGGAGTTGATATGTGGGAAAAGTAGAGTTGAGAGGAGTTCACTAACATTTTCCTAAGTATTGCTTGAGCGGGCGTTCATATCTTAAACTCTAAAAAGTTTGAGAACTCATCTCTCGATGCTTCGACACCACATCTATTTTATCTCTAGACGCATGCAGAGTTTCTTTTAGACAAAAGGCTAGTTTTATCTCTAAAGCTAACTCTTTTTTTGTTCACATGAAAATTATAATCGCTTACTCTCTTAAGCAGTTGATCATGCTTACTTAATCCTATTTGTTCGATACATTCATATAAGGTTTTTAGCACACATTTGAACAAGATGAATGCAACTTAAGCAAAATTTGAAAAATGTTAGTTTCACCCACTCAACCCAGTTTGAAATTTGTTGGCCATAATGGAAAATGAGAGTGATATGTATAAATGGAAATAGGTAACAATATGATTTATATTAAAGAAATCGTGAGTCTTTTGAAATCACTATCTCAATACAAATAAGAAAGTCTTAGAAAATAAAGCAGAATATGGAAAGAATGATGTCAAGCTGCCAATTGCAACGTCTTGCTTCTTGGAGGCTTTAGATGATGGCTATTTGTTGTTCTTGTGCAGATGGAGGATGTGAATTCCTACTTTCTGAGAGGTAGACTTAGCTCTCACTCAAAATTTCTCATGGAAAGGCTTGAAGTTGAAGATGGAGGTGGAAGTGAGGGAGATTGAGCAGAGCTTTCGCTAGGTCGTTTTCTCACTATCTTCAAATTGAGTTCTTACGGGCAATTTATAGGCGTCTAAAAGTTTATTCTCATGATTGCCTGACACCTTTGCATTTAATTCCATGCCCTATTGAGCAGACTTCTTCACGTCATAGGTTCATTGACTCTGTCATGACTTAGTCAAATCAGTCATCCACTTGCATGTTGACATGACAATCATCGCACTTGCGTCATCTATTCTTTTTCTCCTCGACGTCGGGTTTTTCGACACACTGATCAATGATATGGCTTGGTCTCATACTTTCTGGCAGCATCTTTGCTTGTCCTTAGTTGTTTTTAGTTTCTTTTTATTGGATCCTGTGTTAAAAAAGATATAACTCTCATAATTTTCAAGATAAAAGCTTTTGTAAACATTATGAACGCAGAGGTACTGTTTTTACACTATTTGCTTCTCAAACCCAAGAGTACGATAACTTGTGTTTCTATAAGTTATCACATTTTCAACAATATTCCATGGTATGCTGACGTAGCTAACCACCTAGCAGCAGGAATTGTTCCTCGAGAAGTAACCAGACATAAGCTCAAGGAATTTATGCATGATTAAGTACTATAATTGGGATGACCCATATTTATTCAAGCTAGAAGTGGATCAGATCTGGAGGTAATGTGTTGCTAAAGAAGAAATGCATGCTATTCTTGAAGCTTGTCATACTGCTCCATTGGGGGGAGGGGGGGCAAAATATTGCAAAATGGATACTTCTGGCTGACGCTGTTCAAAGACACTCACAAATTCATCAAGAGTGTGACAAATGTCGAAGGACAAGAAACCTAACAGCTCTTAGTGAGATGCCAATGAATTACATCCTCGAAGTGGAAATTTTCGATGTCTGAGGAATTGATTATATGGAACCATTTCCGCCCTCATTTGGGAACACTTACATACTCTTGGTTGTGGATTACATATCTAAGTGGATAGAGGCAGTGGTAATTGCCTCTAATGATGCCAAAGTGAGAAAAAAATTCCTTTTGAAGAACATCTTCTGTATGTATGGAACACCCAGAGCTTTGATCAATGATATGATGAAGGGACACACTTCATCAATAGAACTATGGCGAGTCTACTTCAAAAGTACAATGAGAAGCATCAGATTGTACAGCTAATCACCTACAATCTAATAGGCTCATTGAGCTCTCAAATCGTGAGATAAAGAGTATTCTCGAAAGATGGTGGATCTGTAAATAAAGGACTGGTCTCTGAGGCTAGACGAGGCCTTGTGGGCTCACCAAACAACCTTCAAAGCACATATTTTATGTAAGGCATGCCATCTACCACTTGAATTAAGAAACTGAACATGAGCACGGAGGCAACGAAGGAGAAAAAGAATGTTGTAGCTGAAAGAGCTAGAAGAAATTTGTTTTCACAGGTACGAAAATGTTAAACTCAACAAAGAACAAATGAAGAGGTATCACGATTGGAGAATTAGTCCATCATGATTCCAAGCTAGACGACAAGTCATGTTTTTTAACTCTAGGTTAAAGCTATTCCCTAGAAAACTAAAATCTAGATGGTCCGGCTCGTTTGAGATCAACAAGGTACATCCTTACAAGGCGATAGAATTAATCAATAAGAATGGCAATACATTCAAAGTTAATGGATAGTGACTGAAATCCTATTGAGGTAAGACTGTAGACAAAGGGAAGGTATCAATATCCCTTGATGAACTACATCAAAATCCTAGTTTCCAGAAATGATTACCTAATTGTCTAGAGTTGCAAAATGCTCGATCTTCAGTCGTTCTTTAGCGCCGAACTTGACTGGGCAACCTTAGAAACGTGGATTTCAGTCATGCCTAATGATGCACACTTTAAGTGTTAATGGCAAGTGTACGGTTCAAGTTATAATATAAGACGGTAAAGTCTGAATATCGTTCCACTGAGGATCCAATTGTGAAGGTTTAAGTTACTTAGCTATTCTACAATCAAATGAATTTTATTTGAGGATTGGAATTAAAGCTGTGATTTAGGAAATAAAACTAAAAAGGAAGTAAATAGATACGAAACACAAGAGTCAAAGAGAGTTCTAGGATAAAGAATCCCCGTTTACTTCATCATGCAATATTCTAGGATTCATGGATTTTATTGTAATTCATATGCTTTAGTCTAGAAACTTAATTCCAAGTTATTTTCTCTCAAAAACATTCTTTTCTCATGCAATCAATTGATTACTAATCTCTTGAAATCAATACAAATTACATGGCATTAAGAATAGTCTTTAACAACTTTCATTGTTAAGCTAATTATTTTCATGATAGACTAACAACAATTCATTGTTATAAATATAGTTAAACATACAATCTCTCAACCATACATCTAACCTAACATTCGAAGATGGCCAATCAACATGAATTAAGCACAATAACAATGAAAAGCATAATCATTACAACAAATCCATGAATATTCTACAATATCAACATAACTTCATAAAAAATTCATCAATACTCTAAAACTAATGAGTTTAGCCACTCATAGCTTTAAGCAACATGTTCACAGAAAAATTAAGCATAGAAAAAAGAGTGTAAAGAAAGGAAAACTCTACTAGGAAGGAGCCCTTGATTGAGGAGAAACCGCCAAGATGTCCTTCAGTCTTCAAGTCGGAAACTCGAACGGCACCAAACTCTCTCTCTCAAACTCTTCTCTCTTCCTTGCAACTAACTCACTCTTTGAACTCTCTAATGAACTTTCACTCAATTCTCTTCTCCTTGTGTCTCTTGGTCTGTAAATTGGTGTTTAGGGTTGCTTGAAACCTTCTTATTATAGAGTTGGCTGCCCAAAATTCTTTACGAAAATACAAAATCTTCAATTATAGAAAGTTGGTGTCGTGGCGCTGACCAATATGGAAAGTTGGCGCCCCCGCGTTGCTGGATGGCGCCACGGCGTTGAGACAACTGCTGCTCTCGGTAAAAAGCGCTGCGGCGTTGCCTTGTTTTGGTAGATTTTGACTTTTCGTCTCTTTTTCACTAAATTCTAGCTCAGTTTTGATCTTTTGGCTTTCACTTCTAATTTTCTTTATTTTGACCTGAAAACCACTAGCAAACAAGTGAAATCTAATATAAACTCCCTTAATTTGAAAGAATAGAAAGCACTTTTCAAGTGTTTTTCACCTAACTTCTTTTGAAGCCTATAAAGGGAATGGAGCCTTTTCTTCAAGCATTCAGCCCTTCTGCTCGAAAATCAGTCAATTCCAAGGAGATTTCCCACTCAACATTCCAACATAACTCTGAGAATGAGAGTTCCACTTGGGTTGTTAAGTAGGACTTCCATACCCTATGAAAGTGTGTGTAACAAGAGTGGATTGATCCTTCAGAGAGGAAAATTCATCCCTAGAGTTCTTAAGAGAGTGAGGAACCCGTTTCAAGAGGTGTTATATACTGTATTTTCCAGCACTTACTTTCATTTCCAACTTCTTGTTAATTTATTCTTTTGCACATTCATCTTGTACTTATAATTATGGAAGCAATGAAAATGATTCATTCTTTCTTTATCATGAGCAAAATCTATTATGGGGTTCAACTATATGGTGTCCTAGGGATTCACGGCTTGACCAGTTGCCAAAGCGTCATTCCTTAAATAACTTGCACATTTCGCTTGTTGATTGTATGGATACTATTGTTAATTTAAATTGGCCAATTAAGTTAGCAATTTAGTGCAGCCCTAATGTTAAGAAGATTAGGGTGCAGACGAATTTCACAAGGGAATAAGGGGTTAAAGCATAGAAATAGGATCACCAAGAAACCTTAGAGATAAGGGGCACCATAAGATAAAGAATATCATTAAAATTAATCTAAGGTCTAGCTAACCTTAGAGATATAGAAGTAGCTTCTTAGGCTAAAGGATCTTGATGTTGGCTTTTTGGCCCTTAATCTCAAATTAATTAATTATAATTAATTAATTAATGTTTTGATGATAACAAACCTGATTTTGTTTACTAAAAATTTTATTATTTTGAACAGTTCATTGCATAGAGCGCAGACCAATGATTTTGACACCTCTTGAATCACCCAAATTGGAGTTCAAACAAAGCAGTTAGAGCCAAAATAAGGTTAACGGAAAATTACCTGAGGAGGTGTCGTGACGGCCAAATCACCAAGTTGGACCATTAGAGGGTGCCACTTGGAGTTATGGAGTGAGTGACACAAGTGGGGTTTTGATTTTTGGATTGGTGCTATAAAGAAAATGATTTTAAAAAGAAAAGGTGGGGTTTTGATTTTTGGATTGGTGGTATAGAGAAAATGATTTAAAAAAGAAAATAGATTTAACATTATTTTATGTTTGTGTCTAACAGCTAGTTGGTTTTAAAAGAATAAGAATTGTATCTAATGGCTAGTTGTTTTTAAAATTATAATAAAAAAATACTTTTTACTTTTAATCTTCACATTTCATTTTATTTTTTTATCAATCCAATGGCCCAAATTGAAATCCACTTTTTACCCCACTTTGCTCTCTTTTTAAATTTCATCGTCTCCAAAAAAATTTTAACTTTTACAACTTTTACAATCCTAAAAAATTAGTGAAAGACCACCATTGTGCTCTCTCTCTGAGTTCTCAAATTTTTTCTTTCTTTCTTATTCTAGATAGATATTTTTATTGCATTGTGAGGATCAAATATTATGAGTTCAAATTTGTACATCTACTCTTTTTAGAAAGTTTTATTGTGTGATTTAAAGTGTTAGTCTTAATTCCTTGATTATTTTGAATTGATTTTTTTTTTTGGCATAAAATTCTTGTTTAAATTACTTGTTAGCAAAAGTTTGTTAATTTGCTTAATAGGGCCCACGTTTAGAAAAAGTTTTAATTAGTTTTAATAGACCCTATTCACTCCCCCTATAGGGTTGCCATACCAATCCTACAATTTGTATTAGAACGAGGTTGCTCATCTTAAAATTTTATTTTCTTGATAAACTTTATTGTTGGAACATTATGGCAAACCTAGTGGCAAGTGGAATTATTGAAGGTCAATCTACTTCTAGACCTCCTCTCTTTGATGGTTCAAATTATACATATTGGAAAGCTAAAATGAAAATTTATTTGCAATTTATTGATGTTAATTTGTGGCTAATTGTTACTGAACGTCCATATGTTCCCATAAAAAAAGGTTGATAATGTTTATAAGCCTAAATTAGAAGAAGAGTTTAATGAAAATGAAATGAAAATTGGTCTTTAAATGCTAAGGCTATAAATTGCTTGTATTGTGCTTTGAGCAATGATGAATTTAATAAAATATCTATGAGTTCTTTTGTTCAAGAAATTTGGAATAATGTTGAAACTACTCATGAGGGAACAAATCAAGTTAAAAAGTCCAAAATTAGCATGCTTGTTCATAATTATGAATTGTTTAAGATGGATGTTAATGAGACTATAACCGATACATTTACTAGATTTACTAATATTATAAATGCTTTAAATGGTCTTGGTAAAGTCTATACAACTTCCGAAAATCTTAGAAATATTCTTAGGTCTCTACCTTAGACTTGGGAAGCAAGGGTGACGAAAATCCAAGAAGCAAAGGATCTCACCAAACTTCCATTGGAAGAACGCATTAGTTCACTAATGACCGATGAGATCACTATGAAGGAGCACTAGGAGGATGAGTTCAAAAAGAAGAAGAGTATTGCATTAAAGACCATCTCCTTGGAAGTTGACTCCGAAGATGAGGATGCCCTTGATGAAGATGATATTGTCTATATTTCATGTAAGTACAAAAATTTCATTAAGAGGAAGAAGCAATGAAAGAAGCACCTGTCAACCCAAAGAGAGTCAAAAGGTGAGAAGAGTAAAAAGGATGAGGTAATTTGTTATGAATGCAAAAGTTCGGGTTATATTAGAACGAATTGTCCTCTCCTTAAATCATCTAAGAAATCCAAGAAGAAAAACCAATCTTTTCTTTTACTCAAACCCTAATTACTAATTACTTGAAACTATGTGATCAAGCAAAGCATTGAGAACCTTCATCGACAATCTCTACCGTTATCCAACTACGTTCTGTGTTTTCAAACGATAGTCTATTATGCACGATCTAACTTAAATATACTTTTTTCAAAAAGGGTTTAAATCATCGAATCATTCAAATGTCAATCAAACATTCAAAAGCATTAAGAACGGTCATGCTAGAAGGCATAAATACAAATTAACATTCAAAAAGAAAAGTGTTCAATAATTTAAACCTAAGAATTCATCTACCCCTAAAACTATGAGAAGTTTAGCTTAATATTGCTTCCATTGACAAAACCTGCATTAAAACCACAAAATACAACAATTAAACCAAGAATAAAGAAAGGAAAGGAAAGTTATCCAGCTTCCAAGCTTGTCTCGGGATGGATTTGGCCTTCTAACAATCCTCAAGCCTTCTGGCATCATGGAATCATCATATCTTACATTAAACTCTTGCTCTATGCCTCTAATTCTCCAACTCTTGATGTGTTTTCGTAGGTCTCCTCTTGTGTGTTTCCTTATGTGTCTAGGGTTATTGAGAATCCCTCAATATATAAAAGTGGCCGCCTATTTTTCAAATTTTAAAAATTTACAAAAAAGGAAAAGAGCGTAGCGACATTGTTCGTCATAAAAGGGCAACGTTTCGACACTCTTAGACAGCATCACGATGTTGTCCATCATGGAAAGCTGGTTTCAAGCGCTGTGACGCTCTTTGCACAGCGCAACGACACTACGCTACCTCAGCTACCCATTTTTTATGCTCTCAAGTCTAGAGTGCAGCGAGGCAGCACATTTACGCTCACAGCTATATTGCCCATTTTTAGGGTTTTCTTGTATTTTTTTTGTTTTGGCTCATTTTTGGCTCGGTTTGGTCTTTTTAGCCTTTGACACTAAATTTTTGCCATAATCACCTGAAAACCACTAGCAAATACGTGAAATCTCATAAAAACATCCCTAACTTAAGAGGATAAAGAACACTTTTTGAGTGCTTATCAAAGGCAATGAAGGCTACTTGGGATGGTAGTGAAAGTGAAAGTGGAAGTGATGTTGAAAAAGTGGCACACATTTGTCTCATGGCTCATAGTGATAAAGATGATGAACTTGAAGATGAGGTAAATCTAGAATCCCCCCCCCCCCCCCCCCCCCC
>QLSR01000069.1:2126830-2167195 GCA_031780015.1 Citrullus colocynthis | reverse complement strand
ACCCCCCCCCCCCCCCCCTTTTATGATTTGTTTGGAACCGGTGAAAGTATGCAAAATGACTTAGAAAAACTTAGCTTTAAATATGTTGTGCTTAAGAAGAAATATAATGCATTGTTTAATGAAAATAAGTCTTTACCTGAAAAAAATTCTTGTTTTATAGATAATGAGCATGTTGTGCAAATTGATGAAATGAATGTCTCTTGTGATAAGCATGTTTCTGTTTGTGATGAGAAAAATATTTTGCTTGATAAAGTTAGATTTCTTGAGCATGATGGTTGTGAGAAAGATAACTTGATTAGATTGCTTAAGGAAAAAGAATTAAATGCTTTACAAGAACTTGATAAAGCTAACGAGTCCATTAAAAAGTTGACAATAAGTTCTCAAAGGTTGGACAAAATAATTGAAGTAGGCAAGCCTTATGGTGATAAAAAAGAGGTTTAGATTATATTGATGAATGCTCCCAAGTTCTAAAACTATATTTGTTTAAACATCTTCTATTGTACCTAATTGCCTAATGTTGTGTCTAATAATGCTAATAAATCTAGTTTTTTGCATATATGTCACAATTGTGGTGTCAAAGGTCATTTTAGACCTAAGTGCTTTAAATTGAAGTATGCTCACACTACTTCAAGAAGAAATTTGTCTCAAAAAGTAAAGTTTTGCAATGCTCTAAGAAAGAATTTATCCAAGAAAAGTAAAGTGTATAAATTTTTTGTGAAAAATAAATCATTGCATGTTGTTTGTTTTTCTTGTGGCAAGTATGGAATACAGCTTATTCTTATTACTTGTCTAGATCCAATGATTTTAATACCAATGCAAAAATATAGATCCATAAGTTTGTAAATGCTAACACTCTTGGACCCAAACAAGTATGGGTACTAAAGAATCAAACTTGAAATTTTTGTTTGCAGGTTTGTTTGAAAGCCTCCAAGAAAAATAGATGGTACTTGGATAGTGGTTGCTTTAGGCACATGACCGAAGACCGATCCAAGTTTATTTCTTTCTCTAAAAAGGATGGAGGCCCCTTTGGTGACAACAAAAAGGTAAAATAATTGGTAACGGTAATATAGGTAATGAGTCTTCTATTTTTATTGAAAATGTGCTTTTAGTTGATGGTTTAAAGCATGATTTTCTTAGTATTAGTCAATTTTGTGATAAAGGATTTATAATTATTTTTGATAAAAAGAATTGCATCATTGAAAATGCTAATGATAAAAAAAGTCTTGTTTGTTGGAAATAGAGATGGATATTTGAACACTATTGATTTGAATCATTGCCCAATTAGTGATAAATGTCCTTCGGCTTTGCATGATGATTCTTGGTGATGATATAGAAGACTAGGACATGCTAGCATGCACTTAATTCCAAATATTTTCAAGAATTCTTTGGTTAGAGGTTTTCCTAAATTGAAATTTGAAAAGGATAAAGTTTGTGATGCTTGTCAAATGGGTAAGCAAACTAAGTCCTCATTCAAATCTAAAAATGTGATCTCTACTACTAGACCCCTACAACTATTACACATGGACTTATTTGGCCCTTCTAGAATTGCTAACTTTGGAGGGAAATAATGTCTTTGTGATAGTTGATGATTTTTCAAGATTTACTTGGGTTTTGATGATAAAACATAAGGATAATGTCTTGAAAAGTTTTATTAGCTTTGTGAAAAGGATTCAAAATGAAAAAGGATTTTTATTTCGAAGATTAGACGTGATCATGGAGGAGAATTTGATAATGATACTTTTAAAGTTTATTGTGAAGAAAATGGTTTTTCTCATAATTTTACCTCTCCAAGAACTCCTCATAAAATGGTGTGGTTGAAAGGAAAATTAGTACTTTGCAAAAATTGGCTAGGTCAATGTTGCATGAGTATGGTTTTCCTAAATATTTCTGGGTGGAAGTCATTTACACCGCTTGTTACGTTTTAAATAGAGTTTTAATTAGACCATGTTTAGATAAAACTTCTTATGAGCTTTGGCATGGGAAAATTCCAAATATTGGGTATTTCAAAGTTTTTTGTTGTAAATTTTTATTTTGAACAAGAAAGAAAACTTGGAAATTTTGATTCTAAGACGGGTGTTGGTATTTTCCTTGGATATTCCTCTACTAGTAAAAGTTATAGAGTTTTCAAAAAAAGAACTTTAGTTATTGAGGAATTTATGCATGTTGTGTTTAATAAATCTTGTAATATTGTTTCTAATGAGTCTATTTGTTAGTTAAAGAGGCAAAGAAATTATTTCAAGTATGGAAAAAGTGAACATCAATGAAAAGAAGGAAGATGGTTTTTCATCCCTGCCCAAAGAGTGGAGATATGCTCCATCTCATCCCAAAGACTTGATTCTTATTGATTCCGATCAAGGTGTGAAAACTCGTTCTTCTCTCAATTTATTTAGTAATCTTGCTTTTATTTCTCAAGTTGAACCTACAAGTTTTAAAGATGTCGAATGTGATGAGTTTCGGATTTTAGCTATGCAAAAAGAATTAAATCAATTTAAAAAGAACAAATTTTGGGAATTAGTCCTTAGGCCTTCTAATGCTTCTATAATTGGGACTAAATGGGTTTTTAGAAATAAGATGGATGAATATGGAAATATCATTAGAAATAAAGCTAGACTTGTAGCTCAAGGTTATTGTCAAGATTGTATAGATTATGAAGAAACTTTTGCACCAATTGCTAGACTGGAAGCTATTAAAATGTTGTTTGCCTTTGCCTGTTATACAAATTTCTTTGAAATTTTTTATTTGCCTAATTATGTTTATAATTTGAAAAAGGCTTTTTATGGCTTAAAACAAGCTCCAAGAGCTTGGTATGATAGACTTAGTAGTTTTCCACTTAATAATGGTTTTAAAATGAAAAAAATTGACACTACCCTCTTTATTAAGGTTAAAGAAAATGATATGCTTAAGTGCAAATGATATTATTTTTGGTTCTACTAATCAATCTTTGTGTGAAGAATATTTTAAGTGTATGCATAGCAAATTTGAGATGAGTATGATGGGAGAACTTAGTTTCTTCCTTGTGCTCCAAATCAAACAAGTCAACGATGACATCTTCATAAGTCAAAAAAATACACAAGGGATCTGTTCAAGAGATTCAAATTCAATGAAGGTAAAAACTCCTATGAGCACCACCACTAAGCTTGACAAAGATGAAAAAGGTAAATGTGTGGACAAAGACTTACCAAGGTATGATCAGATTTTTACTTTATTTGACCACTAGTAGACTCGATATTATGTTTAGTGTATGTCTTTGTGTTGGATTTCAATTTTGTCCTAAGGAATCACATTTGCATGCAGTTAAAAAGAATATTTAAATATTTGCTTGGAACTACCAATGTAGGCTTATAGTATCTTAGAAATGTTGAATTTAATTTGGTATGATATTCCAATGTTGATTTTGCCGGTACTTTGCTTGCCATAAGAGTACTAGTGGGATTTGCCAATTTTTTGGTAGTTCCTTAGTATTTTGGTTTAGTAAAAAGTTAAATTTGGTTGCTTTATCCACTACCAAGCGGAATATATTGCGGTTGCTAGTTGTTGTGCACAAATTCTTTGTGTGTTTGGATTAAAATTTGATAGTGTGCCCATATTTTATGACAATACTAGTGCTATTAATTTGATTAAAAATCCTATACATCATTTTAGGACTAAGCATATTGATATTAGACATCACTTTATTAGAGAGCATGTGCAAAATGGTCATATTACTCTTGAATTTGTGACCTCTAATAATCAATTAACAAACGTTTTTACCAAATCTTTGAATGAAGAAAGTTTTTGTAAAAATAAGCTTGAGCTTGGTATTATTCATTGTGATATATCTTGATTTTCTATCTTACTATATATTATTAGAGAGTGAAAAAATAGGGGGAGAATTTGGAATTTTTGTATGTGTTCATATTTTTAAGGGAGCATTTATATATTTATTGTTCTTTTTTATGATCCAAAGGGGGAGAAGTATAAGAAAAATATGTATTATGATTTGTGTTGCATGATTGGTTCTATTGAATTCATTTTAGAGGGAGAATTAATTAAGGGGGAGAAGTTAACTCTTTTAAATGAATTTCAAGCTTGAACTTTATGGTGATTTATGTTCTTGATATTGGATTATTAATTGATATGTGTTGCTATGGTTATGCACATTTCATGTTATTTTTCTTCAATGGTTTTTCATCATAAAAAAGGGGGATATTGTTGGTTTTTTGGCCATTAGTCTCAAATTAATTAATATTTTGATGATAACAAACTTGATTTTATACACTAACAATTTTATTATTTTGAATAGTCCACATCGTAGAGCTCAGAACTATGATTTTGATGCCTCTTGAATCACCCAAATCGGAGTTCAAACGAAGAAGTTTGAGCCGAAATAATGTTAACAGAAAATTACTCGAGGAGATGACGTGGCGACCAAATCATCAAGTTGGACCATTTAGAGAGTGTCACTTAGAGCTATGGAGTGAGTAACACGTGGTGTGGTTTTGATTTTTGGATTGGTGTTATAAGGAAAATGATTTGAAGAAGAAAATGAATTTAACATTAATTTATATTTGTATCTAACCGTTAGTTGGCTTTAAAAGAAAAAAGAATTTAAAATTATAATGTTTGTGTGTAACGCTTAGTTTTTTTTTTTTAATAATAATAAACATAAAACTTTTGACTTTTAATCTCTACCTTTCATTTTACTTTTTGATCAATCAAATGACCCAAATTAGAATCCACGTTTTATCCCACTTACATATCTTTTTAAACTTCATCTTCTTCAAAATTTCCCCAACTTTTACAATCCTCAAAAATTAGCAAATGGACCACCATTGTTGCTCTCTCTCCAAACTCTCACGTTTCTTTCTTTTCATCTCATTCCAAGAGATATTCTTATCGTATTGTAAGGATTAAATATTGTGAGCTCAAATTTGTACATCTACTCTTTTTAGAAAGTTTTATTGTGTGATTTATAGTGTTAGTTTTTAGGAAAATTATCTTAAATGGCAAAACTGCTGAAAATATTTATAATTAATAGGAAAATACACAGTTTATCGCAGTCTGTTGCAAATAGATAGTGAAATTTTGCTATATTTGTAAATATTTTGGTTCCTTTTGCTACATTTGGAAAGAGGTCTAGTTTTAATTTCTTTATTATTTTGAACTGATTTTATTTGCATAAAATTCTTGTTTGAATTACTTGTTAGCAAAAGTTTGTTAATTTGCTTAATTCGGCCCATATTTAGAAAAAGTTTTAATTAGTTTAGTTAGACCTTATTCACACCTCTAGGATTTTACAAAGCCAATTCTTTAGTTAAAGTGATAAAAAAAAAAAAAGGGGGTTTGTGTGTTTTGAGTTTGAGTAAGTAAAGTAGAGTAAGATAAGTGATTGATTCTTTGGATTTAATCTAATTGACTAGATGCATTTAGATAAGGAAAGTGAAATCATCCAATTGTAACATTGATCCTAGGATTTAGTCTATGCTGAGCAAATACATTTAGTAATGCTAAAGTGAAGTCCAAAGCAATAAATCAATTGACACATGCACCTGTAATGCATACTAAACATGTCAATCAATTGCATTCAATACTAAGGATATACTAAGATGTGTAACATGCAGGTAATGCCTCACAAGTCAAGCAATATGATATTCATCTAAGTCAATTAAACAATGCTAATTGAATGGTAACCAAACAATTCTACAAGTTTAAGTTAACCCTACTATCATGCTATATTAAAGAGCTAAACAATTACGAATTAAGATTTAATCTATAGCAATAAACCATGCAACCTTGTCTAGATTGCCAATCATTCACAAAGAAACACGGTTACTTGAATAAATCAAGATAAACATTTCTAGACATTAAATGAATAAGAAACAGATATCCTCACAAAATTACAAAGGGTTCATCCAAAATCTTTATACTAAAATATGATTAACTAATAATACATACCAAAAATGTAGTAGTTAAGGCTCGTCAACATCGAGTAAATATACAATCCAAAGAATACAACCAAAAGCTAAGGAAAAAGTTAGAAATGAAAAGGAAAATAGTCTAGGAGGATCCATGTCTAGGATAGGAATCTTGTACGCCTTCCTTGCATATGATTTTTTCTTTAGGATCCCATAGAACTTTCCATATATATAGAAAAGACAATGGCGCCATGACGCTATGAAAGGCATCTCAATTCTATGGCCTTTTCATTTGTAAACCCTAATTTTCCATAAATGTTAGGCATCATGATGCCACAAGACAATGTCACCGTGTTGCTGCGATGTCAAGCTTCTGTCTTCAGCACCGCATAGCGATGCGACACTAGGGCTTCGAGGGGCATATTGGTCATTTTGGCCTCCTTTTCTTTTTGAATGTTCCACTTGATTCTTATCTTCACTGTTTAATCCTGTTTTTACATCCAAATGATCTAAAAGCCTTCTTTGCTTAATTTCTTGTATAAGAACTTATTTAAACATGAAATACATAAGAACTAGTCTAATTTAGGCCAAGAAAGATAGCTTATTTTGGAAAGCTATCATCTCCTCTACTTGGTGCCAATAATTTCTTTACATTTTGATACCCATAATCACATAGATAATAATATCATGTATAATATGGAATTATTTCAAATCATTTGTCCTAGTAGTAGGTGAAGGGATTAAATCCCAATGCGGAAGCATATGATCGCTTTTGTCTTTGATTTAGGAAAAAAAAACATAATTTATTTTTTGGAAAAATAAGGCTAACCATATGTTAGGAATTTAGAAGATACCTTTTGGATGAAGAGGATTCTTTTAAATTACTTGAAGTTTTTTGAGCTAAAACTCCAAAGTCACGAATACCCAATAGGATGGTGGACTCCTTTCTTCTTTCAAGGAATTGAAGAATTCTAAAAGAATGTTTTCTTGAGTCTTTTAGAGATAAGGAAGCTTATGGTTTTTTGTTTTTCTGCCGTCAATTTCCTGTGTTTAAATATCATTATATAGAGAGTAAGCCCTAATCCTAATCCCTAATTATTATTTATTAAATATATTAAATCAAATTTAATAAAATTAAATAAATAAAAATCAATTAATTAATTTAACTATTAATTAACAACTAAACATCACATAGTTATTTATAATGCATTTAAATCATATAAAATGCATACCTTTTTCTAAAGCTAAAGTTTCAATATGAGTCTCATTCATATTAATTTTACTCTATAGTTTTAATATAATCTAATTCGTATTAAATTAATATCTAAATCTCATTCAAATGACAATCTCTCATATTATATAGTTTCAACTATAAATCACATTTATAATTAACTATAATGTATCATAATACATTATACTTTATATTAATCTTTATTAATATAAAATTCCCTTAAACAATTTGAGCAATTCATATTATTCTTTAATTTATTGATCCTAGTTTTACGAGTAATGAGCTAGTAGGGAGACCTTTTGATTAGAAGCTCTGATGATTCGAAATTAAATTAATTAAACTCTTTAATTAACTTAATTAACATTCATTAACTATGAGTCACTCCACTAAACACCCACAGTTGTACTCTTCGCACTATAGATATATTTTTGTGTCATGGATATGACCAGTCATCAATAAGTCGATCCTCTACAAATTGCTCTTAATTACAACTGGGTTAAAATTACCGTTTTACCCCCATAATTATTTCTTTCTCCTTAAGTCCCACTAATCCTCTAATGAACAACCTGTTTATGGTCCCACTATAAACAAAACCCTCTCGGGCCAATGAGAGGGAGAGACCCTCTGTTCAAGACTTGGATCCAACACTTAAGGGAGCAATTTATTTACTTTCCCTGAGGACAGGAAGGAGTGAACTCCATCTTGTGAAGTTATGTTCTTAGCTCCTTACTTGTACAGATCCCCAAAATGGTAAGCTTATTGAGTTGGCGACACGGACCACTCTTACACATACAAATCAAAGGATTGTATTTATAGACAAGAATCCATAACTCACTCAGGATTGAGATCGGGATACCTATTGTCATCCTAGTGAAAAGTTAATCTCTTCAATCAACGATGTTCTAATAAGATATTAATCATTTTGTAGTTCGGTCTTATATAAACTCTTTATATAGGATATCCTTACTCACATGTCTCCACATCAATGATTTGGATCAAATCATTTGTAACACTTACAACTCTTGTAACAATTACAAAGTGGGTTGTATTCGTAGTGTCACTAGAATGAGATATCCAACATTATCCATATACTGCAGACCTTTTAGGTTATTGCTTGAACAAGATCTACCTGTATGTCTACTACATACTATTCAGCTACATATTAATAACCTTGAATCTTAATTTATTGGATCAAGTAAAATGCAAACTAAATGTCAAATATAAGACCTCTTATTTCATTAAATAAATAATTTGTCTTTACATAAATTACAAACTACGAGACCCACGAGATTTAAGGTATCAATCCGAACAATCTTCCACTTATCTTAAAAATAGTGGGATGGTGTACAATACAAATGCAAAGGAGTAAAGTACATGATACAATAAACTAGGGCACAAAACCCTATAACACTCCCACTTGCCCTAGACAAGATGACTAATATCTTGTAGACCCAGCCTCTGCAGGTGACCCTAAAACACTCTAGCCGTGAGAGCCTTTATAAACAGATCAACAACATTGTGCTCCGAAGTGATCTTTATGACTATCACATCCCCTCGTTGCACTATCTCTCTAATGAGATGATATTTGCACTCAATGTGTTTTCCTTTTATGTGGCTTTTAGACTCTTTGGAATTAGCCACAACACCACTATTCTGCCTCTATGGTAGAATCAACGATACAATCTTGCTTAATGTTTGTCATACTATTGCTTCTCTGTTAAGAGTGAATTTTGATTCTGATGTGGATTTCCTATAATCATTATCAATTTGAAAATCAGAGTCAATGTATCATGTAAGGATCAAATCCTTAGCACCATACACAAGCATATAGTCCCTCATTCTCCTGAGATACTTGAGAATTGTTTTAACTACAATTCTGTGATCAAATCCTAGACTGGATTGATACCTACTGACTATCCCTACTGCATTGCAAATGTCTGGCCTACTATACAGCATGGCATACATAAGGCTACCCACAAGCGATGCATAAAGAATGCATCTCATTTCCTCAACCTCTAGAGGTGTATTAGGACTTTGTTCCTTAGACAATGAAATTCCATGTCTGAAAGGTAATAAGCCCCTTCTTAGAATTCTGTATCAAATATCTTACTAGTATTTTGTCAATATACGATGTCTGAGTGTTGCGTTTAAGAATAGACATGCAAGATTCGTCAAATTAACCTTATGTCGGGCTGAAATTACTAAGAAGTGATTCATTTATACGCAAGTTTTCCTTTTAAAAACCAAGTGTAAGTTTAAATAGGTTTTCTGGGGAGTCTAGGGTCAAACATAGGGATTTGTAATAATTTAGTATTAAGAAAATTCTATGATTTAATGCGGTGAACTTGTACAAATAATTATTAGTATATTAAATGTGTTGAATCATCTTTACAGTAACTAAAAAGAATAAATTTACACATATAATATTTGGTGGATAAACGTATGGAGTGGTGATGCGGGATGAAGATGGATGAATTTGTCAAGTACAAATATGTTTAAACAACATGCGAGGAGATGGATGAATCCATGGAAAAAGTGTAGTTGAGACAGTTTCGCTCACATATTCCTAAGTACACTTAAGCATGCACTCATGCTACAAAACTCGAAATTGAGAACGTATCTTCTGATGCTTCAACACCACATTTATCTTATCTCTAAGACACATAATGAGTTTCTCTTACAAAAGTTTAACTTTATCTCTCAAGCCAATTCTTTTCTTGTTAAATGACAAAGATTAATCACTTACTCTCTCAAGCAGTTGATCACACTTAAACCTATTTGTTTGGTAGATTCATGCAAGTTTTATAGCACTCTTTTAAACAAGATAAAAGCACTCTTAAGTAAAACTTAGAAAATACTAGCTCCATGCACTCAACCTATTAAAACATTTAATCATTCATGGTGTAAGGTGTTGAAGATGATAAGAGATGGAAGTATAGAATCAATCAAACTTACATTAAGGAAATGTGCAAATCTTTCGATTATCATGATCAAAATACAAGTAAGAAAGGTGGACATCGTGGTAAAATGGAAATAAAAGTCGTCAAGCTGCCAATGGCAATGTCTTGCTTTTTGGAAGCTAGAGATGGTGGTTGTTTGATACAAATTTGCATAGGGGAACGGATGATTCTCACTTTCTGAGAGGTAACTCTAAAGCTTTCACTGAGAATCTTCTCACAAGAGAGCTTGAGGTAGAAGGTGGCGATGAAGGTTGAGATAGATTTTGAGTAAAGCTTTCACCCACTAATTTTCAGCATTCATTTCTTTGGGCTATTTATAGGCGTCCAAAAAGGTGATCTCATGATTGCCTATCACCTTTGCATTTAATTTCATGCCCTGCTGCGCAAACTTCCTCACGTCATAGGTTTATTGGTTCTATCATGGTCTGGTTTAATCAGTTGCCCACTTGCATATTAACATGACAGTTATCACCCATGCGTCTAAGACTACTTTTTCTTCTCCATGTCTGGTTCTTCGACGTGTTCATCTTCGAAGTGTGGCCTTGATGATTCTGGCAACATCTTTCTTTTCGTCCTTTGGGTGTTTTTGGCCTCTTTTAGCTATATCCTGCATTCAAAAAAAATATAAAACTCATAATTTCTAAGATATAAACTTTTATAAATATTGTAAACATAAAGTTATTCATATTACGTAATTCAATTCCAAAATTCATGTGTGTTGGCTTTTTGGCCCTTAGTCTCAAATTAATTAATTTTAATTAAATAATTAATTAATATTTTGATGATAACATACCTGATTTTGTTTACTAACGATTTTAATATTTTGAATAGTCCATAGCATAGAGCTCAAAACATCGATTACGATGCCTCTTGAATCACCTAAATCGGAGTTCAAACGGAGAAGTTAAGTGAAAATAAGGTTGACGGAGAATTACCCAAGTTGATGATGTGGCAGCCAAATCATCAAGTTGGACCTGGAGAGTTCCACTTGGAGCTATTGAGTCAGTGACACATGGTTAAGTTTTGATTTTTGGATTGGTTTTCAAAAGAAAATGATTTTTAAAAAAATGATTTCAAAAAGAAAATGAATTTTTTTAAAAAAAAAATGAATTAAGTGTTGGCCATGTGATGGGTGACCATGCATTGAGAGTATGTCTAAAGCTTGACAAGAGTGGCCGCTGGTATGTCACACCCCCTCCCAAGTTTACCTACATATCCTGAAAGGAGATGTGAGGACAGTATACATCACCCCTCTTGTGACGTATACTATCCATCCCTTCACACACATTCTGAAACATATTAAACATCACATATGGAAAAGTATATATAAGCCAAAACGAAATTCTCTCGACTCTTTTACATGTCCTTACACAACCCATAGTTCAATCCTTAGTAGTTGTACATACATATCTACATGCCACCTAATAAAGATTTAACATACAACTGACACTTCAACAAGTTGAATTATTCAGAGTCTCGAAGCTTAAGCAGGGCGAGTAGGAGAAGGCAAAGCACCAAAAACATCCTTGCTACCTGGAGGGGAAAGAAAACATTGAAAACATGAGCTAAAGGCCCAGTGAGTGACAATTTTAACAAATCATTTTAGTTCGGAAATCATCAGTAGTAAAACTATGCTCAACATTAAACATGAAACATGTAATCACTTCAAATACATTAGTTATAATAAACTTAATTGCCCTTATCACCTCATACATGATTTTCAGCAAATCATAAGAAAATAGTTTAAGTGCAGTACTTTTCCCTTAGTTGAAGTGGAGCAAAACTCAACACCCCAACGTTGAAAGCATATCCGGCTCGATGCGGAGCAAGACTCAACGCACCAGCATACAACCTCTATGTGCACATAGGAATATGGCGGGTTGCCCATGTACCTTCTCATGTCCTTGAGTACTGGGTCCCAGGAAAACTCACATGCCTTTTTAGCATTGAATCTCCTCTAAAACATTACATAGGCAGGTTGCCCAAGTACTGGGTCCCGGGGAAACTCACATGCCTTATTAGCATTGAGCCTCCTCTAAAACATTTTCCTTTTTAGAAACAACATTTCATACAAACCATCCATATACAAATCGTTCATAAGAATACAGGGCGATTATTAGATCAATAACATCTCATCAACACGCTTTTCAATAGCTTTAAGAACATAACGTTTGTCTCATAAAGCATTTAATCAGAAATTCACATTTCATTGGAAAACCGAACTATTATGTTCAACAAAATCATTCTAAAGTAAAAGAAATGTCACTCACAGCTCTTCCTAGGCCTTGAATGGATTATAAGCCTTTCCTATCTCTTCTTGGCCTGAAACAAAGATTTTCCCTTGTTATACTTCTTTTCCATTCACAAGAACATAGACAACAACTTATCATATGTTCAATGTTTATAGCACATCATACGGTTAAGCTTTCATTAGTTTATTCTCAAGCCTTAACTCTAAATCTATAACTACAAATTATCCCTTACCCTTCTGCTATACCTTGATTTCCAAGAACACCTTACGTGCAGCTCACTTGCTGTTATATCAACACTTGAGCCTTAGTTTCTCCTTAACAAAGCTGACTGTTACAGCTTGATGTCTCTACTTAATCCCTACTAAAAAAACGCATTTCCAGCCCATATTAAGACTTCTTCTCTTCTATAAACTTGTAAAGAATTAAGTTCTACAGCTTACCTAAAAATTTCAGGGCTTAACTTTTTTTCGTTCTCCAGTTATGCCAAAATTACTCCGCGTTGCTCCGGATTGCATAGTAGTTCTGTAGTTACGACTTTTACCTAAAGATTCATGTGATAAACTTCAGTTTCAGCTTAACCATCCTTCATAAGACTTGTTAGGAATTATGTTAACTTACTAACCTCAAAATTTCAGCCCCAAACTCGGCTTCCTTGTGTCGTTCTACCCCAAACAACAACCGTTGTTCAGTCTGTGCGTCTATGATCAGTCCTCTGTTCTAGCTCGGATTTGAGCACCAAAACAGGTAGAATTTTGCCCAAAAACTATAAGAACACCTTCCTCTTCCTTCTCTAGTGGTTTCTCTGAAAGATGGAACTGACTTAAGTTCTCGAAATGTCTGAAAATAATTAAATTCACCTATATATATATACTGCCGACTTATCCCTCACAAGTACCAAGATGATAATGCCGACTTACCCCTCACCGTAGGTTGGCGCTGGTCTTTCCTTCGACGCAAGGCACTCACGTCTATGTTCTCCTCTAGCGTCTTCAGCAACTAACCATTCCCAACGCATGGTGTTCTCGGCGCCTCTTACTTCCGATGCTTACAACATAGTCACTCACATCACTAACTTCATCGCGTCAAGACCATTTTGTCTTGGACGCAATGTGACTTCATCGCATGGTTATCTTCGACGCATGGTAACCTCAACGCATGGTGACTTCAATGCATGGTTCAATCATATTTCTTTTCCCGCCAATGATCACTTTTCCTTCGATGTGGCGACTACCTCATCTCACAACCCTTCTTGATTCAATCAACAACGCATGGTTCCTCAAATAATTCAGCTTCCAGCTACTTTCACCAACACATGGTCTTGGCCACCACTTAATTAAAATTTTACTCTACTTCTTGGCTACTTATCCACTAGCAACACATAGCCTCAATCGCATTGCTCTCCCTAACACTTGGTCTTACAAATCGGTGCTTACATGGTAGGCATGCGTTGAAGAGGGCAGCTCGGCGTGGAAGTTGATGTGAAGGAAGAGGGGTGCAATATGCGTTAATAGAAGTATGCGTTGAAGGCTACTATGTGCTAGAAGTTGGCATTGCTATGCATTGAGATGGCCTATGCATTGAAGGATGGTATGTGTTGAGTATGGCTATTTGGCGTTGGGCAATCAATGGCATAGTAAGTTGAGACTATGCGTTGCTGAAGCCATGCGCGGAAGGTTGGATTGGCTAATTTAAGAAGGAAGATGATGTTAGAGTTGGTAAGTCAGTGATTTATATTGACATATAAAGGAGTGCATCGAATAATTAAGCCTTTTTGGACATACTTTCGAACTCAGATTAACTTCATTTCGCAGACGAACAACGAGGAGAGGTGGAACAAGGTGCTTATATCGAATTCAGGTAGAAACCAGATCATTTTCATGGTGACTTTGAAGCTAGAATCAGAAGTTTGATTGTTGGTGATAAATCTGGACACCAATCCGTATTTGAAGGAGAGTGAACTGAAGAAGTTGAAGCTAGAACTGAAATTTTGAGGTTAGTAACTTGATTCAATTTTTAGCAACTTCCATGAAGGATGTTTAAGCTAAGTCCGAGCAAAAATGTGTTAATCTCTTGGAGGAAGTAAGCGGAGTTGAACTGCTAAGCAAATCAAGGCAGCCGAAATTATTTGGGAATAATTCTCAACAGAAGACAAGTCATGGTCTGAAATTTGGAGGTAAGCTAGGAACCTCACTACTTTACAAGATTGTAGAAGAAGGTAAGTTCTGATTTTGGCTGTAATATGGTTTTTAGCAAGATAAAGAAAGAGTTAGAAGGGAAGGAAGGAAACCATGATATCAGGTGTCGCTAGACAGTGGTATCGCTAAGGAGTTAGAGAGTGAGCAGCGGAATGAGTGTCGCTAATAAACGCAAAGAGCTCTGCGTGTCACAACTCTCGCTGAAGTCGCGCTAGGTATCGCTCCTTAAGGTGATATCGCTAATCTAGTTCACTCCAGTTTCGCTAGTGCAGTACCCAGTAGTATGAATTTTGCTGGTAGTCTCGCTAGTGACATAGAGTATCGCTAGTTATTAATATGCATACGTAATGATTATGAAAAAGGAGTTCAAAGGAAACCTAATGAAAAATATGTTTTTACAGGCCAAGAAGAGCTCGGGAAAGTATATAATCCGTTCGGGGCCTAGGACAAATCGTGAGTGACTTTCTAATTATCCGAGGATTATTTTTAACATTGTGCATGCGAAAACGGGAATAATATATAAACTCCTGTATGCATGATATCTAAATGCAAACCACGGCCGAAGGACCATGTGTGAAGGCCTATGGGGATATGATATATGATACATAGTGCTGAGGGACCATGAGTGAAGGCACTTGAGAAAATGATTGAGATAGTTTCCAATGCCGAAGGACCCTGTGAGAAGGCATATGGAAAACCAGTACATGATGACTCGGTGCTGAGGGACCATGAGTGAAGGCACTTGAGCAGTGAATTAATAATGAAACTCAGTGCTGAGGGACAATATGAGAAAGCACTTGAGAGTTGAAACGCCGAGGGACGAAATGTGAAGGCATATGAAAATATGAATAATAGGACTTGAATTATGAGGTTAATAGCGTTGAGCTTTGCTCCGCTGCTTCTTAGAAAGATATTTATGCTATATTGTTTAGTGGCATGAGTGACCCAGTAATTTGTACTAATAAGATATATAGTAGTTTTATGATCAGCATTAACTCAAGGATTAAATTGTAATTGATAATTTAGTCACTCACTGGGCTTTAGGCTCACGCTTTCTTGTTTACTGTTGTTCGTTTCAGGTAGCGAGCGTGTTCGGGACGCCTAGCCTACAGAAGATCCTCGTCTAGGCTTACTTGATTTTAGTTCTCTGGGATAGTTGTAAATACTCAATCTAAGTACATGTTTTGTCATATATGATCCTTGTGGCATAACGAGAGTGGGTTTTATACTGTATGCTGAACAAATACACATTTATGATAAATTATGAGTTGAGAAACCTTATGTAAAACTTATGTTTAACTTATAATGTTTCACTAGCATAAAGTTTTGTACAATTGATCTGGTATTGAATTGTGTTTCAAGATATAAGATGACGTGCATGTGTGTAGGTTGTACCTACTCCTAGGTTAGGAAGGAAATCTGGGAGGGGATTTAACAATATGTAACAAAGAATTTAGAACTAAAACTCCAAGGTCACAAACACCACCATTAAGCAACCTTGTTATGACCCAGGGAGGATCAATAGGATGGTGGGATCCTTTCTGTGTCTAAATATCATTATAAAGAGATCAAGCTCTAACCCTAATCCATAATTATTATTTATTACATATATTAAATCAAATTTAATAGAATTAAATAAATAGTAATTAATTAATTAATTCAACTATTAATTAATTAGTTAACAAATAAACATCACATATTTATTTATAATACATTTAAATCATATAAAAATGCATATGTTTCTCTTAAGCTATAGTTTCAATATAAAACTCATTCTTATTAATTTTACTCTATAATTTTAATATGAATCTAATTCATATTAAATTAATATCTAAATCTCATTCAAATGACAGTCTCTCATATTATTTAGTTTCAATTATAAATCACATTTATAATTAACTATAATGTATTAATACATTATACTTTTTATTAATCTCTATTAATATAAAATTTCATTAAACAATTTGAACAGTTCAAATTATTCTATAATTTACTGATCCTAGTTTTACCTGTAGTGTAGTGGGACCTAATGGACCTACAAATTAGAAGCTTCAATGATTTGAAATTAAATTAATTAATTCTTTAATGAACTTAATTAACATTCATTAATTGTGGGTCACTCCACTAAAGACTCACAGTTGCACTATTCGCACTATAGATTTATTTTTGTGTCCATGGATATGACCAGTCATCAACGACCCTCCACAAATTGCTCGTAACTATAGCTAGGTCAAAATTATTGTTTTACCCCTATAATTACTTCTTTCTCCTCAAGTCCCACTAATCCTCTCTAATGAACAACCTGTTTATGATCCCACTATAAATAAAATCCTCTCGAGCCAATGACAGGGAGTGGCCCATGTTCAAGACCTAGATCCAGCACTTAAGGAAGCAATTTATCTACTTTCCCCAAAGAGGGAATGAGTGAACTCCATCTTGTGAAGTTATGTTACCAACTCCCTACTCGGACATATCCCCCAAATGGTAGGCTTATTGAGTCGGCGGCACTAGTCACTCTTACCCATACAAATCAAAGAATTATCTTCATAGACAAGAATCTATAACTCATTCAAGATTGCAATTGAGTTACCTTAGGTTTGAAAAGTTAATCTCTTCAATCAACGATGTTATAATAAGTGATTAATTATTTCGCAGTCCAGTCTCATATAAACTCTTTATATAGGATACCCCACTCCATGTTTGCACATGAACGATTTGGATCAAATCATTTGTAACACTTGCAACTCTTGTAACAATTACAGAGTGGGTCATATCCATAGTATCACCAGGATGAGGTACCTAACCTTATTCATATACTTCAAACCTTTTAGGTTATTGCTTGAACAAGATCCACTTGTATGTCTACTACAACTATTCAAGCTACATATAATTAACCTTAGATTTCAGTTTATTAAATCAAGTAAAATGCAATCTAAACGTCAAATAAAATATATCTTATTTCATTAAATAAAAAATTTGTCTTTACATAAATTATAAACTACAAGACCCACAAGGTTTAGCACACCAATCCCAACAATAGGATCATGAACAATAAAAGTAAGTGTTGTTATTTACCCTTCAAATCATTCAGTTCATTAGGTCATGTTATCACATCTTGAAAAACTCGAGAATCAACTGCAAACCCTTCCCATCCGAGTAAGACAAGTATGAATCCTCCATTTGTATTGCAAACAGCAAGCACGTGGGTTACATTGTCAACCTTTGTTACAGACCCAAATTCGGAATAAGAAAAAAAAAGTTATAGAATGAGAGAAATTGATAATAACAGGGACAATAGACCCATTTGAGAGAGTCAAATCCTTCATTTACGATTTTTTAGGAACCACAACCTCCCAATTGATTCACAGAGTTCAATGTCACAATTTTGCCCTATCCTTATGGATTTCCAAAATTTTACTAAACAAATCACTACCAAAAAATAAAATTTGATGTCTAGACTTTTCTTCTATAATACTTTTGTGACAATTGTATATTATCTAAATCTTTCTATATTAAATTCAGCATGGTATGTGCTATAAGTAAATGACTACTAAGTGTTGAGCATATTAAACTAACACAAGTTAGGCTTTTCTTCCTTCAATAGGGTATTTGAATTTCCAAGAAAAAATCACCTTATAATGGAAAACAAAGAACACAAAGGTAGAAAGAACCAAAGAACTCATTAATTGAAATTTGAAGAAATACAAAAATTTGTTCCAAAATAAATGAAGCTAAAACAATAAGTAAAGAACATAAAATAGAATGTTGACAAATGACAAGAGAAAAATATAATAGAATGAATGGAAATAACAAAGAGTAACACCTCTTTAAAGTTTGCCTCTTAATTTAGCTAGATTCAACCATTTTTTAGATGAAGAAGCCTTTACATTTGTGCTTTCAAATCAAGTGTCCGAAAAAGAGTGTACAAAACTAAAGAGAGGATTGCTTAATGTCACGATCATGCTTGTCCAGGGCATGTTGCCCGTGGCCGCATGCCCGCCTCGACCCCTTTTTATCATGCTTTCATGTTATGTACTTTATTTTACTAGTTAGTTTACTTTCCTAGTACTTTTCTTTGTAAGTGACTGCTCACCACTTTGCATGTGCAAGGATGATAATTCCACAATTGTTCAGAATGTACTATATGGGGGTGAGACTAACCATCAAATCCTCATACCCGGAGTTGTGAGCTATAAAGCCGTTGTTATCCCTTTTTGCTTTCTAGTCTTACAACATATTCTAATTTCTCAAACATGCTTTCAAAAGTTTGCGAAAACCTTTTCCTTTAACCCGTTTTCTAAAACCATTTTCTCTCTAAATGTGGTGGAGGCTACGAGAGGCACTCGGTGTGCCGTAGGCAATCGAAATTTAATCAGGCTGACTTGTTCGTGAGCTAGAACACATGTCGCACAATCGTTTAGCGAGACGCGAAGTTGCGATTGTGACAGTTGGTATCAGAGCCCAGTTGGCTCATAAGAGAGAAGGCCAGAATCATGTCGACCGCAAAACAGCTAAACAAGTCCTAGGTGGACCGACTGGTAGAGATAGAAGAGCAGATGCTCTACCTGAGAGAAGTCCCCGATGCTATCCATTTCCTGGAAACGCGAGTACAAGAGATCTCTGAAAAGGCTGAGGGGATCGATGCGATCGCTGGCCACTTAGACGGGATGTCCGTCAAAGAGTTGATGTTAAGGGTTGAGACCCTGGAGACACAAGCTACGAGACCCAGTAGCTTCGAGCGTGGAGATAGCTCGTCTGGCTCGATGGCCCATATGAAGGAACGGGTTGAAGAGCTCGACAACGCTCAAAAGGCGATAATCTAGATGGTTACCGAGTTGTCAGAAGACTTTCGGACTACACTAGACGTCGTCAGGACAGAGATTGTAGACGTCAGTGCGAGAGTGAATCTCACTATGAGAGCGGTGCGAAACCAAACCCCAGCTGGGGGTGCGATCTAATTCAACCGGGTGAAAATACCCGAACCTAAGCCCTTCTGTGGGGCTCGAGATGCAAAAGCTCTAGAAAACTTCCGTAAATACGACTATTGAAGAGTCAAAAATTACCTTGGCGACAATGCACCTGGCAGACGACACCAAACTGTGGTGGAGGTCCCGTTATATGGACATACAAGAGGGTCGCTGCACTATCGATACTTGGGAGAGACTAAAACAAGACTTGCGTTCTCAGTTCTTCCCCGAAAATGTCGAGATCATAGCCCGACAAAAAATCCAAGAGTTGAAGCACACAAGCTTGGTCCGAGACTACGTGAAAAAGTTTGCAGGCCTAATGTTAGACATACGTGACATGTCTAAGAAAGACAAAGTGTTCTGCTTTGTCGAGGGCTTGAAACCATGGGCCAAGGCGAAGTTGTATGAACAGAGAGTACAGGACCTCACGTCCGCCTACGCAGCCGCCGAACGACTGTTTGACCTCAGCAACAACTTTCAAGACTCTAGACGATAGTCGACAACCTCCAACGGAGGAAATAAAAACAGTCGTGCAAGTCCTCCCCGAAATGTTGGAGGAGACAAAGGCTGGGGTGGAGACCGAAAACCCTATCAGCCCCCTCAACAAAGGAATGGGAATAGTTGGCGGGGGCCCAATCAATAAAACAGTCAGTTCCGACCCCTGAAGAGGACTGCATTCAACGCCTTCCAAGCCGCCCTGGCTACTGAATCGAGTGACCAAACCGAACAACCAAACATTGAGACCCCACCAACAGAGGAGGGGGACACCCCACGCATGGGGGCGTTGAAATTTCTGTCATCTCTCCAAAGAAAGATAGGAGAGACCAAAGAGCCCGTCGATCGAGGGCTCATGTATGTAGACGCCTGGGTCAACCAAAGATCGGCCAAGAGTACCATGGTCAACTCTGGGGCCACCCATAACTTCATGACTGAAACAGAAGCCTGTCGGTTAAACCTAAGATGGGAGAAAGACGCTGGGAAGATAAAAGCTGTCAATTCGGCAGCCCTACCCATTACTGGGGTAGTGAAGAGGGCCACGGTCAAGATGGGAGAGTGGAGCGGACATGCTGACTTCGTGATTATCAAGATGGACGATTTTGATGTGGTCTTGGGGATGGAATTCCTACTCGAACACAAAGTCATACCGATGCCGCTGGCAAAGTGTTTGGTAATCACGAGATCTTCACCCACGGTTGTGCAGACCGACATCAGACAACCAAATGGGATAAAGATGATCTCAGCCCTCCAGCTCAAGAAGAGCCTCGCTCACAACGAACCCACATTCATAGCCATCCCGGTCGAGGTAAGAGAAAAAGAAGAAGAGACCGTTCTGAAAACCATCCAGGTTGTCTTAGAAGAATATCGAGATGTCATGCCGGACAGTCTGCCAAAATCCCTAACTCCGAGAAGGGGGATTGACCACGAAATAAAGTTGGTGCCAGGAGCCAAACCACCTGTGAAAAACGCCTATCGGATGGCGCCTCCCGAGTTAGCAGAACTCCGGAAGTAGTTAGACGAGTTGTTGAATGCAGGGTTCATTCGCCCCGCGAAAGTACCGTACGGGGCCCCAGTGTTATTTCAGAAGAAGAAAGATGGAAGTCTTCGTCTGTGCATTGACTATCGGGCCCTAAACAAACTCACGGTTCGCAACAGATATCAATTATTCATTATCACAGACTTGTTCGATCGCCTCCATGGTGCCAAATATTTTTCAAAACTTGACCTACGGTCAGGGTACTATCAAGTGCGAATTGCCGAGGGAGACGAACCAAAGACGACCTGTGTCACAAGGTATGGGGCCTTTGAATTTCTGGTGATGCCCTTTGACCTCACGATGAATCAGGTTTTCCACGAGTATCTCGACAAATTCGTTGTGGTATATCTGGACGACGTCGTGGTCTACAGCCCAACGATGGAAGAACATTGACACCACCTTCAGCTGGTCTTCGAAAAGTTGAAGCAGAACCAATTGTATGTGAAAAGAGAGAAATGCTCCTTTGCTCAGGAGCACATTAAATTCGTTGGTCACATGATTGAGTGTGGCCGAATCGGCATGGAAAAGACTAAAATTCATGCCATACAAGATTGGAAGGTACCGACCTCCGTGACAGAACTGCGCTCCTTCCTCGGACTGGCCAACTACTACAGAATGTTCGTGAAGGGATTCTCGAGTAAAGCAGGACCATGACGGAGTTGTTGAAGAAAGATCACCAGTGGGACTGGACCCCAGAGTGTCAAGCTGCCTTCGAAAACTTGAAAAGGGCCATGATGAAGGGACTAGTTCTCGGAATTGCAGATGTAACAAAGCCTTTCGAAGTTGAGACGGATGCATCCGACTTCACCTTGGGCGGCGTTCTCCTTCAGGGCGGCCACCCCATTGCTTATGAGAGCCACAAACTAAACAATGCTGAAAAGAGATATGCAGCATCTGAGAAAGAAATGTTGGCCGTAATCCACTGTTACAATATCTGTTAGACTCCAAGTTCGTAGTCAAGACCGACAACAGCTCGATTTGTCACTTTTTCAATCAACCAAAGTTGTCGTCCAAACAAGCCAGATGGCAAGAGTGTCTAGCCGAATTTGATTTTTAGTTCGAGCATAGACCAGGAAAGACCAACCAGGTAGCCGATGCCTTCAACCGGAAAAGCAAACATGCAGCTCTGTGTTTATTCGCCCAGTTAAAGCCAATAATCTTAGTGGGACAGTCCGAGAAGCCATAAGAACCCACTTGGCCAACGACACAGCGGCCCAAGCCTTGATTCAACTGGCAGAAGAGGGGAAGACTCGGCAGTTCTGGGTGAAAGACGGCCTCCTCCTGACCAAAGGTAACCGCCTATATGTCCCTCGGTCAGGGGAGCTCTGGAGACTGCTAATGAAAGAGTGCCACGTCACACCGTGGGCGGGACACAATGGGTGGCAAAGAACCTACGCGCTGTTGAAGCAAGGCTACTATTGGCCGAGTCTCCGAGACGATGTCATGCAGTTCACCAAGACTTGTCTTATCTGCCAACAAGACAAATCGGAAAGGGGCAAAGTTAGCTGGTCTGCTGGAACCTCTACCTGTACCCTCTAGACCATGAGAGAGTGTATCACTGGACTTCGTCATGCATCTACCCAAAGTTGGGGAGTTCGAATCGATACTGGTGATCATCGACAGATTTTTAAAATACGCAACTTTCATCTCAGCACCAAAACTGTATTCGGCAGAGATGACGGCTCAATTGTTCTTCAAACACATAGCGAAGTTGTGGGGTGTCCCTGCCAACATCGTTAGTGACCGGGATGCAAGATTTACTAGAACGTTCTGGACAGAGTTATTTCGGACGTTGGGTTCCACACTAAACATCACCTTCAGTTACCATCCGCAGACGGACGGACAGATAGAGCGCTTCAATAGTATGCTCGAGGAGTATCTCCGGCACTTTATTAATGCGAGGCAGAAGAATTGGGTGCAAATGTTAGACGTAGCACAACTGAATTTTAACAGCCAGAAGAGGTCCGCCACGGGAAAGACACCCTTTGAAATCGTGTGTGGTAGACAGCCGCTCATGCCACATGTTGTTGACCATCCCTACGCAGAGAAGAGCCCTCAGGCACATAATTTTACTCGAGAGTGGAAAGAATCTTTAGAAGTTTCTCGCGCATGCCTAGAGAGGGCATCGAAGCGTATGAAGAAGTGGGCAGATACGAGGCGCAGACCCCTAGAGTTTCAATCAGGGGATAAAGTCCTAATCAAACTGCACCCTGAACAATTTCGATTTCGCAGAAAGACAGACCAACGCCTGGTAAGGAAATATGGAGGGCCCATCGAAGTGGTCGAGAAGGTCGGGAGACCTCGTATCGAGTTCAGCTACCCGCATGGATGAAGATCCACCCAGTCATCCATGTAAGCAACCTGAAGCCTTACCACCCAGACCCGGACGATGAACGACGCAATAAGATGACTCGCCCTCCGGTCACCATGAAGGACACCACGAAGAAGGAAGTCGAAGAGGTACTTGCAGAAAGAACCCGCCGCATTGGAAGACCAAGACGAGACGTGAAGGAGTTCTTGGTGAGGTGGAAAAGGCTCCCGGACGAAGAAACCAATTGGGAGCTTGCTGAAGACTTGAAGTCTGCTGCCTTAAGCATTGCTGAGTTCGAGCAGTGTTGGTTGACAAAGACGTCAACCATTTGAGTGGGGGAGGATGTCACGGTCATGCTTGTCCAGGGCATGTTGCCCATGGCCGCATGCCCGCCTTGACCCCTTTTTATCATGCTTTCATATTATGTACTTTATTTTACTAGTTAGTTTACTTTCCTAGTACTTTTCTTTGTAAGTGACCGCTCACCACTTTGCATGTGCAAGGGTGACAATTCCACAATTGTTCAGAATTACTATATGGGGGTGAGACTAACCATCAAATCCTCATACCCGGAGTTGTGAGCTATAAAGCCGTTGTTGTCCCTTTTTGCTTTCTAGTCGTACAACATATTATAATTTCTCAAACATGTTTCCAAACGTTTGCGAAAACCTTTTCCTTTAACCCGTTTTCTAAAACCATTTTCTCTCGAAACGGGGTGGAGGTTACGAGAGGCACTCGGTGTGCCGTAGGCGATCGGAATTTAATCAGGCTGACTTGTTCTAGCTCACGAACAAGTGCCACACAATCGTTTAGCGAGACGCGAAATTGCGATTGTGACACTTAGCAGCTCTCCAATAGTTTTGAACTAAAGATGAAAAGAATGCTGGAAAATTTCGAGAGATTCTCTGAAGGGGTAAGACTTGATGATTGAGGAAGAGTTTGAAATGTTTTATAGACCTTCAAGAGCTACGGTTTCCTCTAAATTAGCTTGGGGATCATTCCTTATACCTTTTTGTGAAGATATTGGAGATTTTATTTTATTTGATCTAATGTTGTTGAAGATTATGCAAATTTTGAGAGTTCTGCATATAGTTTCCAAAATGTCATGTTGTGGCCACAACTTGACCACAACCTTGGGTTCAATATTGACACTTTCCAGTTACTTCTACATTTTGTCATTTGATGAGTTGCGGTTGCAACTTGGACACAACTTTGCCAATTTACTGCAGATGACATAAAAACATAAGAACTACACATGTTTTGACTTGTTTTTACATAAATCACTCATAATGCTATACAAAATGACATTAAGCACATATATTTCCATAAATAACTAAACCTCTCGAGGCTAAACAACTCACTTAAGGGAAAGTTATCGGTGTATATAGATACTTATGAATACTAGTGTTTTTACCCAGTGCACAATGCAAGTGTTTTTGTTTTATATATAAACAGATTAAGTTTTCGATAATTTGGATAAGATAATATTTTCTTGAATAATCTAAAAAACTAACTAAAACTAATTTATGTGTTCTTATAAGGGTTGTTTCTGATACCTTTATCAGATGTTAAGTTTTTTTTTTTTCTTTTTCTTTTAGTATTTAGTACAATAAGGGATGGAGGATTATAATTCTTATACAGTATGTATTATAAATAAAATGTGAATATGAAGTAAAATTTATAAGTTGCTTATTTATTTATCAATGTATTTTTTTTTTTAATTATAAGAAATATCTACAAATAAGGCACGTTTATGTGAATAATACCCCTTTGAGTCATTGAAATTGGACATAACTGGATGCAAATTAGTAATTATATGTCTTTTTATCTAATACTTGAATTTATATTTTTCTACTCTCCTACACTAAAATTTAAATTGGGTGTTATCATGATTTATAACTCTGGGAATCTCTATAAGTTTACATTTATTTATTTGTATATATGTCATGAGATTCATTCATATCATAAATTTTGAGTCATTGAATTTGGGCATAGGTGGATAAAATTACTAATCGGAATCTTTCTATTTATCTGGTGAATTTTTATTTATATACCATTTGAGTAAAATAAGTATTTTTTTTTTCTTTTTTGAACATAACATACATAATAATTAGGCATGGTTTCACCTCCAGCTGAAGCTGAATCCATGAGTAAAATAAGTAATTATATATGATAATTAATAATTATATATTACATGAATCATAGTGGCTTGAAGCTATATTTAATTTTTAAAAATTATGCTTGAAGCTAAATTTGAAAGGAAATAGGAATAAATTTCAAAATTTGGAAAACCGAAAATGAAATTATTATCATCAAACCTAAATATATATATATAACCTAACATGCGACATATCTCTCATGTGAGAATGAAGCCAAAAGACATTAATATCTTTCCAAGTTTATTTTCTACCCGAAGTTACCAAAGATTTTAAATTTGAATTTCTGTTTCATTGCAACAAGTTTTTGAAACATTTCTAACTTGTTTCTGTCTGACGTAATCATTTCTTCCATTTTGTTTTTGTTTTTCTTATTAACTCTTTGCTTTTTTTAGTTTCATACTGAGTTTCCATTTATTAAATATTTTTTTCTTAAATTATACTTTTCAAATTAAACTATTTCCAACTTCAGTTTTTGATGTTTTTGAAGTTTGATTTTTTCTATTGGTATATAAAAAAAATTGAACGTTCCTGCTCAATAATTACTGCCTTGAATTTGAATGAATAAATCTTTAAAAAAAATAATCATAACATGATATATTTTTTTTAAATATATTATTTTCAATATTGACCTTTTAAATAGTTTATATCCATTTCACCCTATACCATTAAAAAAGCAAAAGAAAAAAAAAAAAGTCGTTTAATATCCATTTTATTTTTAGTTTTTAATTTTTAAAATTATAGTTGTTTCAAAACAATTTTTTTATAACATTCCTTAAAGGACATTTAGATTCCAAGTAAAATTTCAAAAATAAAATCAAGTCTATATAACTATGGTCTTGTTTTGTAACAGTTTCGTTTTTTGTTTTTAAAAATTAGCCTGTAAACATCATTTATACCTTCATATTTATTCTTTTGTTATCTACTTGTTACCAATGGTTTAAAAAGTCAAGCAAAATTTTGAAAACTGAAAAATAGCTTTTAAAAATTTGAATTCAACTATTGTACCAAAGAGAAATGCAAATCAATGTAAGAAATAAGGATGAAATAGACTTAATTTTTAAAAACAAAAATAAAAAACGAAATGATTACTAAACGAGACCTACATTTTTAGTTTTCAAATTTTTTGGCTTAATTTTTAAAAGCCTGTTTAAAAAGTAACTAATAAAGTAAAAACTATAGGTAAAAATAGTCATTATAAGGATGTTTTTAAAAATAAATAAATAAATAAATAAGTTGATTATCAAATTTTTACTTATAAAATAGCTTCATTTGATTGTGAGATGAATATTTTGCATATAAAAACACATGAATTCATAATAGCAACATTGTTACTTTTTATTTGACTCCATTTATTTAATTTCAAAATTATTTGGTTGAAATTTTTTTATAAGTAATTTTATTGGGTAGCACTTTTAAAAAAAAAAATAATTAAGTGTATAGTAATATTTTTAAAAAATTGCAAATATAACAAAATCTATCAATGATAGACTCTATCACAGATAAACTCCTTCACTAATAAACTCCTATCAGTGACGTGATAGATAGACTTTGAAAGCAAAATCTAAATTTTATTATATTTGCAAATTCTTTTATATTGTGTTATATCTAAAAATATTTTGAACGTAATTGCTATATTTGCAACTATCCTTTTTTTATATGGAAGGTAAAATTGAAACGTTTCGAAAATGAAAATTTTGTATATTTAACCTATTATTTTCTTTACCCTAAACAAATTGATAAGAAGTTGGTGCATATATATATATTTTGAGAGTGGTGAGTTGAATCTTTCAAACCTTTCTATAATCTGTTTGGTTCAGGAGAATGTTCAAAACTTTTACCTCCAACAAGAATTTGATTTCAAAAGTTTCACTTCTTACTATTTGAAATCTCTTGGGTATGTTATGGAAGATTTTAATATGTCAAAAACATAAAAAAAGTTGGGGAAGTTCAGCTTTTAACCAACTTGGAAGAGATAAGTTACCTTTTCGGAAAATAAAAATCTTGTATCATTTCTTTTCTGTATATTGTTTCTCAATAAATTGATGTTGATTGAAAATGGCCTTCATGTGTGGGTTAACAAAAAGTTTTGTCCCTTTTTTTTTCATAACAATAATATTATTAAAAAGTCGATAAATATAGCAAAATAATAGTGTAAGCGAGGGATCAAATATTTAACTAAAAAAAGTACAAGTATCTTGATCATGAAAAAATATAGAATATGTCTAATTCATCCTATCTCCAATCATTTCTAAAAAAATTTATTTTTCTTTCTAAAACTTTTTAAGGTATTTTTGAAATTCTAATAGTTACCTAACCTAAGTTATAAAAAACACTTACTTTTTCTATAATTTCAAAAATATCTATCTGCTTTTAAAAATTGTTTTAAAAATTGTAAGAATATTGACCTATCATATTGTTTTAAATTTATCTTTGGAGTAGAATTTTTTTACAATGTTAGACAAAAAAATTGACATAATAATAGAGTAAAATGACATGGTATGATGACTAAGATACCTAACTTGAATTAAGCCTAAAAGAACGACATTCAAATAAAAGAAAATTTAAGATATTTACAAATAATCAAAAGCAATAGTAACATTTGAAAGAATTAATATATTTTTAAATAAATGGCAAAGTTTCGGTATTTTTATAATTTCATCGAATGTTTAATATACCTCATGTTAAGTTTGTCAATTTACATTTATGCCAAAAAAAAGTAAACTTGACTAAAATTTTATCATCTAAGTATTAATCTAGGAATTGTTTGAGGCGCTAAATTGAGCTATCAAGTCTAGAGTTCATATGTATGTAAAATTTATATATATGGAGAATTCCTATGTTTGTGCTTGGGGTGTAAAATTATATTGTCTAAGTTAGAAAATTTGTATTTAAGCTGTTGAGTTGAATTCTGAAATCAATGATATCTGGTACAATTTTTTCTTATTCAAATATTCTCCTTTTTCTCGTGACTATCTTTTTTTAAAAAAAAAAATATTTTTATTCAATAATTCTACACATATATTTTTTAATTAAATATAGGTTGTCTATTTTTCAAAACTCCCAACAATACATATCTATATGTATTGTTGGGAGTTTTGAAAAATATAGTTTAGAGTTTTCTTGAGAAGAGTCTTGTTCCAAGAACTCTCGACATTGAGGAGGAAGGATACCTTTCTCCTTCTTAACTTTGTCATCCACCCAACTTTGTGTGGAATTTCTATCATTAGAGATCAACGGATCATTCTTGATAAAAATATAGTTGTCAAGGGTTAACTAATAAAACCTCCAAAATTTAAGATAATAAATTGATATTTACATTTTAGGTTACAAAATATATATACACATATATTATATACATATACTGACATGACATATTGATAACTTTTTAGATAAGACATGAATTAAATAGACACATTACAAATTCCAAATTTATAAACTAACCTACTGTTCTTTTTCATTTTTAAAATAATGGGCAACCCAAACAAAAACTTGGGACTTGGGGGTGAAATAAAAGGTTAGAAAAGAGAGTTAAAAGAAGGAAAAAAAAAACATGAATGGTGACATTTCCTTGGAGAAAAGGACAACACACTAAATGCAACAAAACAAAACAAAGCCATCCTCAAAATAATAATAATTATAAATAAATAAATACATAAATTAAATTAAATTGAAAATTAGGAAGAGAGAGAAAAAAAAAAAAAAATCTTCCCCAAATCCCCAACCAAACTACCAGATTTTCAAATATAATAATCCGTTCTCTTCTGTTTCCTTCGTTGTTGAGAAACTCAAAAGCTCTCTCACCTTCCTCACTTTTCATCTTCTTCTTCCTTAGTTCCCACTCTCTAAACCCACCATTTTCTAACTCCTTTTGGTTACTCTCTCTCACCAACCTCTCTCTTTCTCTCTCTAAAAAGCTATCAAGTGGAGTGAGAAACACTAACAACACAAAATCCATTTTGTTTCTAGAGGGAGAGAGAAAAAAAAACTCCATCGTTGTCTCTCTGTTTTCATCATGGGTTGCTCTGCTTCAAAGCCTGTTGCGGCCACCGCTGCCTCCCGTTCCACCCGAAATTCTGAATCTTTCCGTTCTCCTTCTTCTGCATCGCAGTCCGCCGGTTCTTCTCCAGCAGTCGGGCGAGCTTTCTCGCTTCCAACGCCGCTCGTCCACCACCCACCGGTGAAGAAGGGCGACACCCACCACCTTGTTTCTCTCACTTCCACCACTTATGGCTCCCTTCTCCTTATTGACCGTCCGACCAACGCCGGCAGGCCAGGGGCGGCGGCCTTCCAGGCCAAGGCTGAAAAGTCCATCCATTGCTCTGATCAGATTTCTCTCTCCCCTGACTCTGTAATTAACACCTGGGAACTCATGGACGGCCTTGACGACGTCGACTCCGATTCCGATCAAAATCCGATTCTGGCCAAATCCACATCGGAAAACGGCTTTGAAGGTTCAGTAACGAAGAATCCGGCCAAAATGGAGGAAGAAATCAGTTCAATTCCGGCATGGTTGCCGAAGAAACCACTCTGGAAACACATTTCAGAGGAATCCCTTCTCGCTAAATTAGACCCAAACGTGGCTTCAACATACACCAGGGCCCTCTCTTCACGACAACTCAACTCCGATCAGCTCACCACTCGCCGGAGTTCATCATTTTCAAATCACTGGCAGCCCAACTTCGTAAACACCAAAAACAGAGCAATAGTTATCTACTTCACAAGCCTTCGAGGAATCCGAAAGACCTACGAGGATTGCTGTTTGGTTCGAGCAATCTTCAGAGGATTCAGAGTTTTGGTAGACGAGAGGGATATTTCAATGGATTCATTCTTTAGAAAAGACCTGCAGGCGAAGCTCGGAGGGACGGCGCGGGTGAGTCTACCGCAGGTTTTCATCGGCGGGACGCACGTGGGTGGGGCAGAGGAGATTCGGCAAATGAACGAGGGCGGTGAGTTGGCCGGAATGTTGGAGGGGTTCCCGGCAGCGGAAGTGAGGACTGTGTGTGGAAGGTGTGGGGATGCTAGGTTTGTTCCTTGTTCAAATTGTAACGGAAGTAGGAAGTTGTTTGGGGAAGATGGAGGGTTGAGGAGATGCCCCAAGTGCAATGAGAATGGATTGATAAGATGCCCTTCTTGTTGTGGATGTTTATGAGTTTTGGAGTTTTGGTTTCAACAAAAATGTGTTCAAATGGAATATGAATATGGTGTTTTAATGTTATACTTTATGTAGTTAAATAAATGATTTAGTTTATAATTGAATGATCCAAATTTCACGGATTTGAAATTTTGTTTCACTTATAATGTATAACTTTTTGTTTGTTTAATTCTTTTATGTTCATACTCGTGTTCAACCTAATTCAATATAACAGTGCTCTCACACTTTAGGACTCTTCTTTTGTCACTCTTTTGCGCTTGTGTTCCTCCTCAGTCTTTCGCTCGGGTCTGTTTAGTTTCGTCCAAATTTGTTCAACAATTGTCTATCTAAATTTGAGCTTCGTTTTGTCCATGTCCAAATTTGAACTTTGTTCTGTCCACGGGCAGATTTGAGCTTTTCCGTCCACGCCGTCATGAGCATCATTTAGATTTGAAAGGTCCGTCCCTGACATCGTGAGCTTCATTCCATCCACATCTGAGAGGTCTGTTCATGCCAACATGAGGTTTCTTCTGTTCAGATCTGAGAGGTTTGTCTACACTGTCGTGAGCTTCGTTTTATCCAGATCTGAGAGCTTCGTACTAGTTTTGTCTAGATTTAAGAGGTCACTCATTCCAAGTCGTCAAGCTTCATTTTAGGTTCATTTCAGCTCCATTTTAACTTCGTCTAACCATGTTAAAAAATGGTCTTTTTCCCTCACAAAAGACAATCACATATATTTGGCAAAACGAAAGGAAGCCTTTCGGAAATATCAAATGTAAGTTTACAATGTGACTTTTTTGGTTAAATTACACATTGCTTTCAAAGAATAAATATGAACCGATGATTCGCTATGTGTGCTAGTGCTGGATTCTTCAAGATGACTGGCTATACTTCCAAGGAGATTATGGGAAGAAAATGGTGAATTTACTCTTCAACCCATTTTCAAATCCCCCAATTTTTGATGCTTCTGAAATTTTCTTCGGTTTCAAATTTCTGGTTCTGAAACTAATAACATGTTCATAACCAAATTTCTATTGAATTCATCCTTTAGATTGTAGAATGAGCTTATTAATTATTGAATTGCAGAAGAATCAAGCAATTTCTACTCGTATTAATTGAAGTAAATAGTTCACAATGAGATGATAATATTTCGTAACCATTTCATTTATGAAAATTATGCTTATTTCTTAAATTTTTGTTTATGCATTTTGCTCAACATATTTAGTTGTTATTTGTCTTTTTCTCTTAAAGTTTTAGTTGCTTGGGTTCATAAAATATTTGTATTTCTATTGATGAACATTTATCTTAGGAGTTTTATTACCATGTTAACTTTAGTTGTTTTAATTGATAAATTGTCCTTCGATTCCTTTGGAAACTCTCTAACTCGCTCACATGTTTCTTTTCAATTAGTACCTTGCAATACATTGTTATCTTTGGCCTTGGACTTTCTCAATTTGGAGGATTCAGTTTCTTTTAGTTTAAGGGGTAAATATGAACTACTCCTAATGTTTAGAAAGTTTAAACGGTAAATATTCTTTTGTTTTGGATTGTGTGGATGTATTAACAATTATAAGCTCTATTTATAGATCAATTATAAAGATTTAATAATTGATGGTCCGCTCAAGTATTTTCATAGTAACATAAAAGAAACACTTCATTGTTTGAAACCGTAAAATGATAATGTTGGAGTGGATCAAACTTGTAATTAGGTAAGGGCAGGTAATTAATCAAAGAGAGATGTTACATTTGTAAGACTATGAATATCTTGTTTTCAATATATAAGTTAATTGTTTATTAGATTTGGTTTGGAGGAAGGAGTGAGTGCAAGAGAAAGAGTTTTGTATATTGTAGTGATTAAGAGGATATATCCAGAGGGTAAAAAGAATATGAATTATGGTCAAACACTTAAAACAAATAATTAAAATAAAGGGCAATCTTTTGTTATTGCACGGATGTTGATCATTCCTCTGATGGTTGTTGCTTAGGTTTTGTGTTGGATTTGTGAAAGAGTGCAGAAGATCGTGAGAAGCTTCTCTCATTCAGTAACTTGTACATAGGGGTTGCTTCTAGTTTTAGTGGACCAGCTAGGTGTGGCTGTAAGGAGAGATATGGAAGAACTACTATCATACTTTATGCAAATTCTCAAATTACAAACGTACTCAGTTTGTTTATTATTATTTATTTATATAAATATATATATATTTTTTTTTTGCAAAAATCGTCTCTTTTATTATATTATATGCTAAATATCTTAATTAGTAATTTATGAGTTGGGAATATTTTAATTAAAGTTTTTTATTTTCATTTTTTTTTTCCAAAATGAAAAAAGTATTGATATTGTTTTTTATTCCTGTAGGCATCTTTGTTGCACTAGCTCTTCGATTTGATGCATTCAGGGGAAATGATGGTCAATATTTTAAGAGTGCTTTTATGGTATTAAACAAATATTTTATTGATGTAATTATCTGTGTCACATATACTATAAAATACAATGGTTAAATAAACATGAGGAGGAATACATAAGGAAAGCAAAATTAAGGAAATAAACGACAAAAATAATATCCCATAAATTTGGAGATAATATCCCAGAAGTTACTTTTACATCCTCCCTCAAACTTAAGGTGGTAGAGTAGGAACCAACTTGAGGTTGGTAAGCAACTAGTGGAAGCAACTAAAGGACAAAGCTTTAATAAAGATGTCAGTAGATTGCTCGTAGTGGAGATGGATTTTAAGAGAAGCGTGTTACTCAGGAGATGATGGCAAACAAAGTGACGGTCATTCTTAATATGTTTAGTGCGCTCATGGAAGACATCATTGTGTGCAATCTGTATTGCGCTATAATTGTCACAGTGAAGTATAGTGGCAGAGGTTTGAGGTATGCCCATATCAGCAAGAAGCCATTGTAGCCATAAGAGTTCTGAGGTAGCATTGGCAAGAGCACGCTATTCGGATTCAGTGCTGGAACGAGAAACAACACTCTGTTTCTTACTCCGCCAAGAGATAAGAAAGTCACTAAGGTGGAAACAGTAACCTGTGGTGGAGCGTCGATCGGTAGAATCACCAGCCTAGTCAGCATTGAAGTAGTCCGACAAGAAAAGGGATGAGTGAGAGGAAAACTGAAAACCACGGCCTAGAGTGCCTTTGACATAACGAAGGATACGAAGAACTATAGTAAAGTGAATGGTCCTTGGAGACGCCATGAACTGACTAACAATATGAACAATATATGCAATGTCTGGACGTGTCACTGTTAGATAAATTAGGCTGCCAACAAGTTGTCGATATCGACCAGCATCTTCGAGAGGAACACCATCAAATGGGGTTAAGTGAACATTTGGATCAAGTGGTGTTGGGGCCTTGACAGAGTCAGTGATGCCCGAACGAGCTAACAAATCAAAAGGTATATTTAGCTTGAGACAATATGTATCCATCAGAGCAAGTTCAAACCTCAAGACTAAAAAAGTAATTTAGTGATCCTAAGTCTTTCATCTCAAAATGTTTTCCAAGATAATGTTGGAACTCAGCTACAGCTCGAGAATCATCACCATTAATAATCATATTATCAACATATAGAAGTATGAGAACAATACCGTGAGGTGTTGTATGCGTAAAAGGGGTTGTATCATGAGACTTGAAGTGAACCCAAGTTGAATGATGGTGGAACTGAGGATTGCAAACCAGGCTCGTGGTGCCTGTTTCAAAGCATATAATACATGACGAAGGAGACATACTTTCTGAGGTGGGGGAGAAATGCTCGGTGGTGGTTTCATATACACTTCCTCTGATAAGGTCCCATTGAGGAATGCATTTTTGACATCCATCTAAAAAAGAGGCCATTGTTTGGCAGTGATAACTGCTAAGAGAGTTCGAATGAATGTCATCCTGGCCACTGGAGCAAAGGTTTCTTCATAAATGATGTCGTATTCGTGAGAGTATTCTTTTGCCACAAGCTGAGCTTTATAGTGTTCAATAGAACCATCAGAATGTGTCTTTATTTTGTAGATCCACTTGCAACCAATGGGTCTTTTACCATGTGTGAGTTTTTTCTAAAGTCTGAAGTTCCTCAAACAAGATTTCCTAAATTGCTGCATCCAAGGACGATAAAGGGTTGTGGTGTTGTAAGGCAGCACGAACAAATTCATATTCAAGAAGAAGTCTCATAAGGACCTTAATAAGTCGGAGATGATCTAGACTGATTTTGGCTTGGTCCAGCTGGATCCAGATAGGTTGCAAAGTTGCGAGATACTTATTAACAAATTGACTAGTTTCTTGATGGAGATTAATAAAAGTACTGTGCAATTGATAATAATGAGCCAATCCGATATATTTAAAGCGTGTATACAAGAAATCCCATAAACTTTTCGCATTATTTGTATACCCTACTTTCATTTCTAAACACTTACCTTAAGTATGTAATAGGTTGTGGACTTATTCATATTCTCTTGTTTAGATTGAAGGGAGAAGTGGAGGAAAGCCGAGGAGGATAGGCTTGTGGATTAAGCTGAGAGTATTTTTGGTAAGTTAATTTTTAAATCCTTATGAGATAAATCGAGCTTGGAATCTATTTTGACATATCAACTAGAATATAAAAGACTTAAGAAGAATGTCACCATTTGAACCAAGGTGGAAGAATGCAATTAAGGATTACAATTATTATTAGAATTATTAATATTGTGTAATTAATATTAAATGAAAAAAAAAAGAAATTTTGATTAAGTTAATGGTGGATGTAATAAAAAACAAAAAAGAGAGAAAAGAAATAAAGAAAGTGGGAAAAAGGTCAGTGGATAAGTTTGAAAAGTGAAAAAGGAATTGAATTTATCCAACTCATTTTGTCGACTCTTATTCTCCTCCAAAATTGAAGCAAGTTCTTGGTTTTTCAATTTTGCATCAAAAGGGAGAGGAAGAAGGAGTTTTAGGTTGATTTTAGTAGAGT
Organism: Citrullus colocynthis; assembly: GCA_031780015.1. Taxonomy (NCBI): domain Eukaryota; kingdom Viridiplantae; phylum Streptophyta; class Magnoliopsida; order Cucurbitales; family Cucurbitaceae; genus Citrullus; species Citrullus colocynthis. Next base: position 2,131,625 of record QLSR01000069.1, on the reverse strand, counting down.
TTTGACAAAGAATTTGGTGAAATTTGAAGAGGAGGTGAAGTTGTTCTAAAATTCAAGCAATCTGCACAGGTTCTAATGTTTGAAGGACAGCGAGCTGTAAAGATCGAGTTTGGGGCTGAAAATTTGAGATTAGTAAGTTAATTCATTTATTAACAACTTTTGTGAAGGATATTTAAGCTGAATGTGAAGGAAACAGGTGAAATTGTCAATAGAAATGACTGATTCGATTTCTCGAGTAATCTAAAGCAGGGTGGAGTAAAATTGAGTTATCCGACGAATGAAGGGGGGTTACACCCTGAAATTTGGAGGTATGCTAGTAAACACATTTTCTCTACAAGTATGTAAGAGGAAGAAATTCTAATTCGGGCTAGAAGTACTACTCTTAGCAGTTGGAAGCGAAGACAGAAGCTTTGGGTGAGATAGGTATTGCTGGGGTGGACAGTGACATTGAGGGCATGAAGGTGAGTAGCAAGACCAATGTTGCCAAGTATCGCTGGTCGTTTCTGTCTCACAAATCTTGTTAGTCTCGTTGGTGTCGCTAGTCTCATTGGTCTCGCTGGTTAGGTAAATCTTGCTAGTTGCTTAGTTTCCTGGTACATATCTCGTCGGTTTATCTAGTCTCTCTAGTTCAGATCTCTCTGGTTGACTAGGTCTCGCTAGTGATTGGTTTTGTTATGTAGTTTGGTATCGCTAGTAAGCTTTACATTAATGCTTAAGACATATTTGTTACACCTTAATAGGAATCCTAAGGAATCTAACAGTGGGAGTTATGTCATTTCAGGCTGTGAAGAGCTAGGAAAGACTTATAATCCATTAAGGACTCGGGACAAGTTGTGAGTGACAATTTTTATTCAAAATAAGCTTTATGTTATACAAAGTTTTCATTATGCTCAAGTATGTTTGTAAGCATGCTTTAATGTTTATATTCTCACAAGTCTTATTGTGCAACTATGATTAAAAGTATGTTTGACACCTGTTTTCCATAAATGTTTTGGAATAAATATGAGTTTTTCGGCATGAGAATATTATATGATTTGCATTGGAAATTAGTCAAAAGTATGCTAGTTGTTATACAAGTTTTACGAAAGGCATGTTGTTTTGTAATTTTCAACTATATAGAAGCATGATATTTGATGGTGGAATTGAGAAGTTTTGAGATATCATAAAATCGTGTTTATTATCATGTTATTTACAAAAGCATGTTAGTTTTTTTCAAAAGTAATATAAAAGGTCCCCAATGCTGAAGGACTTGAAGAAGGCATATGGGCAACCTGAATATAGAAATGGTTCCCAATGCCGAAGGACACGAAGAAGAAATATGGGCAGCCTAAATCTTGTTTATGGGACCCGGTACTGAAGGACTTGAGAAGGTATACAGGCAACCCAGGTTATGATTCCTATGTGCACATAGAGAAATCGGAGAAGTTGGAGAAATTTCTATGTGTGAAATTGTTGTTAATGTTATTAGGTTGAATAAGTTACTAATGTTAAAGGATAAATTTAAGTTTGAATTTAAAGCGTGTGTATGAGATGGGGAGGGGGATGTGTGGATAGACACATAGTTATTATGATGCCCAAAACCCTAAATTAACCCCTTTGAAAGAATTGAAATGAGTCGTGTGAGGTTAGGGAGAAGTTGAGGAAATTTCTATGTGTGAAATTGTCGTTAATGTTATTAGGTTGAATAAGTTATTAATGTTAAAGACTAAATTTAAGTTTGAATTTAAAGCGTGTGTGTGAGATGGGAGGGGGATGTGTGGATAAACACATAGTGATTTGATACCCCAAAATCCTAAATTAACAACCTTGAAAGAATTGAAATGAGTCTTGTGAGGTTAGGGAGAAGTTGGAGAAATTTCTATGTTGAAGTTGTTGCAAGCCTATGGAGTTAGAAAAATTTGAGAAGAGTAAGATTTCTGGACTTGTGGAGTTGGAATTTTTTTAGGATTTTAGGGGGGCTAGGTGTTAAGCATATCATGGAAGAAAAAGTGTCTGTCCAAGTTTGAGGTATGAGAAGAGAATTGATCATAGAAGTGTTTGGGAGAAAATGCGTTATGAAAGTTTTATAGTGCTGGACTATGCTTCAAAACTATGAGGTGAACTTGGGTTGAACTCATAAACTTAAGTATTGAGAAAATTGACTAAGTGTTGGAAGAGGAAGTTGGAAACATAGGACAAAATGTGAAAAGTTCAACTCTTCAACCCTAGAGTCAAGGTTGAACACATGCCCTGGGAGGAAGACAAGGTTTTGGACGCATGCAAAGGGTATTTTGGATGCATGGATGGTGTCTCGAGAAGTTTTTCGCTGAGTGTTTGATAACTTATGATAGTTGAAAATAGACATTTAGGTCAAAACTAGAGAGTTGGACGCATAGTTGGAGACGGGTAAAATTTTGGCTAAGTGTTTAGCAACCTATCTTAGCTAAGGAAAAAACACTTAGGCCAAGATGCAAGCATAGATAGTTGGACACATGGTTTCACTATCAAGGTGAAAATTTGGCTAAGTACAAGAGGCCTTGGACACATACCTTAATCAAAGAGAAATTTTGGTTAAGTGTTAGATGGTTCATGTGAGTCAAAAAGGTCACGATGGAAGCATACATCTCGGAGAACAAGTTGGACGCATGGTGAACCCTAGATGGACACATGATTAGGTTAAACCGGGATCAGATGGACGTAGGAGAAGTCTTGAAAAAGGCTTAGGTAGGCATCCAAGAAGGTGAAAAATAAGAAGGAGGTGACTAACTCCGAGTTGAACACTACAAGAGGTGAAGTGTTAGCATAGCATGAATTTGACTAAGTGTCAAAGTAGGTGTGATGAGCTATGAGGTGAGTTTCAAAATACTTGGACACTTAGAGAATTTTGAAGAAGGAGTTGGCAGCATGCATGTGTTAATCATGCATGGTGAAGACACTTAGGAGTTGATGTGTTGAGCTTGGGAGGATTTTTGGACAAGGATGGTTTTCCTAAATTTATAAATAGGAGTTTAGACCATGAGAATTCACTCACAAAAAGTTCAAACGGAAGTTCATTTAGAGAGCTTAGAAAGAAGAAAAACCTTTCTCGTGGAAAGAAGAAGGACCCCCAGGTGTCTGAAGCTACAGTTAGGTGTCCAACAAAGAGCAAACTAGGCGTCCAAAATGGTCCAAGCATCCAAAATGGTCCAAGCATCCAACTTTTGTAGTCCAAACGTCCAATTTTGCAATCCCGGTGTCCACAACTTGTTCTAGACATTCAAATAGCTGTTTGTAGTTGTATTCTAGGAACTGAAAGCCTAGTCATGTGCTCACAAGTAAAGGGCAAGCTAGGTTTTGGAAAAAAACAAATAATCCCACTCAAGGATAAAGGGACTTAGAGGCTAAAGTCCTCACTTATTGTGAATGGTTTCTCTTTTTAGAGTTAATATTGTTTCCTTGCATATTGTGTTGTTGTGTGGTAAGGAAAGGGAACATTGCACAGGATAGTCAGAGGATTTGTGGATCTAGCTTCTGACGAAACTACGCACGGGATGGTTAGATGATCTAAGGATCTAGAATCCAAGCTTGTAGCGTAATCTCACGGGATGGTAAGAGGGTTGCAGTGACCTAGATTCTAAGCCTGTAAGAAGTACCTTTCGTGGGATGGTCAGAGGACAGACGAGTCTAGCTTCTGCATCCATAAGAGTTAGATCAATCTATGTGCACATAGAGGAAATGACGATTTGCTGAGCCAAGTGGAGCCAGCAGGAAGTGAGTATGGTATAGAGTTAACCATTAGTTCTGAGGTTTGAGTAGTTAACTTCATTATAATATGTTATTGAGCTTGCTTAACTATTTAGGGTCGAGAGGTACTGTAACATCCCAAATTTCCAGGTAATTTTAAATTAATTATCCTAATTTATTTAGGTGTTAAATTGAATTTGGAGAGTAAAATTGAAGTGTTGAGTTAAATTAATTCAATATGGGGTTTGGTAAAGAGTTGGAATTTGGGAGTTACTTGGTTGGCGAGATTTATTTTTATTTGGAGGTTAATGATAAAATAGGTGAAGAGAGGAAAAAGAAAAGATATTTTTTCATTATTTTTAAGAGGAATTAGGGTTTTGAATAGTGGTTATATATGTGGTTAGGAGCCTCCTTGTTATATGTGCTAAAGGAAAAATCTCTTCTTCCTTTCTTTGCTGTCGACGGTCTCTCTTCATCTCTCTCTTTCTCTCTCCTGTCACCTAATCCAGCACCGCCACCGATTGCTCCCCTCCTCACCCGCTGCCGGTCAACATGCCAAATGGCTATTAGTCAAAGCTCGCCATCACCTCCTCCAGATCGACTGCCAGGATTTTGTCCACACTGGTCCGTGGGTTTCGAGCAACGCCGCTCGGTTTCGTTGTCGCTCCAGCCTCCGTCTTTGACCGTCTACCGGTGGTGACTAGTGTGGGTCGTCGACACTGATTCTGCTGTCGCTGTCACCGTCGCCATCGTTGATTCCTCCGTGGTGGGTTTTCCTTCCTTTCTTTCTTGAGATATTTGGATTGTTTCCAAATGCTTTTGGGGTGGTTCATTAAGTTTGACTCAAGTTTTGATCACTAATTGGGTTTTGAGTTCAGATTTAGAGGGACGAATGGGCTCAAAGCCACTATCCCGCGAGGATTTTATTCACTTGGAGAGTTGGCGGTGAGTTTTTTTTTTTTTTTTTTTTTTTTTTTTTTGAGGTCAAAAGACTTGAGAAGCATTTTTTTTTTCTTTTACCAACAGGCATACTAAAAATTTTATTGATAAAACGAGATAATTATTAATTATTTTTCCTTTTTGAATGAAGGAG